>CM060959.1:16882119-17315328 GCA_030765055.1 Mantis religiosa | reverse complement strand
GCAGTTTTATTTAAGAGTTAAGAGGGGATGACGTAAAATTTGAGCTATCACCCGGTAGTTATTATGCTAGTGTGATAAAAAAATTTCAGTGTCGCCCTTGATATCTCAGGGCATAATGTTGGTTGTTTAAATTATTTGAGATCTTTTGTTTTCTCACCGTGAGTGTCAGAAGTGACTGAGGTTTAAGATGGATAAAATTGACACTCGTAGTTTGATCAAGTTCCTGCATTTGAAGAAAAAACTGCACGGGAAATCCATGATGAGATGACGGCTGTCTATGGAAATGTTTGCCCATTTTATGACACTATTGTGAGGTAGAAAAGGAATTTTCAAACTGGTCACATGTCCCTGACAGATGAGCCAAGAGCTCTTGGGTCGTCAGCTGTCACAGTGAAGAAAGTGGAGTGTTTTAATACTGGAAGACAGACGAGCAACCATCCAAATGATCACATCTTAGTTATGGTAGTGTGTGGACGAACTGCACATGGCTAAGGTGTCTGCACAGTGGGTTCCACGTTTGCTAACCCTTTTCCAAAAGCAAACACGGCGTGACCTTCAAGACAGATGTTGGTGCTGCTGAAACAGAACGAAGATGACTTTTTTGATCGTCTGGTAATCATGGATGTATCCTAGATCTATCAGTATGATCTAGAGACAAAAGCCGTGAGTATGGAATGGAAACATGATGATTCACCCATCCCTAAAAGGCAAAGGTGAAAAAGTGAGCCGGTAAGGTCATGTTTTCAGTTTTCTGTGACTGTCGTAGAGTCATCCTTACAGATTATCTTGCCAAGGGTCAAACCATCACTGACAGATATTACTGCAATCTTCTGGATAAGTTACGAGCAGCTCTGATTAAGAAACGACGCGTTATAGTCTCCAAAGTTGTTCGTCTTCTGTCTGACAATGCACTAGCTCATTCATCTCAAGTTGCAGTTGACAAAACAAGAGAATGTGTCTTTGAGGCCTTATTCGCTCGATCTCGCAGCAAGTGACTTCTTCTTGTTCCCGGAAATGAAGAATCCGTTGTGTGTTCGCCGAATTGACAACACAAATGACGTCATTTTTGAAGTGGGAGAGTGATTTAAAGCGAATTATGCAGACTTCTACAGTCAAGGTATTCGGAAGGTCAAGATAGCTGGGAAAAATGTGTAAATCTGGATGTGGTGACTAAGTAGAGAAGAACTAACAAGCACATAACACAAACTCTCTATCACATTTTTAAAGGGTGATAATTAACACTTTACGACACCCCCCTCGTACACTGTCTAGATCTACAGACGTTTTCATAATAAAATATTACTTAGGGGATGTGAAATCTCGGTGTCGAATTTGTGGGTAGAAGTGTAATGCCATCTCTGTCTAGTATGAGAAACTAATAAAAACAAAGGTGAGTATACAATAGTACATCACAGATAGTGCATAGCTGATTCCCAAGTAAAGATATTCCGATAACGTGTCGTCTTTGTTTTTAATTTGAGGGACATGAAGGTAGGCTATAGAATTTTTAATCTGTAATCGCCAGCGTTTGTACAGAAATTTAATTACATTCCTGTTTATTATTTTCGTTATTAATACCGGGCTGTGCGTATGGCCAACACACTGAAATTGCACTGACCCCTCCGCATTTTTTGCTTTCTGACTGCAGAAACAGTTTAACAGCATACTGATAACGGCTTTCAATCACAGCAAGGTCAAACAACCGCATGTCGATTGTTTTTCGCATACGTTGCTATCGATATATGCGAAGTGTATGGAATTTAAAACATCAGGTTCTGCACTCAAAGGAGGCTTTGAAAAAGTAAATCTGTATGCCACTGTTTTGACGAATAAAACAACACATCGCCAAATTTTAGCCAATCATGGTTACTTCTCCTCACTAATTTAAGTTACAGTCAAATGTTTTAAAACTGGTTGTCTTGCTGACGGTCTTTGATATTACGTTCTATTTGTATGTCCAAGAGATAAAAAATGAATAACGACAAGGGAATATGGGAATACAGTAGACTTTAAGTGATAGTCAAATGTTTTAAAACTGGTTGTCTAGGTGACGGTCTTTGGCATTACGTTCTATTTGTATGTCCAAGAGATAAAAAATGAATAACGACAAGGGAATATGGGAATACAGTAGACTTTAAGTGATAGTCAAATGTTTTAAAACTGGTTGTCTTGCTGACGGTCTTTGATATTACGTTCTATTTGTATGTCCAAGAGATAAAAACTGAATAACGACACGGGAATATGGGAATACAGTAGACTTTAAGTGATAGTCAAATGTTTTAAAACTGGTTGTCTAGGTGACGGTCTTTGGCATTACGTTCTATTTGTATGTCCAAGAGATAAAAAATGAATAACGACAAGGGAATATGGGAATACAGTAGACTTTAGGTGATAGTCAAATGTTTTAAAACTGGTTGTCTAGGTGAAGGTCTTTGACATTACGTTCTATTTGTATGTTCAAGAGATAAAAAATGAATAACGACAAGGGAATATGGGAATACAGTAGACTTTAAGTGATAGTCAAATGTTGTAAAACTGGTTGTCTAGGTGACGGTCTTTGTCATTACGTTCTATTTGTATGTCCAAGAGATAAAAAATGAATAACGACAAGGGAATATGGAAATACAGTAGACTTTAAGTGATAGTCAAATGTTGTAAAACTAGTTGTCTAGGTGACGGTCTTTGTCATTACGTTCTATTTGTATGCCCAAGAGATAAAAAATGAATAACGACAAGGGAATATGGGAATACAGTAGACTTTAACTGATAGTCAAATGTTTTAAAACTGGTTGTCTAGATGACGGTCTTTGTCATTACGTTCTATTTGTATGTCCAAGAGATAAAAAATGAATAACGACAAGGGAATATGGGAATACAGTAGACTTTAAGTGATAGTCAAATGTTTTAAAACTGGTTGTCTAGGTGACGATCTTTAACATTACGTTCTATTTGTATGCCCAAGAGATAAAAAATGAATAACGACAAGGGAATATGGGAATACAGTAGACTTTAAGTGATAGTCAAATGTTTTAAAACTGGTTGTCTAGGTGACGATCTATGACATTACGTTCTATTTGTATGTCCAAGAGATAAAAAATGAATAACGACAAGGGAATATGGGAATACAGTAGACTTTAAATGATAGTCAAATGTTTTAAAACTGGTTGTCTAGATGACGGTCTTTGTCATTACGTTCTATTTGTATGTCCAAGAGATAAAAAATGAATAACGACAAGGGAATATGGGAATACAGTAGACTTTAAGTGATAGTCAAATGTTTTAAAACTGGTTGTCTAGATGACGGTCTTTGTCATTACGTTCTATTTGTATGTCCAAGAGATAACGACAAGGGAATATGGGAATACAGTAGACTTTAAGTGATAGTCAAATGTTGTAAAACTGGTTGTCAAGATGACGGTCTTTGACATTACGTTCTATTTGTATGTCCGAGAGATAAAAAATGAATAACGACAAGGGAATGTGGGAATACAGTAGACTTTAAGTGATAGTCGAATGTTTTAAAACTGGTTGTCTAAGTGACGGTCTTTGACATTACGTTCTATTTGTATGTCCAAGATCTAAAAAATGAATAACGACAGGGGAATATGGGAATACAGTAGACTTTAAGTGATAGTCAAATGTTTTAAAACTGGTTGTCTAGGTGACGGTCTTTGACATTACGTTCTATTTGTATGTCCACGAGATAAAAAATGAATAACTACTTTAATACAAGTATAAGTATTGAAGAATACAAACGAGATCTTTATTTTTTGTGTAGTAATATTTTGTGTATCACCCACGGTGTATAAGTTATAAAAAGGTCATTCAGAATTATGAGGACTTCTGAGAATATTTCAGGAAAATTTAAGATATTGTATACATCCGTCATGAAAACATCTTAAATACACTATGCTTTAATCAAAATTATTAGACACGTCTTTAAAAAAATATAAAATTTTTATAAAAGTGTAATCTGAGATGCAGAAATTTTTTGCACCGCATTCTTGAAAGGTGGTGAATTGAAATACCTATTTTTCTTTCGGGTTATGTCATTTAAAAATGTTTTTAAGGTAGTTCAAAATGTGCATTAGAAGTGAAATATCCGAAATTCGTGTGAAAATTCACGCAATCAAAGACCCAATACTAGTTCTATAAACTTCTCTACTTCAAACGGTAACTGAAGTACGTAATTGAGTGTTTGGATAGTTAACCAAATTAGCACCAGGCGGCACTGATATACATCGATCACGCGCTCTTTTTATCAGTTTAATTTTCAATTTTCTCGCTGTACCTATGGCCCAAATCAATTACCTTCGGTTATTTGACAGCTGACTGTCCTAATTATGCCTCGCTTCTTCGCCACGTTGGTATAATTGTATTTCCGGACGTAAACAGCTGTTTTACCAAGCGGTGACCTCATTACACCCTTAATTACAGATAACCGTGTTAACGTGCGCTGTAATCTGCGGCAAAATTGCTCCCAAAACGGTTTACACACCGAAATTACGGCTCGTAAGATCAGCGACTTCATAAATAGTAAATAAATGCAGTTTCCGTGTGTTACAATAAATGAATGATGTAAGGAACACAGATCAATGTTGACAAATGAGTGATAAAGTGGGTTTCCAGGGGCTAGGAGAATGTTGTGAAGGTTACCTGCATCCTTCGTCCTTGCATTTCACTTTAGCTTCTTCCTGCATGGCTGTTCAAGTATAGACCTGCAATTTAAATATGTTTTTCCCGCGGTTTTCCCTTATTCTGAAAGATGAATATCTGGTAACTCTAAGCTCTATGTACCCTGTACTCATTTGAACATCAATTCATTCATCGTCCGATATGACTTAACGTTGGAGGACACTGGCCCATCTCTGTAGCGTGGTGGTAGTGTTACGTTCGAGGTCCCTAGCTCTAATCTCGGTCAAGGTGATATGGCTTTCCCTAATCCTGATATGACTTACCGTTGGAGGACATTTACCCGTCTGAATAGCGTTGTGGTAGTGTCACGTTCAACAGGTCCCTAGTTCTAATCTCGGTCAGGGCGATAAGTTTTTCCCTTATCCTCAAAGATAAATGCCTACTAACTTCAAACTCTATGTAATCACGACTCATTTGAACATCACTTCACTCATCGTCCCATACGGCTTAACAATGGAAGACACTGACCCATCTCTGTTGCGTGGTGGTAGTGTTACGTTCGAGGTCCCTAGCTCTATTCTCGGTGAGAGTGATAAGGTTTTCCCTTATCCTTAAAAATCCATGTCTGGTAACTCTAAGCTCTAACTACCCTCTACTCATTTCAACATCATTTCATTCATCCTCTGATATGACATAACAATGGAGGACATTGGTCCATCTCTTTAGTGTGGTTTTCCTTACCATGAAAAATGAATGTTTGGTAACTCTAAGCTCTAAGTGCCCTGTGCTCATTTGAACATCATCTCATTCATCGTCCGATATGACTTAATGTTGGAGGACATTGGTCCGTCTCTGTGGCGTGGTGGTACGTTCAAGAGGTCTCTATGTCTAGTCTCTGACAGGATGATAAGGTTTTCCCTGACTCTGAAAGACCAATGTCTGTTAACTCTAAGCTCTATGTACCTTAGACTAATTTTAACATCATTTCATTCACCGTCCGATACGACTTAACGCTGGGGGACATTGATCCTTCTCTGTAGCGTGGTGGTAGTGTCACCTTCAAGAGGTCCCTAGTTCTAATCTCGGTCATGGTGATAAGGTTTTCCCTTACCATGAAAGATGAATGTCAGGTAGCTCTAAGATTTATGTACCCTGTACTCATTTGAACATCATTTCATTCATCGTCCAATATGACTTAACGTTGGAGGACATTGGTCCGTCTCTCTAGCGCGGTGGTACATTCAAGAGGTCCCTAGTTCTAATCTCCGTCAGGGTGATAAGGCTTTCCCTAATCCTGAACGATGTAGTTATTTGAACGTCATTTTATTCATCGTCTGATATGAATTAACCTTGGAGGACATGGCTGCGCCGTGGCTCAGTGGTTAGACCGCTTGGCTCTCACCAAGGCGGCCCGGGTTCGATCCCAGGCGACCGCAAAGTGAGATTTGTGGTGGACAACACGGTGCTGGGGCGGGTTTTCTCCGGGATCTCCGGTTTCCTCCGCCATCTCATTCAACCGGTGTTCCATCTTCATCTCATGTATAATCAGTGTCACCGCCTGCGGTGCCGTATGTAGAAAAAGCGGGCGTATGTAGTTAAACACTACACATTTAAACACTACACATAGGAGGACATTTACCCGTCTGAATATCATCGTAGTACTGTCACGTTCAAGAGGTCTCTAGTTCTAATCTCGGTCATGGTGATAAGGTTTTCCCTTACCTTCAAAGATAAATGTTTGGTAGTTATAAGCTCTATGTACCCTGAACTATCACGCTTGTATATTCAACCCAATGAAACCATTTTATTAAATTCACTTCTCGATTAGAATTCTACAGATATCAGATAAAACGATCAAGGCTTCTTGAAGTCACGTAAATGTAACGCAAACTTTGAGATTTTAAATGCAATAATTATGCAAATAGTGTATCCGTCCTGCATGTTGTATTAATTGGAGTTAAACTAAATTCCGCCAACGAGATGAGAGTAGATTTTCATTATTTTTTTTTTTTTTTTCCTCTATGGAAGCTGCCCCCGAGTGTTTCAATCAAGCAGCGGCTCCCCGCCCGCTCACTTGGCGGTCCACCTGAGATGTGGTGATGGTTAATGAACGCTAGGGGAGTATCGGTTTTTGCTACACAAGGGAGAGAAATAATTGACAGTCTGGTAGCGACCCACGTGTATTAGACGTAAATACATTTTATTGAAGTAGCCCTGCCCACGGCCCCCTATAAACATAACCTATCTACAGCAGGCCATGCGTTTCGGATTAGTCCCTGCCTACTACACGTAATATCAACGGGACTTTCAGACATATCTCTTACCTTCATATGACATTCCCTACTTCGTATCGTTTACTATGATGTTGCTATTACAAACTGGGTTTGTTATTTTATTTAATACGGTAAATACAGGAAAAATACCTGTATTCCACCCGATATAGATACTTGTTTCGGGATAATGGGAATTAAAAAAAATAATTCTGTATTTATGCTTACAACGAAACAATTCACAAGTCACATTTAAATGGAAAAGCTTCTATAATTAAACTACCAGAAACATTTTCATAATAAATGAAATGTATATCCTGAAATTTCGAAAATCTTTCTTCATTTTGAATTCATTTGTTTAACCTGTTACACATGTGAAAAATTAAATGTTGATGTATTCGTTGATCTTCGAGGAAGCAAATGGGAGATGTCACAAGTGACATTTTAATTTAAATAATACGTTAAGATTTTCTTTTGACCAGTTATGTGTATGACATCATGTAATGTGACCTCTCCCTTCCTCTATCATGATAGTAAGTTTGTGCAAGCTAGTTTCTCACACCCACACACCCACCCACACAACCTCCCTCTCCCCCTCCCCCTCTCCCCCTCCTCCTCTCTCTCCTCTCTCCTCTCTCTCCTCTCCTCTCTCCTCTCTCTCCTCTCTCTCCTCTCTCCTCTCTCTCCTCTCTCTCCTCTCTCTCCTCTCTCTCTCCTTCTCTCTCTAGCTCGCCTCGGTAGCGTGGACTGCAGCATGTCTGCCTCATGTTCAAGAGGTCCCGAGTTCGAATCTCGGTCAGGGTGAGAAACCTGGATAAGGTTCCTTCCGGGGTTTTCCCTTATCCTTAGAGACGCATGTGCGGTAGCTCTAGGCTCCATGGGCACTGGCCACATTTCACACATTTCATTCACCGTACGATATGACTTAACGTTGGAGGACGTAAACTTATTAAAAAAAAACTCTCAATCTCTCCGTGAGCAGACTTCGTCTGGAGCGGACGTGCGTACCCGCAACGGGTGAGGGACAGGTAACCGGCCGGTGTGGCCAACTAAGTATCTCTCTTTATATCTATAGTAAACCTTTTCTTTTCTAAATTGTTGTCTTGGCCTGTGATTATATAATTACACTTGATAGAAAACCCCTACCTTTCGCAAAGCAAGTACTCCCTTCTCTTTTTTGAGCAATTCCCCCGAGTACGATCTGGCCATGAGCTATCCATTACCATCTTTGCTTAGATCTTCACAATATTCCATTGTCGTTATTCATATTTTATCTCTTGGACATACAAATAGAACGTAATGTCAAAGACCGTCATCTAGACAACCAGTTTTAAGACATTTGACTATCACTTAAAGTCTACTGTATTCCCATATTCCCTTGTCGTCATTCATTTTTTATCTCTTGGACATACAAATAGAACGTAATGTCAAAGACCGTCATCTAGACAACCAGTTTTAAAACATTTGACTATCACTTAAAGTCTACTGTATTCCATATTCCCTTGTCGTCATTCATTTTTTATCTCTTGGACATACAAATAGAACATAATGTCAAAGACCGTCATCTAGACAACCAGTTTTAAAACATTTGACTATCACTTAAAGTCTACTGTATTCCATATTCCCTTGTCGTCATTCATTTTTTATCTCTTGGACATACAAATAGAACGTAATGTCAAAGACCGTCATCTAGACAACCAGTTTTAAAACATTTGACTATCACTTAAAGTCTACTGTATTCCCATATTCCCTTGTCGTCATTCATTTTTTATCTCTTGGACATACAAATAGAACGTAATGTCAAAGACCGTCATCTAGACAACCAGTTTTAAAACATTTGACTATCACTTAAAGTCTACTGTATTCCCATATTCCCTTGTCGTTATTCATTTTTTATCTCTTGGACATACAAATAGAACGTAATGTCAAAGACCGTCATCTAGACAACCATTTTTAAAACATTTGACTATCACTTAAAGTCTACTGTATTCCCATATTCCCTTGTCTTTATTCATTTTTTATCTCTTGTACATACAAATAGAACGTAATGTCAAAGACCGTCATCTAGACACCCAGTTTTAAAACATTTGACTATCACTTAAAGTCTACTGTATTCCCATATTCCCTTGTCTTTATTCATTTTTTATCTCTTGTACATACAAATAGAACGTAATGTCAAAGACCGTCACCTAGACAACCAGTTTTAAAACATTTGACTATCACTTAAAGTCTACTGTATTCTCATATTCCCTTGTCGTCTTTCATTTTTTATCTCTTGGACATACAAATAGAACGTAATGTCAAAGACCGTCACCTAGACAACCAGTTTTAAAACATTTGACTATCACTAAAGTCTACTGTATTCTCATATTCCCTTGTCGTTATTCATTTTTTATCTCTTGCACATACAAATAGAACGTAATGTCAAAGACCGTCACCTAGACAACCAGTTTTAAAACATTTGACTATCACTAAAGTCTACTGTATTCTCATATTCCCTTGTCGTCATTCATTTTTTATCTCTTGGACATACAAATAGAACGTAATGTCAAAGACCGTCACCTAGACAACCAGTTTTAAAACATTTGACTATCACTAAAGTCTACTGTATTCTCATATTCCCTTGTCGTCATTCATTTTTTATCTCTTGCACATACAAATAGAACGTAATGTCAAAGACCGTCACCTAGACCACCAGTTTTAAAACATTTGACTATCACTAAAGTCTACTGTATTCTCATATTCCCTTGTCGTTATTCATTTTTTATCTCTTGCACATACAAATAGAACGTAATGTCAAAGACCGTCACCTAGACAACCAGTTTTAAAACATTTGACTATCACTTAAAGTCTACTGTATTCTCATATTCCCTTGTCGTCATTCATTTTTTATCTCTTGGACATACAAATAGAACGTAATGTCAAAGACCGTCACCTAGACCACCAGTTTTAAAACATTTGACTATCACTAAAGTCTACTGTATTCTCATATTCGCTTGTCGTTATTCATTTTTATCTCTTGCACATACAAATAGAACGTAATGTCAAAGACCGTCATCTAGACAACCAGTTTTAAAACATTTGACTATCACTTAAAGTCTACTGTATTCTCATATTCCCTTGTCGTCATTCATTTTTTATCTCTTGGACATACAAATAGAACGTAATGTCAAAGACCGTCACCTAGACAACCAGTTTTAAAACATTTGACTATCACTTAAAGTCTACTGTATTCCCATATTCCCTTGTCGTTATTTATTTTTTATCTCTTGGACATACAAATAGAACGTAATGTCAAAGACCGTCACCTAGACAACCAGTTTTAAAACATTTGACTATCACTTAAAGTCTACTGTATTCCCATATTCCCTTGTCGTTATTCATTTTATTTGGGATTTTTAAACGGTTTGTAGCAGTCTTTCTACTATCTAGAACACAGCTGACAAATTAAAGTTGACGAAGATCTGTTTCAAATATCATTTACTCCTTAAGGTTTGTAAAGAAACGGTTATTATTTGTGTAATAAACTGGAATCAGCAGTGTTTTGATGAAGCGTTGTTTCGTAATTCGTCAAATATTGACCTATAGCCACAAAATGAGCAGCCACGACATGGTGCTGACATCTGCATTTCGGAGGACAAAGCTTATTATCTGACCGAATGACAAATAAACAGGCTGCATTCTCAGCAGTTCGTTGCAGCCGCTGATTTCCCCGGGGGTTCGTTGTATGTGCAGCATGTTTCTTTTAAATAGAATGACAACTTCGGCAGAGATGATAATCATGAATCCACGCGATGCTCTTGTGTTCTTAATGTTAGGAATATCTGATGCGATATCTACAAGCCCAATACGTCAAATATTTGAGGAACTGGTCTAAAAATGTTTGTTAAAGAGTTATTATATAATTATTTGCCCCTTCGTTTACTTATTTATTGAATTAAATCGTTCTCCAATGGTTTGCACTGTTTTTACTTCGTTATTTGCTGCACAGACAGATGAAAGTGTATGGCGTTGCAGATGGGAATGTATTACCAGATTTATGCAGGAGACCTTGTTCACCAACATAAACAAAAGCAACATGAACAAATGAAACACTCTTAGCAGCACACTTTACTACTTATCTGTTTGTAAAATCCTGCGGGACCGATTTCGAAACTCGTCCGTTTCATTCTCAGCCTGTAGACCGACTAACCTACTGGTTTATTCCGGAAGTTAAGGATGGGACGAACAAGTAAATTCCACATCTAGGAATGCGTGGAAGGCATTACATTTCGTAATGAGAATATTGAAAAAGGGGAGCGCTAAGTCCAGGGAAATTGCCTACAAGGCCTTAGTGCGGCCGGTTATGGAATATGCAGTAGCATGCTGGGACCCGTATAGAGCTAACCAAATCGATCCGTTAGAAAAAATACAGAAGAGGGCAATAAAATTCATAAAAAGAGGCAAGTATTTTGGGCCTATAAAAGGAGATGAGACTAAATGGGAGGAATTAAGAATTAGGCGTAAAAAACATAGGTTGGTAGCATTATTCAAAGCTAATGCTGGTGTAAAGGCATGGGTGGACGTTAGTGTAAGGTTAGATAATCCGGATTATTATGGACGAAACGATCATAGGTATAAAATTAAGGGTAGAAGATACAGAACCGACGTAGAAAAATTTTCTTTTGTTAATAGAACCATTGAAGAATGGAATGAATTGCCTGTAGCAGTCTTTCAGGGCTGTCCCCTGTCGCTGAAGAAATTTAGAAAAAATCTAGATGGTTTATAGTTTAACTTTTGAATTATAATAGTATATAATATGTAAATAGAGAAGTAATTAGATATGTTTTAAGTGACTAAAGTAAAATAATATTATGTTTGTATTGTTTATTGTGTTATTGTTGTAAATCTAGTATATGTAATTTGATCTGTATTCTTAACTCTGCCACCGGGTAGTACCCAATTGCAGTGAATAAATATATACATACATACAACTTTGTAAAAAAAAACAGTGAAGCTTGGGTACTTCACTGTCAGCAGCTTAGTTGTCTACGTTAACTACTAGAAAAGGAGTGCTTCGATACCGAGAGAGGTATAGAAAAATTACATAGTGATTTACACAGAACTGACATCTCTTTCATTAATTGTCTCGAAACGAATTGTGCTGCCTAAAACTTATTATACTGTGAAATTGAAAGTCTAATTGCACAAACTCAAAATGTTCTTTATTTCCACCAAATTACAGTTGGAACACTTGCCGATTGCATAGAATTACGTAGCGCACACAATTACAATCCACCAGTTCGTCTGGCACAGGTCCACTCCACACTCACAATTACGTACAACTCCTCTGATACACGTACGCAGTCTTCCAGGTCGTTCGCTAGCATTGCGCTCTTCACGGCTGCTTACCAAGAACTGAACTGACTCGTCCACTGCAGCCCTTATATAGGAAGATCACTGTTTCTGGAAGCTTTGCGGCTCGGAACATCATCCCGAATGTTCCAGACGTCAGGGGGAGGTGAAAGAGACGGTACAGTGCCTAGTGACACTTTCCTAACCATCCCCTATGCTATGGCTACAAGATAAATGGGTGGGCGTGGCCTAAATGCCTCCTGTCCCCCACTCAGCTGTCAGTTGGTCGTGCCTTCCGATAACTGGGTGACAATACCTAAAATGTAGAGGAATTTTGCGAGATTATTTACTATAGCAAATGTTGAAAATGTCATCCATCCTGCATAAGACACTTAATACGTCGTTCCATGTTAACTAGCCACTCGTTGAAGGACTCTGTTGCTAATAGCTTGAATTTCTTGTGTGACGTTGCGCTTCAGATCGTCTAATGTCTGGGAACGTGTGGGATAAACTCTGTCTTTTAAGTAACCCCATAGAAAGAAGTCCGGCGGTATCAAATCCGTAGATCTCGATGGCCAAAGGTTCCTGGAAATTATCGGTCGTCAAACAAACTTCCAAATAGTTCCATGGATTCATTTGATGAATGGCATGTAGCACAATCTTGCTGAAAATATCCTTGACTCAGCTCTACATCATCCAGTTGCCCAAAAAACTTCATGAAAATCAGTCGGTACTCTGCAGTGTTAATAGTCTGGCTAAAAAATGGTCTGATTTTTCTCTGTGCGGATATTGCGCACCAAAATCCGATTTTAACCGGGTATATAGATGCTTCATGGATGACATGTGGGATCACCCAATGGCGTGAGTTGTGTGAGTTCACATAACCAGATAACTGGACCCATCTGTGAACCATGTTATGGACAATATAGCAGGATTTTGCACAATGAACATCTGGAACAAACAACAATCTGGTTCCTGTAGCTGATGAACAACTAAAATCCTATATGGCTTTAGGCCTGCACTTTTCGCAGCTCTCTGACAAATTGAGTAGGTGTACATTGTCTCTTGCGACAAACGTCTTAATGGTTTTTAGTGTGACTGCTCCAGTCGTGCTCTTACGTCAACAACAACCTTGGGAAGTGTAAATAAATGATGCTTGCCTTCTTCACTCACCAGAGATCCAGATGTTTCCAATTTGTTTATCAGTCCCAGTATTGTGTTTCTTTTGGGAGGATTGCAAACACCAAATTCTCTCTGGTACGTTCTTTGAGTAGCTGTAATTTAATTAGTAATGCAGTATTGCTTCACAAGGAACCGTCATTGATTTATGTCTACTGCATTTTCACATTGACTAGAACAAAATGTCGAAAACAACTGCCAGCAATAGCAGTTAGAAATAAAACAAACATCTGAGCATCTAGTGACAAGGAATCGAAACTGAAGAATATTCGGCTTAATTTGCTGATAAAATCGTATCATTGAATGAATTTACAAGTTACAACGGAATAATTAAAGAAAGAAATCTTCCAGTTCTATATAAATCACTCTGAATTGTAGAAATATATGTCTATATATTTGACATCAATTGTTTCTTTTAACCACCTCTACAATTTGTATCTACTCTTTGGTAATCGAGATGAACTTTCATATATTTCCACATTTTATTTTACGTAGGCTAAAGCGTTGTTCAGATTTTTAAAACACTGGTCGCCTTGCATTGCTATTAATCGCAATTTTTCCCTCCAAAAATAAAATATAGCATTATAAAGTAATAAAAAGGCACTCTTGGAAATTATAAACGCATTACATTCTTCTGTACAGTAATATTTTGTAATGTCTTAACGTTTACTCTCATTTTCCTTCATTTCCTCCATAGTTTGTGTTTTACGTGTAAGAAGATCGTCAATGATGTTTCAGACAAGGCGGAAAAATAGGTTTAGTTCCACAAAAACACTCTGAAAGTTCCAATATTATTGCCTTGTTCCAAGCAGCAATAAAATTCTTGCAAAATTCAACTTCGTTTCTTGTTAACTTGTGCATGGCCTGTAAGAACTACTAATCTTGTATGCCGTGACTTGTGAGGTTAAGTAGGCCTATGTGATTTAGGCAAACGAATGACTTGTTTTATTGCCTTTAAGTATTTGTTTCTTTCTTACAATACTCTCTACAAAACCACTCGTTACATTACCTGTAAGAGTAGAAACAGTTGACAACTCACTTCAGATAGTTCATTTATTACTCTCCATCAGTCTGCTTAACTTATATTGTCTATTCTAGCTGACCATTGTTGCAGCCCACAGTAGATTCAACATTGGAGCCTCCTTCAGAAGTATCGAACAAAGGGAGAAACGTTATATGCTCTAACACGAGCCATTAAACGTTACTTAACGAGCATTTAAGAATGGAAAATTAAAGAAGGGGCTGTTTTTTGCATCCGTCCCGCCTTTTCTTGAGAGCCACGCAAACAATGGGGGGAGGTTTTGTGTACGTGACGTAAAGCCCTTACCGAGTCCACTTAAGGGCTGCTTGGTAAACATCGACTTGACGCCAAGGGCTCTCCTCAAAACTACCCTCTTACTTTCGAAAATATGAAGAAGAAAAGTTTCCATTCCTCAAATACGCCGGCCACGTGCCAGAACATGCAGTGGCACTTTTACACAAATTACTACAAATTTCAAACAATTTACTCCTCTTATTTTACTACGTTTTAACTACATGGTAGTGTACTGACGGATCTGTTAGGAAATACCTCGTGGATCGATGTCTCATCACTATTTTACTTATTATGTGTCCGCAGAGACCTTAGTGCAACACTACTGTCTTGTCATCCCTGCCTCTAAGGATGCCAGATAGATAGCGCTACGGTGTCTTTCATACTACCTGTTTTCATTATTTTGATTTACTTTTACATTTACAGCTGTCTTAGACTTAAAGTAGAACTTCTGGTAAATATCCAAAGGGTATTCAGCTCAGCGAATAAAAGAAGCTCAAAACAAACGACTATAGACTGGTAATTCAGAAATTTTAACCTTTTGAATACGTTCCTCCAGAGTTTTTTGACACTCTTTCCGGACGAATTATAACAGAAGAATGATTATGTACGAGGGTTTTTCAATAAAGAATGATCACTTTTTTTTAAACGAACTTTTACTCATCCTCATAATTTTGATTGTCCTTCTCAAAACAGTCTCCCCTGAATGCGATGTATTTGTCCAAACGTTTCTGCCAATCTTCAAATACATGCTGCACAGATCCCTCAAAATCGCCTCCGCAGCCTTCACCACTGCTTATGATGAAAGATAATGCCTCCCACGAAGGCGTTTCTTCAAGTTAGGGAATAGAAAAAAGCCACAAGGGGCTAAATCCGGACTATAGGGAGGGTGAGGGATCCACTTCACGTTGATTTTTGCAAGATATTGAGCAACAACATTGGCAATATGCGGCCGCGCATTATCGTGGTGCAGCATTCAGCCTGCTTCACGGAAATGTGGTCTTTTGCGCCTGATATGGACTTGCAATGTTTTCAGGACATCCCTGTAGTATTGTCCAGTTACTGATGTGTGTGCAGGTACAACATGCTGATAAACCATTCCATGAATATCAAAGAATGAGATGCCCATAGCTTTCCCAGCAGAAGTAACCACTTTTGCTTTTTTGGGGGTTTGATGATGAAGATTTCCACACTGAGCTTTGCTGTTTGGTGTTTGCTCTCAGGATCAAAATGATGTAGCCAAGTTTCATCAGCAGTGATTACGTTTGCCCGCCTCGGTAGCGTAGATGGTAGCATGTCTGCCTCACGTTCAAGAGGTTCCGAGTTCGAATATCGGTCAGGCTGAGTTACCTGTATAAGGTTTTTCCGGGGTTTTCCCTTATCCTGAAAGACGAATGTTGGGTAACTTTAAGCTCTATGGACCCCGGGTTCATTTGAGTATCATTTCACCCATTCCATTCATCGGCCGATATGACTTAACGTTGGAGGAGTAAATTACAAAAAAAAAATGATTACGTTTGAAAGAAACTCCGGATCTTCCTCTAACACCAACTTTAACTGCATGTTACCTCCATTGCAGCGGTAGGCGATACTGAACATGTCTGAACTTGCCTGGTTCTTACAGGCGGGAACCAGGAGATCCAACAATGAATCAACTACGGCGTGTTTGTTTCACATTAAGCTAACAGAATATAAGATGGAATTTTGGTGCTAAAAGTTATGACCGTAAAAAGATTATGATCATTCTTTATTGATCAGCTTTCGTAATACAATCCACATAGTTTCGAATAAAATATTTCTCAAGGTCAACCAATTTAATTTCTTAAATTTGTCTTTGCTTAATCAAGTATTAAATTTTGTATACATGACTTTATTGCTTCCCCTTTTATCTAAACTTACTTTTATCTAAAAAAAAGAAAAAAAGGATATTTCGAATTGAATACAAGACTGGACTGTACTAGACTATACTGCGGAGGGGAGGTCCAAACATGATCTGTTGTACCTGTGCCACCCATAGGGCACCACCGGAAGGAAGGATGAGACGAGAGGGGCCAAGGGTGGCCGTCCCAGTGAGCCATGACAGTCCAGAGGACAGGGCCAACTCCCGGCATTCCACCCATCATGGTCCTGAAACTTCCCTCCAGGCCGGATTCTTAGACCGCAGCGCCAAGTTTCCCGCCGACATTTCTATCCTAAAGAGACCACCAGATGAGAGATAATACAGATGAAATACAGGAAATTCGGGGATGTAATTAACCTACCAGAATTCCTTGGTGACAAAGGAAAACACGGAATCGGCCACGGGATCGAACCCGGGCTTCCAAAATACAGCACACAGACGAAACTGCCTGAACCATCGCGCTCAAGGATCTAAGGATAAATTACGTAAACTCGCAGTCACATTTTAAAGGAGCTGATTGCTTTGAGAAAGCAAGAAAAAGAAATTTAATCAAAATTAGCAAGATTTTTAAACAAAACATCATTGTACAAATGTCCGTATAAATCTTCTATCCAATTTTTAAAAGCCGACGTATTTAAGTATCTAATTTAGAATTTAATTAATTTGCATTGCTTAGTGATACTGATTGCAACAGAAGCACCACACCAAAACCTTTTTAAACTAATTCATAATTCAATCAGTCTCAAAATAACTGTAAATACATTAGTCAAATTAAACAAGTTTAAAAAACAAAACAGCAACAAACTTCCTTCGACAATTGCATCAGAGTTTTAAAAGAAAGGAAGGACAATTGAACGTCGTTCTAGGTTACGTGGAATATAAAATCCATAGCAGACATGTATACATTAAATAATAAAACGAAATTGGATTTTTGCCGTCTGGTATCGAACGACGCCCACGCAGGCGTTGCACAGAGACAGTGCAAGTTCCTCCAACTGAAACTCACTGCGGTGTCCCAAACGTATGACCGGAATGAGCACCAACGGATGCCTCTGACAACCACATTTAGCATTACGTCCTGACCACTGCGACAACTGTCAACACGAAACTTGCCTCCAAAGATAACAAACATCTTATGTACATTCCATATACAGGGTGTCAAATATTTCGAGGACAGCAACGTAAAGTCATATCGGACGAGGAATGAGAGGATTTTCAAATGACTTCTGGGTTCATAGAGCTTAGAGTTACCAGACATTCATTTTTAGGATAAGGGAAAACCTTATCACCATGACCGAGATTAGAACTAGTGACCTCTTGAACGTGACACTACCACCACGCTACAGAGACGGGTCAATGTCCTCCAATGCTAAGTTATATCGGACGATAAATGATGTTCAAATGAGTCGAGGGTACATAGAGCTTAGAGTTAAGACTTTCATCGTTCAGGGTAAGGGAAAACCTGATCCCCCTGACCGAGATTAGAACTAGAGAGCTCTTGAACGTGACACTGCCATCAACCTACAGAGACGGGCTAATGTCCTCCAACGTTAAGTCATATCGCACGATGAATGAAATGATGTTCAAATGACTGCAGGGTACTTGGAGCTTACAGTTATCAGTCATTCATCTTTAGGATAAGGAAAAACCTTATCACCCTGACAGAGATTAGAACTAGAGACCTCTTGAACATGACACTACCACCATGCTACAGAGACGGTTGCGTACTTTGTTGTGAGTTTCTGTGGTCATTCGTATTTGGCCAAATAAAATGTGTGAGTAAATATCCAGTAAAGGAGTTTTAATTTCTCCCGACGAGGAAACCTATTGCATTCAAATCAGGAAATCCAAAAGGCCCATATACTGCTAAGGCAGTACAATTGAGTGTGACAGGCGTGCCTTGGAACAAATCGAAGGTGTTAAGTCGTGTTCGTTGTGTTTTAATCATTAGATCACGTACACATTTATACCCCGCCTTTCACTGCAATGGTCATATCGGCGGCCGTTCTCCTTTGGAATATATTGAAGGTGTAAACTCGTATTCGTTGGGTTTTAATCATTAGATCACGTACACATTTATACCCCGCCTTTAACTACAATGGTCATATCGGCGGCCGTTCTCCTTTGGAACATATCGAAGGTGTTAACTCGTATTTGTTGGGTTTTAATCATTATTTCACGTACACATTTATACTCCACCTTTAACTGCAATGGTCATATCGGCGGCCGTTCTCCTTTGGAACATATCGAAGGTGTTAACTCGTATTTGTTGGGTTTTAATCATTAGATCACGTACACATTTATACCCCGCCTTTAACTACAATGGTCATATCGGCGGCCGTTCTCCTTTGGAACATATCGAAGGTGTTAACTCGTATTTGTTGGGTTTTAATCATTAGATCACGTACACATTTATACTCCACCTTTAACTGCAATGGTCATATCGGCGGCCGTTCTCCTTTGGAACATATCGAAGGTGTTAAGTCGTATTCGTTGGGTTTTAATCATTAGATCACGTACACATTTATACCCCGCCTTTAACTACAATGGTCATATCGGCGGCCGTTCTCCTTTGGAACATATCGAAGGTGTTAACTCGTATTTGTTGGGTTTTAATCATTAGATCACGTACACATTTATACTCCACCTTTAACTGCAATGGTCATATCGGCGGCCGTTCTCCTTTGGAACATATCGAAGGTGTTAACTCGTATTCGTTGGGTTTTAATCATTAGATCACGTACACATTTATACCTCGCCTTTAACTCCAATGGTCATATCGGCGGCCGTTCTTCTTTGGAACATATCGAAGGTGTTAACTCGTATTCGCTGGGTTTTAATCATTAGATCACGTACACATTTATACCTCGCCTTTAACTGCAATGGTCATATCGGCGGCCGTTCTCCTTTGGAACATATCGAAGGTGTTAACTCGTATTCGTTGGGTTTTAATCATTAGATCACGTACACATTTATACCGCGCCTTTAACTGCAATGGTCATATCGGCGGCCGTTCTCCTTTAGAACATATCGATGGTGTTAACTCGTATTCGTTGTGTTTTAATCATTAGATCACGTACACATTTATACCCCGCTTTTAACTGCAATGGTCATATCGGCCGCCGTTCTCCTTTCTAACATATCGATGGTGTTAACTCGTATTCGTTGTCTTTTAATCATTAGATCACGTACACATTTATACCCCGCCTTTAACTGCAATGGTCATATCGGCCGCCGTTCTCCTTTGGAACATATCGAAGGTGTTAACTCGTATTCGCTGAGTTATAATCATTAGATCACGTACACATTTATACCTCGCCTTTAACTGCAATGGTCATATCGGCGTCCGTTCTCCTTTGGAACATATCGAAGGTGTTAACTCGTATTCGTTGTGTTTTAATCATTAGATCACGCACACATTTATACCTCGCCTTTAACTGCAATGGTCATATCGGCGGCCGTTCTCCTTTGGAACATATCGAAGATATTAACTCGTATTTGTTGGGTTTTAATCATTAGATCACGTACAAATTTATACCCCGCCTTTAACTGCAATGGTCATATCGGTGGCCGTTCTCCTTTGGAACATATCGAAGGTGTTAACTCGTGTTTGTTGGGTTTTAATCATTAGATCACGTACACATTTATACCTCGCCTTTAACTGCAATGGTCATATCGGCGGCCGTTCTCCTTTGGAACATATCGAAGGTGTTAACTCGTATTTGTTGGGTTTTAATCATTAGATCACGTACACATTTATACCTCGCCTTTAACTACAATGGTCATATCGGCGGCCGTTCTCCTTTGAAACATATCGAAGGTGTTAACTCGTATTCGTTGTGTTTTAATCATTAGATCACGTACACATTTATACCCCGCCTTTAACTACAATGGTCATATCGGCGGCCGTTCTCCTTTGGAACATATCGAAGGTGTTAACTCGTATTTGTTGGGTTTTAATCATTAGATCACGTACACATTTATACCCCGCCTTTAACTACAATGGTCATATCGGCGGCCGTTCTCCTTTGGAACATATCGAAGGTGTTAAGTCGTATTCGTTGGGTTTTAATCATTAGATCACGTACACATTTATACCTCGCCTTTAACTACAATGGTCATACTGGCGGCCGTTCTCCTTTAAAACATATCGAAGGTGTTAAGTCGTATTCGTTGGGGTTTAATCATTAGATCACGTACACATTTATACTCCGCCTTTAACTGCAATGGTCATATCGGCGGCCGTTCTTCTTTGGAACATATCGATGGTGTTAACTCGTATTCGTTGGGTTTTAATCATTAGATCACGTACACATTTATACCTCGCCTTTAACTGCAATTGACATATCGGCGGCCGTTCTCCTTTGGAACATATCGAAGGTGTTAACTCGTATTCGTTGGGTTTTAATCATTAGATCACGTACACATTTATACCGCGCCTTTAACTGCATTGGTCATATCGGCGGCCGTTCTCCTTTGGAACATATCGAAGGTGTTAACTCGTATTTGTTGGGTTTTAATCATTAGATCACGTACACATTTATACTCCACCTTTAACTGCAATGGTCATATCGGCGGCCGTTCTCCTTTGGAACATATCGAAGGTGTTAACTCGTATTCGTTGGGTTTTAATCATTAGATCACGTACACATTTATACCTCGCCTTTAACTCCAATGGTCATATCGGCGGCCGTTCCTCTTTGGAACATATCGAAGGTGTTAACTCGTATTCGCTGGGTTTTAATCATTAGATCACGTACACATTTATACCTCGCCTTTAACTGCAATGGTCATATCGGCGGCCGTTCTCCTTTGGAACATATCGAAGGTGTTAACTCGTATTCGTTGGGTTTTAATCATTAGATCACGTACACATTTATACCGCGCCTTTAACTGCAATGGTCATATCGGCGGCCGTTCTCCTTTAGAACATATCGATGGTGTTAACTCGTATTCGTTGTGTTTTAATCATTAGATCACGTACACATTTATACCCCGCTTTTAACTGCAATGGTCATATCGGCCGCCGTTCTCCTTTCTAACATATCGATGGTGTTAACTCGTATTCGTTGTGTTTTAATCATTAGATCACGTACACATTTATACCCCGCCTTTAACTGCAATGGTCATATCGGCCGCCGTTCTCCTTTGGAACATATCGAAGGTGTTAACTCGTATTCGCTGAGTTATAATCATTAGATCACGTACACATTTATAACCCGCCTTTAACTGCAATGGTCATATCGGCGTCCGTTCTCCTTTGGAACATATCGAAGGTGTTAACTCGTATTCGTTGTGTTTTAATCATTAGATCACGCACACATTTATACCTCGCCTTTAACTGCAATGGTCATATCGGCGGCCGTTCTCCTTTGGAACATATCGAAGATATTAACTCGTATTTGTTGGGTTTTAATCATTAGATCACGTACAAATTTATACCCCGCCTTTAACTGCAATGGTCATATCGGTGGCCGTTCTCCTTTGGAACATATCGAAGGTGTTAACTCGTATTTGTTGGGTTTTAATCATTAGATCACGTACACATTTATACCTCGCCTTTAACTGCAATGGTCATATCGGCGGCCGTTCTCCTTTGGAACATATCGAAGGTGTTAACTCGTATTTGTTGGGTTTTAATCATTAGATCACGTACACATTTATACCTCGCCTTTAACTACAATGGTCATATCGGCGGCCGTTCTCCTTTGGAACATATCGAAGGTGTTAACTCGTATTCGTTGGGTTTTAATCATTAGATCACGTACACATTTATACCGCGCCTTTAACTGCAATGGACATATCGGCGGCCGTTCTCCTTTAGAACATATCGAAGGTGTTAACTCGTATTCGTTGTGTTTTAATCATTAGATCACGTACACATTTATACCCCGCTTTTAACTGCAATGGTCATATCGGCCGCCGTTCTCCTTTCTAACATATCGATGGTGTTAACTCGTATTCGTTGGGTTTTAATCATTAGATCACGTACACATTTATACCGCGCCTTTAACTGCAATGGACATATCGGCGGCCGTTCTCCTTTAGAACATATCGAAGGTGTTAACTCGTATTCGTTGTGTTTTAATCATTAGATCACGTACACATTTATACCTCGCCTTTAACTGCAATGGTCATATCAGCGGCCGTTCTCCTTTGGAACATATCGAAGGTGTTAACTCGTATTTGTTGGGTTTTAATCATTAGATCACGTACACATTTATACCTCGCCTTTAACTACAATGGTCATATCGGCGGCCGTTCTCCTTTGGAACATATCGAAGGTGTTAACTCGTATTCGTTGGGTTTTAATCATTAGATCACGTACACATTTATACCGCGCCTTTAACTGCAATGGTCATATCGGCGGCCGTTCTCCTTTAGAACATATCGAAGGTGTTAACTCGTATTCGTTGTGTTTTAATCATTAGATCACGTACACATTTATACCCCGCTTTTAACTGCAATGGTCATATCGGCCGCCGTTCTCCTTTCTAACATATCGATGGTGTTAACTCGTATTCGTTGTGTTTTAATCATTAGATCACGTACACATTTATACCCCGCCTTTAACTGCAATGGTCATATCGGCCGCCGTTCTCCTTTGGAACATATCGAAGGTGTTAACTCGTATTCGCTGAGTTATAATCATTAGATCACGTACACATTTATAACCCGCCTTTAACTGCAATGGTCATATCGGCGTCCGTTCTCCTTTGGAACATATCGAAGGTGTTAACTCGTATTCGTTGTGTTTTAATCATTAGATCACGCACACATTTATACCTCGCCTTTAACTGCAATGGTCATATCGGCGGCCGTTCTCCTTTGGAACATATCGAAGATATTAACTAGTATTTGTTGGGTTTTAATCATTAGATCACGTACACATTTATACCTCGCCTTTAACTACAATGGTCATATCGGCCGCCGTTCTCCTTTGGAACATATCGAAGGTGTTAACTCGTATTCGCTGAGTTATAATCATTAGATCACGTACACATTTATAACCCGCCTTTAACTGCAATGGTCATATCGGCGTCCGTTCTCCTTTGGAACATATCGAAGGTGTTAACTCGTATTCGTTGTGTTTTAATCATTAGATCACGCACACATTTATACCTCGCCTTTTACTGCAATGGTCATATCGGCGGCCGTTCTCCTTTGGAACATATCGAAGATATTAACTCGTATTTGTTGGGTTTTAATCATTAGATCACGTACAAATTTATACCCCGCCTTTAACTGCAATGGTCATATCGGTGGCCGTTCTCCTTTGGAACATATCGAAGGTGTTAACTCGTATTTGTTGGGTTTTAATCATTAGATCACGTACACATTTATACCTCGCCTTTAACTGCAATGGTCATATCGGCGGCCGTTCTCCTTTGGAACATATCGAAGGTGTTAACTCGTATTTGTTGGGTTTTAATCATTAGATCACGTACACATTTATACCTCGCCTTTAACTACAATGGTCATATCGGCGGCCGTTCTCCTTTGGAACATATCGAAGGTGTTAACTCGTATTCGTTGGGTTTTAATCATTAGATCACGTACACATTTATACCGCGCCTTTAACTGCAATGGACATATCGGCGGCCGTTCTCCTTTAGAACATATCGAAGGTGTTAACTCGTATTCGTTGTGTTTTAATCATTAGATCACGTACACATTTATACCCCGCTTTTAACTGCAATGGTCATATCGGCCGCCGTTCTCCTTTCTAACATATCGATGGTGTTAACTCGTATTCGTTGGGTTTTAATCATTAGATCACGTACACATTTATACCGCGCCTTTAACTGCAATGGACATATCGGCGGCCGTTCTCCTTTAGAACATATCGAAGGTGTTAACTCGTATTCGTTGTGTTTTAATCATTAGATCACGTACACATTTATACCTCGCCTTTAACTGCAATGGTCATATCGGCGGCCGTTCTCCTTTGGAACATATCGAAGGTGTTAACTCGTATTTGTTGGGTTTTAATCATTAGATCACGTACACATTTATACCTCGCCTTTAACTACAATGGTCATATCGGCGGCCGTTCTCCTTTGGAACATATCGAAGGTGTTAACTCGTATTCGTTGGGTTTTAATCATTAGATCACGTACACATTTATACCGCGCCTTTAACTGCAATGGTCATATCGGCGGCCGTTCTCCTTTAGAACATATCGAAGGTGTTAACTCGTATTCGTTGTGTTTTAATCATTAGATCACGTACACATTTATACCTCGCCTTTAACTACAATGGTCATACTGGCGGCCGTTCTCCTTTGGAACATATCGAAGGTGTTAAGTCGTATTCGTTGGGGTTTAATCATTAGATCACGTACACATTTATACTCCGCCTTTAACTGCAATGGTCATATCGGCGGCCGTTCTCCTTTGGAACATATCGATGGTGTTAACTCGTATTCGTTGGGTTTTAATCATTAGATCACGTACACATTTATACCTCGCCTTTAACTGCAATTGACATATCGGCGGCCATTCTCCTTTGGAACATATCGAAGGTGTTAACTCGTATTCGTTGGGTTTTAATCATTAGATCACGTACACATTTATACCGCGCCTTTAACTGCATTGGTCATATCGGCGGCCGTTCTCCTTTGGAACATATCGAAGGTGTTAACTCGTATTTGTTGGGTTTTAATCATTAGATCACGTACACATTTATACTCCACCTTTAACTGCAATGGTCATATCGGCGACCGTTCTCCTTTGGAACATATCGAAGCTGTTAACTCGTATTCGTTGGGTTTTAATCATTAGATCACGTACACATTTATACTCCACCTTTAACTGCAATAGTCATATCGGCGGCCGTTCTCCTTTGGAACATATCGAAGGTGTTAACTCGTATTCGTTGGGTTTTAATCATTAGATCACGTACACATTTATACCTCGCCTTTAACTCCAATGGTCATATCGGCGGCCGTTCTTCTTTAAACATATCGAAGGTGTTAACTCGTATTCGCTGGGTTTTAATCATTAGATCACGTACACATTTATACCTCGCCTTTAACTGCAATGGTCATATCGGCGGCCGTTCTCCTTTGGAACATATCGAAGGTGTTAACTCGTATTCGTTGGGTTTTAATCATTAGATCACGTACACATTTATACCGCGCCTTTAACTGCAATGGTCATATCGGCGGCCGTTCTCCTTTAGAACATATCGATGGTGTTAACTCGTATTCGTTGTGTTTTAATCATTAGATCACGTACACATTTATACCCCGCTTTTAACTGCAATGGTCATATCGGCCGCCGTTCTCCTTTCTAACATATCGATGGTGTTAACTCGTATTCGTTGTGTTTTAATCATTAGATCACGTACACATTTATACCCCGCCTTTAACTGCAATGGTCATATCGGCGGCCGTTCTCCTTTGGAACATATCGAAGGTGTTAACTCGTATTCGCTGAGTTATAATCATTAGATCACGTACACATTTATAACCCGCCTTTAACTGCAATGGTCATATCGGCGTCCGTTCTCCTTTGGAACATATCGAAGGTGTTAACTCGTATTCGTTGTGTTTTAATCATTAGATCACGCACACATTTATACCTCGCCTTTAACTGCAATGGTCATATCGGCGGCCGTTCTCCTTTGGAACATATCGAAGATATTAACTCGTATTTGTTGGGTTTTAATCATTAGATCACGTACAAATTTATACCCCGCCTTTAACTGCAATGGTCATATCGGTGGCCGTTCTCCTTTGGAACATATCGAAGGTGTTAACTCGTATTTGTTGGGTTTTAATCATTAGATCACGTACACATTTATACCTCGCCTTTAACTGCAATGGTCATATCGGCGGCCGTTCTCCTTTGGAACATATCGAAGGTGTTAACTCGTATTTGTTGGGTTTTAATCATTAGATCACGTACACATTTATACCTCGCCTTTAACTACAATGGTCATATCGGCGGCCGTTCTCCTTTGAAACATATCGAAGGTGTTAACTCGTATTCGTTGTGTTTTAATCATTAGATCACGTACACCATTTATACCACGCCTTTAACTACAATGGTCATATCGGCGGTCGTTCTCCTTTGGAACATATCGAAGGTGTTAACTCGTATTCGTTGGGTTTTAATCACTAGATCACGTACACATTTATACCACGTCTTTAACTACAATGGTCATATCGGCGGTCGTTCTCCTTTGGAACATATCGAAGGTGTTAACTCGTATTCTTTGGGTTTTAATCATTAGATCACGTACACATTTATACCCCGCCTTTAACTGCAATGGTCATATCGGCGGCCGTACTCCTTTGGAACATATCGAAGGTGTTAACTCGTATTCGTTGTGTTTTAATCATTAGATCACGTACACATTTATACTCCGCCTTTAACTGCAATGGTCATATCGGCGGCCGTACTCCTTTGGAACATATTGAAGGTGTTAACTCGTATTCGTTGGGTTTTAATCATTAGATCACGTACACATTTATACTCCGCCTTTAACTGCAATGATCATATCGACGGTCGTTCTCCTTTGGAACATATCGAAGGTGTTAACTCGTATTCGTTGTGTTTTAATCATTAGATCACGCACTCTCATTCATACTTCCAGACTCTGGGGAAGGTGAGGAATTATCCCCATATGGCCCCCATATTTCTATGCCATATAGCATTCTTCTCTCTACAATTGAACCAAACAACCTTTCTAAACATTTTACTTGCATATTTGGTATTTTATTAATACATGATCTAACAGCACCTATAGCCATTTTTCCATCTGCCAGTGCTTTCCTTTTTTGGTCACTCCATTCACCATTACTACATAATCTTACTCCTAGGTAATATTTCTTTATGAAAATTACTAAGATTACTAGTTAAGAGACAGGTGCTGGATTACGACAAATTCTTGATCTGGATGAAAGGGTAAGATGAGAGGATTTCATGAGTGGCCTGGCGAGAGACGAGAGTAGAGATCAAGGTCCCTAACATGCAACTGCGGGACAGGAACTCGCAGAGCTTCCCCGATCTGCAGAGAAAATTCTCTATAAAATAACACTCAAACTCTTGCGGAACCCGTAGGGGAGGGGATTCATCCCCCTCAGCTGACCAGGTGCGGGCCTTGCGGACCCTTAGCATTCGTGGTACCTCTGACGTTACCAGAAGAACCTCGGGCCCAACTGCCGAGCCCCTCCCGTCGGGGTGTTGTTCGGATTGGGTTGGACTCGAGGGGGCAGTGTGTTCCCGACACCCACGGGGAATTGGGTACCTCCGGCCATGCTACGGTCGCCCGGATTGGGTAGAAGGTTGTCTCATAAGTCCGGGATACTAGCCTGCAGAGCTAGTAGAAGGTGTGCTAGATCAGCAGGCGGCCCCACCGAGGTTTTCGGTAGTCTTCCCTGCGGTGTTGACTCGCGTAAATGGCGTATCCACTTCCACCCGTCTTGACGTAGTAGTCGATGGAGGGGCTTTCTAGACTCAAGGTGCTGCCCCATGGAAAGAACCCTGGATTTTTCCATCGCTCCAAGGTAGAAGGCCCGGGTCCTTTGTCCTACGGGTCCAGGACTAATGGAGTAGAGCCTCTGGTGTTAAAAAAAGTAAATCTTGCAGACACTTAAGTGTCTTAAAACAGTCACTTAGGATGAAACTGACAGCCTTCGTCTAGGGATGCTGGGAAACCCCTAAAAAACCTTTGATCTGCAGTGTTTGTGATCATAGACAAAGCTGATGGTAGACACCTACCGTACTCACGGTGATTTGTCCCATCTGACCACTTTATCTCTGGTGCGTGGCAGTAAACACGCCGCCACTCAAGAGAAACGCTCCTTTTGTTTCTCACTGGACGAGGGAGGGTTCCTTTTGCGTAAACATTTTATCTCGTTGCGTTTACAACTGGCGCGAAAAGTTGTGCCTCATTTACACCAGTAACAAAAGGCAGGTCTTTCTCTCTATTGTCCTTTGTAGGGATGCACGGTGTGACTGTTAAATATTACACAAATGTCGAGAAGTAACGGAAAATGTACAGGACTCAGGTAGTTTAACTCACCTTCCTTCCTTTTTCCAACTCCTCCCAAACATTTGTATATATTCAGACTTATTTACTCTCAGTTTTGTTGCTAAATACTAAGATTCTTTTTAAACAGACTGTCTTTTGTTCGTTTCTTAGCGTGCACCTTGTTTACCAATGTGGTGGGTTTTACGGTACCTCATAAGTGAGGTTATGAATCATCTTTATTAATGGTTATATCTTTCCTTCGCGCCTGAATGCAAAGAGTCATCTAAGTGTCGTGGAACTTAATTGACAATGTGTCTATAGATATCATTCAACAAACAGGAAGTTTACACGATCGTGTGTCCACTCATTTTAATCGGATTGTAAGTAATTTCTTGAAGCATACATTTCCATATACTGCTGTTAGGCTGGTAGCACAAATAGAGATGGTTAGAGTTGCCAGTAATGGAAAGGGCATTGAAACTCTCAATGTTTAATATATAAACGTTTAAAGAACAAGGGATGGGTAGAATGTCTTAGAAATAACCTAGAGAGCAGTGGATCAGGGCAAATGTGGAGAAAAAAGAGAAAGTAATGTAAACAACTTCTGGAAATCTGCAAGAAAAAGATTCGAAGACATAGACGTGCAGAGAATATTTAGTGAAATGGGTGAGAAGAAGTCTTTACTTTTCTACATACCAATTAAGGGGGCTTGGGGAAGGGAAAAGTACCAGAGCTGTTCAATAAAGAATGATCACTTTTTTCTTGACAACGTACCTTTACTCATCCTCATAATTTTGATGGTCCTCAAAATAGTCTCCCCTGAATGCCATGCACCTTTCCCAGCGTTTCTGCCAGTCTTCAAAGACATGCTGGAAACCATTTTTGATAGATCCTTCAAAATAGCCTCTGCAGCCTTCACCGCTCCTTCTGATGATGGATAATGCCTCCCACGAAGCCGTTTCTTCAAGTTAGGGAATAGAAAAAAAGTCACATGAGGCTAAATCCGGACTATAGGGAGGGTAAGGGATGTACTTCACGATGATTTTTGCAAGATATTCAGCAACAACATTGGCAATATGCGGCCGCGTATTATCGTGGTACAGCACCCAGCCTGCTTCACGGAAATGTGGTCTATTGCGCCTGATATGGACTTGCAATGTTTTCAGGACATCCCTGTAGTATTGTCCAGTTACTGATGTGTGTGCAGGTACAACACGATGATAAACCATTTCATGAATATCAAAGAATGAGATGAGCATAACTTTCCCAGCAAAAGCAACCACTTTTGCTATTTTGGTGGTTGGTGATGAAGGAGATTTGCTCACTGAGCTTTGGTGTTTGCTCTCAGGAACAAAATGATGTAGCCAAGCTTCATCAGCAGTGATTACGTTTGAAAGAAACTCCGGATCTTCCTCTAACATCACATTTAACTGTATGTTACCTCCATTGTAGCGGTAGGCGATACTGAACATGTCTGATCTTCCTGGTTCTTACAGGCGGTAACCAGGAGTACCAACAATGAAGCTTAGGACACACGTGCAACTACACAATTGGGAGATTACATTACACTATTTACATCTCAGAGAAAATGTTGGAAGTATCCTCCACCAGCATTTATACATGTTTGTACTCGTCTCACCATATTCTCTGAAGTTTTACGGAGACGATATCGAATTTAGAGAAGGTTATTTCCAGCAAGATGGAGCAACCTGCCATACATCTAATGACCCATGGAATTTGTAACCAGTTTATTTGATAATCGAATAACCTCAAAAGGTCTATGCCCCCCAGATCCCCTGACCTAACCTCACCGGATTTTTTCTTGTGGGGGTATCTAAAAAATATAGTGTTCAAGAATAGGCCACGGACAATTTATGTTCTCAAGGAATCCATTCGAACAGAAATAAGTAACATTGGCGAGGATCTCCCAATTGTGTATTATATTTTCCCAAAGTTACACGTTTGTCCTATTATTGGTTCAAACGTTATGACCTATATTTTTTAATATAAAGGGACAGAAATTTGGAGGAAAGAGTTTATTAATAAGAAACGGTTTAGATTAGATAGGAATATAGCTATAGCTCAAATCTTTGTCAAAGGCTCCGTAACTCAGTCGGTAGAGCACCTGCCTAACGAGCCTGGGGTCCCGGATTTGATTCACGTCGGTAGGGGTGAGGATTTTTCTCCGACCAGGATAATTCCTCATCTTCCGCAGAGTCTGGAAGTATGAATAAGAGTGCGAATATGTACGTGATCTAATAATTAAAACAAAACGAATACGAGTTAACACCTTCGATATTGTCACCCGAACGTCGGAACTACCAATAGAACCGGCAGCAGCAGGAGACGGTTGGCGTTCGCCACGCCCACTCATTTGTCTTATAGCGGTAACGAGGGTTGGCTGGAAAAACATCACTGTGCCGTCTCTTTCCGTTCCACCTGAGTTCTCGAACTTACGGGATATTTCATCTAATCCTGAATCTTCTAGATTGACCAGTTCGCCCTACATAAGCAATAGGTCGGGCTGGAGGAAGTCAGTTCTTGGTGAGCAGCTGTGAGGAGCGCCCAGCGAGGGGTCGGACTGCGTACGTACGTCGGAGGAGTTTACGTAATCCCGAGTGCAAGTGGAACTGGTGAATCGTAATTGTGTGCATTACGTAATTCTGCGTAATCGGCAAGTGTTCAACTGTAAGTCGGTGAAAATAAAGAGAATGTTTGAGTGGTGCAATTGGACTTTTCATTTCACGAACCTACAAAGCCACACTGGTGTCAGGAAGCGGGACGACAATATCACCGAACATTACAACCATGGACGCGGCATTGGAAAAATATTTTGGAGAAGATAATGGAAATGAAGGCCGAATTAACAGAGAAGACGGAAGCGGCAAATAACAATGACCGCAAAGATGGCAATTAGACAATTTGAAAATTATGTTATTAAAATTCCGTATGTTTGTAAAACTCCTAGTTCAGGCACCGAGCGGGATGACTCAGGTGCTTTCGTCTGTGGCCCGCATTCGGGAGGCGTGGGTTCGACTCCCGTGGCCGACCTAGCTGACCCATGTGTTTTTTCGGGGGTTTCCCGGGTCGCAAGGCGAATGCTGGGTAGGTTAATTACATCCCCGAATTTGCTGACCCTCCATTTCATCTCCATTGTCATTTCATGTCATCTCTCATCTGGCGGTCTCTTTCAGGGTAAAGTGTCGGCGGGAGTCTCGGTGGTGCATGGCAGGATGATATCCTCTGAGGAAAACTACCTCATCCTCCAGTAGGTTGGTTGTCAGTCTCCGCTCCTCTGCTGGGACCATTTCGGGACCGCCAGCCAGGGACTTTTGGGGCTGGGATCCCCTGCCAGGGACCTTGAGGGCTCGGCTGCTGGGCTCGTTGCCGTCCTGCTGTAGAGGAGCGAGTTCGTTGTCCTGGCCTGTCGGGGGAAGTCTCTATCCAAGTAAACTGTAGGGACCCTGCCCTCTGTACTGTCGTGTCTCCTTGGGTCGGCCGCCTTCTATCTCCTTCACCTCATCCTTCCACCCGGGGATGCCCCCACTTGGAGGCATAGGAACAATGGGCCCAGCATGGTGGTCTACGAACCGAATCCGCTACATAATGATGTCCTAATCCTAATTGTGGTTCAGGCCGTCCCTAGCTTTTAAACACCACGCTCGGGTTATACATACTTGGCGGTCTTCGCTAGGGAATTCGTGCACAAGTTATACCTCTTACTGTTACTACATGAAACACTTACTTTAAACCGTAAGTTTATACTTCGATAGTCACAATTTCTGTTGCTAAGATAAAGAAACAGTTGACAGCTCACTTCGAATAGTTCATTTGTTTCTCTCCATTAGTCACTTAACAGGCGTTGTCTGGATGCTAGAGACGTGTCAAAAAGGCGTTTCGCTCCAATAAGTACTGAAAGGCCCCATGTGGATGTTAAATTGGCAAATGCACTAAAGATTTAAGAGGAGAGTTTAAACTTCACCCAAGTAGAGCGTTAACTTAACCTTTGTTTCGGAAACTTCTTAGCAGTTTGTGAGTTAACATTTTCTAGTGTAATCTGTTTACGATGTGGCTTAAAGAGAACTGGAGCGGCAAAGACAAAACTTGAACAGTTTAAGTGGCAAGTTAGGCCACATCCGCCCCAAACTTGGCACCATCACATGTTTTCATCTGTTGCTGGCTTTTGTTTCAGCATCTGCAAACAAGAAACGTAAAATTTCATCCCTCACTTCTCCTCAATTACTTTCTAGCTACGCTTAACTTAGGACTAAAATATTTGTGCTCTAAAATTCTTAACGGCATGCAAAATAACACATACATTGACGAAATGTATATATATATATATATATATATATATACAATAGCATATTAATTCTAACTAAAAGATTTTCTCAACTAATACCGTAAAATATTCTTTTAAATAGCTCATTCATATATATGTTCATGCTGAACAAATGGTCTCATTGTTGATTTTATTGTAGAAATATGGGAATATAGTTGACTTTAAGTGCTTTTACACAATTTTAAATTTTATTAAAAGTAGTCTTTTTAACGATGACGCAAATATTAAGTGTTTCTTAATAGTGCACACGCTACTGATGCGTCTTTGCACACAAATGCATTCACATAGGACTTTTTCTACACAATCGCAAAGCGACACCAACACATGTCTTGCCTCGACGGTGATCTTATGCAGAAGAACGCCACTTTTAAAAGATTCTCACTTACTACCTTCTTATGTTGCCATATTTACCCACTCATTTGTCTTCATTATTGGTCAGCATCACTATATTACGCAATAACACTATAAAAACTGCAAATCCTGATAATATTACATAAAATCTAGCTTGTTTCATTCCATAATCTACCTAATTTCACATTTCTACTTTTACATAAAACAAGAATGAATCTACAAGTATCCGCTAAGTTTATCGCAAAGAACATAGAATAATTACAGATATTCTGATCTGTTTTGTATTTTATTATTTTAACATAAAACAAGAATGAATCTACAAGTATTGGCTAAATTTATTGCAAAGAACATAGAATAATGACAGATATTCTGATCTGGTTTGTATTTTATTACTTTTACATAAAACAAGAATGAATCTACAAGTATTGGCTAAATTTATTGCAAAGAACATCGAATAATCACAGATATTCTGATCTGTTTTGTATTTTATTAGATGCTAAACCATTCAAGATGTGCTCACGACTTTTTATATGGCATTTATGTTTGAATGTTTCTGATTAAACACTTTGTACTGAATACATAGTAATAGTTTACCAAACTGTCTCTAGATAGCAGCACTAAGCTAATGTTGCAAACCAGGATTGTAAGGATTACAAACCTAATCGACAACTGGGGGCGTAGCTACTGAAAGTATAAGCGAGCAGATGGTAGAGCTAAACAGGTCAAAGGTTAGGGACATGAGTAGGGTTAAATTAAAATGATGGATTCTCCATAACATTGACAAATATATTTTAAAGAGTGGGGAAGTCAAATCAAACAAAGCTCTCCTTTATCTTGAAGAGATAAAGGGTGCAATCAAGACAGACGTTGAATCAATTAATGCATGATAAACATGGCGTAGAGTTCTGAACAAGAGGTGGCTGGTTCACTTTGATGAGTTGAGTTTTGTAGAAGTATTCACAAGTAGCAGCCTCGATCTGACTAACTATGATCGGACTAACCCTGATCCGACTAACCCTTCCTTACTGGCTGTAATCGTTTAAATAGAACTGGCTTCCATCATGTCTGCCATCATACGACTCAGCGGTTCTTCACAGAGGGTTTACATCCTATGGTGCAATCTTGTGCAACCCAAGAATGACTGTCGATTTAACAGAACGCATATGAGCTGGCAGGTCAATACCACTGCTTACTCTGATCATTGAGTCATGCAACCTGTCTCAACTTGTTACTTCCTGCTAAAGCCTAGAGCTTACCACGAAATGAAATCTGAACCTACAATAATTCACAAATCTTGTTCAGACCTTATACGCAGAACTATGCCGCAAGATTTGAACTCAGTTTTACAGAAAAAGCTGCCAATAAACAGATACAATTGTCAAAAACAGGCCATCATGCTAGATAAGGAAGAAAGGGGGCATTTAAATGGCCACAGCCTGAAAATGTAAACCCTACGCTAGACCTTTAAAAATTGCGGATATAAAAACTCTTACCGTAATTCAATAAAGAAAGGTTTGAGGAACATTTGTATGTATAAATCTAAAACTTGCAATTTTTGAGACTTTTGGGCTATTTTTCAGTCCCAAAACATGAAATAACTGACGCACGTTGGTGAATAAATATATATTATTTAAGTAAAAAGTAAATTCCTGTTACTTTTTGATCACACCTCGTGTATCTTGTATATCAGTGTATGCAAATGTAACGTGGGAGGTTTAGAATGTATGTTCGCTTGAAGGTTTAGTAGATATATTTATAGTTATGAGAACTAAATTGTAGTAAATGAAATTCTTCATTAACAGGTGGGATGTTCACAGTTAGTTGATCCACTTGGTTAATGAACCGTGGCAGTAGCACCTGACCACGAGAGCCAATTAGTTACGCTCCTTGTATTTTAAAGACCTAAGGGAACACGTTTTGTCGTCAATGGAAACGACAGTAAACTGTCCTGAATTATATACAAGCAAATTAAAGAAACACGCCGACTTTGATTTCTTGTACCAATTGCCTCGTTCACTTGTGGCGGGTCATACATTGTGAATCTATTGAAATTTTACAAGCAGCAAATTGAAATTAGAATTGTTACCAATACGACATTCCAAACAACAAATCACCTTGTCTACTGTATTCCCATATTCCCTTGTCGTTATTCATTTTTTATCTCTTGTACATACAAATAGAACGTAATGTCAAAGATCGTCATCTAGACAACCAGTTTTAAAACATTTGACTATCACTTGAAGTCTGCTGTATTCCCATATTCCCTTGTCGTTATTCACTTTTTTATCTCTTGGACATACAAATAGAACGTAATGTCAAAGACCGTCATCTAGACAACCAGTTTTAAAACATTTGGCTATCACTTAAAGTCTACTGTATTCCCATATTCCCTTGTCGTTATTCATTTTTTATCTCTTGGACATACAAGTAGAACGTAATGTCAAAGACCGTCATCTAGACAACCAGTTTTAAAACATTTGACTATCACTTAAAGTCTACTGTATTCCCATATTCCCTTGTCGTTATTCATTTTTTATCTCTTGGACATACAAATAGAACGTAATGTCAAAGACCGTCACCTAGACAACCAGTTTTAAAACATTTGACTATCACTTGAAGTCTGCTGTATTCCCATATTCCCTTGTCGTTATTCACTTTTTTATCTCTTGGACATACAAATAGAACGTAATGTCAAAGACCGTCATCTAGACAACCAGTTTTAAAACATTTGACTATCACTTAAAGTCTACTGTATTCCCATATTCCCTTGTCGTTATTCATTTTTTATCTCTTGGACATACAAGTAGAACGTAATGTCAAAGACCGTCATCTAGACAACCAGTTTTAAAACATTTGACTATCACTTAAAGTCTACTGTATTCCCATATTCCCTTGTCGTTATTCATTTTTTATCTCTTGGACATACAAATAGAACGTAATGTCAAAGACCATCACCTAGACAACCAGTTTTAAAACATTTGACTATCACTTAAAGTCTACTGTATTCCCATATTCCCTTGTCGTTATTCATTTTTTATCTCTTGGACATACAAATAGAACGTAATGTCAAAGACCATCACCTAGACAACCAGTTTTAAAACATTTGACTATCACTTAAAGTCTACTGTATTCCCATATTCCCTTGTCGTTATTCATTTTTTATCTCTTGGACATACAAATAGAACGTAATGTCAAAGACCATCACCTAGACAACCAGTTTTAAAACATTTGACTATCACTGAAACTCTACTGTATCTTCGGGAAAGTCACATTTTTCGAAGAGTTTTATGTCTCAAAATTAGTTTATGATGACAGAATTTTCTTATCTTTGGAAGATGTTGACGTTCTTCTCAACAACAAAAAATCCTTTTTGAGTTTCATAACATGTACCAACCACAGTCGCTTCTGTATGGTGGTGCACATCTGGTGAATGTTGGCAGCACTGCCGAGAAGTAATCTCTCGCTGAGAGGGGGGAAATCCCATGCGATCAAGTTTTCAGATCTGCATCAAGCCTTCATGCATATTGCATCTAGTTTTTTTGTTTTGTAACGTAATGTAGATTACATGAGCATTGTTGATAATCTTTGGGATTACGAGAGTCCCGCTGTAAATAAAATTGTTGAAAGAAAACACGGGGACGCGCCCAGAGATGTCGTATATCATCACGGGTCACTGTGGCTGTTACGTACTTGCTGCTGAATAATGGTTAAACTTGAAAATTCATTAAATTCGGATGTTTAACGAAGGTTTTCATATGTACACAAAATTTGGAGCTATGTAGCTGAACGAAAAGGCTCGGATAGTTACGTCTAGTGGGTTCGATTTCCGTTACCGTCCTAACATTCCCATGGTTTTTTCGGGGTATCCCTGATCGGTAGAGAAATGCTCTGCAACATTAAGTCATATCGGACGATAAATGAAATAATGTTCAAATAACTCCAGGGTACATAGAGCTTAGAGTTACCAATCATTCATTTTTCAGGATAAGGGAAAACCCTATCACCCTGACCGAGATTAGAACTAGAGACATCTTGAACGTGACACTACCACCACGATACAGAGAGGGTCAATGTCCCCCAACGTTAAGTCATATCGTACGATGAATGAAATGATGTTCAAATGAGTACAGGGTACATAGAGCTTAGAGTTAATAGACATTCATCTTTCAGGATAAGGGAAAATACGGAAAAACTCTGACCGAGATTAGAACTCACGACCTTTGAACGTATGGCCACCATTATGTACTCCCACAGCCAGCACCATTTTTCTGACATGAGAACGGGTGCACGTTTTTTGTTTCCAAACACAGAAACGCTTGCTCCCTTAGCAACGAATGTCAAATATTAAGACCCCCAACAACATGGGAGCGAATGGGAACATCCGCAGTTGGTTGAGAGCTTCAAAGAGAACTTCGATCCCCCAGGCGACGATCAGTTGAGATAAACAGGCCTTCGGAATCGATGCATGCGTACGGCGGCGGCCAGCAGGATTAACCCCATCCTCGAAAAGTCCCACCATGTGTTTTCCAAACCCCCATTTTGGTAGGGCCGGATTAACGCCGAGGAGCGTGTCGACAAAAAAAAGCAACCGACTTAAAAGATTACCTTTACATGCACTGGAGAGCAAGGCAGAAAAAAACGAGATCCCACCCCTGACACCAAATTTCTTTCAAACGCCGCTGCTAGAACTTAACTGCTATTAGAGGACTTCGTACAGGAAAGGTACTTACAACTGAACCTTTTTATAGAAATAACTTTTATAAGTGTTGGATAAAAAACCAAGACTCTTGAAGAATGGAAAATACGAACAATGATTTCGTTATTTAAAAAATAAAAGAATAGGATCAGAAAACTATAGAGGTATTATTTTTCGTTACTCTGGTTATCAAATTTAAGCAAAAATTATTAAAAACAGGTTATAAAAAATAACAGATGCACTATTATTAGAAGAAAGACAGGCTTCAGGAAACGTAGAAATGTGTTTTCTCCCTTAAAGAAATAAGTGAAAAACGTAGAGAGTTCAACCTGGGAACCATATACTCTTTATATACTTCAAGAAATCCGTTAACAAGGTATGCAGAGTAAAACTGTAAGAAACATTAGAAAATAAAGGAATACCAATGCGCCTAATAAATGTAATTAGAAATTTATGTGTAAAAACAACCAAAATAATAAACCATGTACCTAAAATTATTTTAAAGGGGGCTAGGCAAGGTTGTCCTTTATAAACCATTCTTTTTAATATTTTAATACTTTGACCTGATCAGCTCATGGAAACAATAAAACATAGGAGGAATTAATTTGGGGTTATCAAAGGAGAAAATTAAAGTCATGGCATATAAAATAATTATAAAAAAAATAAAAGAATATAACAACTGTTAAATTTTGATGTCCTAACATGCAGGTCAGAATAAGACATTAATAAAATATTTAATAGGCTTTAAGTGATAGTCAAATGTTTTAAAATTGGTTGTCTAGGTGAAGGTCTTTGACATTACGTTCTATTTGTATGTCCAAGAGATAAAAAATGAATAACGTCAAGGGAATATGGGAATACAGTAGACTTTAAGTGATAGTCAAATGTTTTAAAACTGGTTGTCTAGATGACAGTCTTTGACATTACGTTCTATTTGTATGTCCAAGAGATAAAAAATGAATAACGACAAGGGAATATGGGAATACAGTAGGCTTTAAGTGATAGTCAAATGTTTTAAAACTGGTTGTCTAGATGACGGTCTTTGACATTGCGTTCTATTTGTATGTCCAAGAGATAAAAAATGAATAACGACAAGGGAATATGGGAATACAGTAGACTTTAAGTGACAGTCAAATGTTTTAAAACTGGTTATCTACGTGACGGTCTTTGATATTACGTTCTATTTGTATGTCCAAGAGATAAAAAATGAATAACGACAAGGGAATATGGGAATACAGTAGACTTTAAGTGATAGTCAAATGTTTTAAAACTGGTTGTCTAGGTGACGGTCTTTGGCATTACGTTTTATTTGTATGTCCAAGAGATAAAAAATGAATAACGACAAGGGAATATGGGAATACAGTAGACTTTAAGTGATAGTCAAATGTTTTAAAACTGGTTGTCTAGATGACAGTCTTTGACATTACGTTCTATTTGTAAGTCCAAGAGATAAAAAATGAATAACGACAAGGGAATATGGGGATACAGTAGACTTTAAGTGATAGTCAAATGTTTTAAAACTGGTTGTCTAGATGACGGTCTTTGACATTACGTTCTATTTGTATGTCCAAGAGATAAAAAATGAATAACGACAAGGGAATATGGGAATACAGTAGACTTTAAGTGATAGTCAAATGTTTTAAAACTGGTTGTCTAGATGACGGTCTTTGACATTACGTTCTATTTGTATGTCCAAGAGATAAAAAATGAATAACGACAAGGGAATATGGGAATACAGTAGACTTTAAGTGATAGTCAAATGTTTTAAAACTGGTTGTCTAGGTGACGGTCTTTGGCATTACGTTCTATTTGTATGTCCAAGAGATAAAAAATGAATAACGACAAGGGAATATGGGAATACAGTAGACTTTAAGTGATAGTCAAATGTTTTAAAACTGGTTGTCTAGATGACGGTCTTTGACATTACGTTCTATTTGTATGTCCAAGAGATAAAAAATGAATAACGACAAGGGAATATGGGAATACAGTAGACTTTAAGTGATAGTCAAATGTTTTAAAACTGGTTGTCTAGATGACGGTCTTTGATATTACGTTCTATTTGTATGTCCAAGAGATAAAAAATGAATAACGACAAGGGAATATGGGAATACAGTAGACTTTAAGTGATAGTCAAATGTTTTAAAACTGGTTGTCTAGGTGACGGTCTTTGGCATTACGTTCTATTTGTATGTCCAAGAGATAAAAAATGAATAACGTCAAGGGAATATGGGAATACAGTAGACTTTAAGTGATAGTCAAATGTTTTAAAACTGGTTGTCTAGATGACGGTCTTTGACATTACGTTCTATTTGTATGTCCAAGGGATAAAAAATGAATAACGACAAGGGAATATGGGAATACAGTAGACTTTAAGTGATAGTCAAATATTTTAAAACTGGTTGTCTAGATGACGGTCTTTGACATTACGTTCTATTTGTATGTCCAAGAGATAAAAAATGAATAACGACAAGGGAATATGGGAATACAGTAGACTTTAAGTGACAGTCAAATGTTTTAAAACTGGTTGTCTAGATGACGGTGCTTGACGTTACTTCTATTTGTATGTCTAAGGGGTATAAAAAAAAAATAACGACTTCGTTTCAGGGAATTTTTTTGAAAAATCAAACCATTTATAAGGAATAACTCCTAAAGGGTTATCTGTGCAAAGAAGTATCGGACAGAAAGTTCGCCCTTAAGCAAGTATTTTGTGTCTAGGAAAGAAGAGGACCTCTAAGATCGTTCCCAGATAATTCAAGATACACATTCCATTTGTCATGAAAATATCCTAAGTATAATATAAAAATAATTAATATCATCTAAATGAAAACTTTGAGCTTCATGCTGCTGAGGAATGAGTGAATAAATTCCTAAAACAACCACAGACGCGGCTACGTTATTGGTTAACATTTATTATCTTACCGTTTTTCTGGTTTGCAATTGAATTTCCTTAGGAGATATTAACACAAAGTAAAGAAAGTACACAACAAAATGACTAGACGTCGGCTTTAGCTTGTTACAGTAGCATTTGCTTTTTTATTTACCTCTTTATCTTTGTTCCTTTGATGCTGTTCCCCGAATGATGACAATTTCGCGATTCAAATATCCACACACTGTAAAGCAGTTTTCTTTTTTTGTTTCCAACATTCTGCTAATAAGATGAAACAATTCCCTTTCTCGTTACAGTCTTTTGTTACTCGGAAACAAAAACAAAACTGGCTTCTGGTTTTGCTTTCATCTCTGCACTTTATTGCGGTGTAACCCCCCCCCCCCCCCACACTTAATTAAAAGGCACTGAAAGTAGCTTTATTTTCGTTCCGATTCTGAGAAAAATATGAATTGGAGTTTAATTTAAAATCTGATATGTCACGCTCACAGGAGTTTCTATGTATACTCTCGTTTATTCCTATACAGCTTCCATTAATGTTACGAAAGCTTAAGGGTACGTATGACTGAAATTTCATGAAAATCGTGAAAATAACGAGTTTTTTTTATTTTAATTCCTTAAAATAATTTAGACATTCCCGAATGTGAAAAATGCATAATTTGCCCCCGAACGCCATTTTAAATGCTTATTTAAATGTAGGTGTCCTTTAAACTCTGTCAGAGTTACGCCCCCTTTTGCCTGCATCCACATTCTTTGTCTGTTTTCCGTTCTTAAATTTTCAATTCAAGAAAAGAAAAATAAGGCTTTCAGACAAAATAGTTCCTAAAATGTTGCCAATATATCAGAGGCTGGCTTCTACAACATTACTAGAGAGGTGCAAAACAGGAAAAACACAGAATGCCAATGAATCTTTGCATCATGTCATATGGAATAAGTGCCCAAAGGAAGTTTTCATATCAAAACAAAAATTGGATCTTGCTGTTATTAAAAGCATCAGTGAGTTTAACATGGGTAGTCTTAAGTCATTGGAGCTATAGCAAAATATCAGAGGTGAAAGTGTAGTAGACTCAGCAAGGAAAACTTCAGTGCAGCGAGATCAGACTCGTATCCTGCAAAGCAAGAAGCGAAGTTGTGCAGAAGAAAAGCAACATCTAAAGAAGAAAAAGGTGGAAAAAGCAGCAACAGAGGAGAGGAAAAAGAAATCTGAGGGTCCAACCTATCAGCCTGGTGGATTTTAATGTGAGTTATGCAATCAAATCTTTAATCGCTGTTTTCTCAATGTTCATATTTTCAGCATTTTTCTTCCTGTAAAATGCTCCTTGCGATGCAGTTTTTGTACTAAATTCATGAAATTTCCTAAACAGGTTCAGAATATCATTAGGAATGGAAATTGCCCTAGGTTTTATTGTGAAATGTATATAAGCATCTATTTTTAATTTTCAAACACAAAACTTACAGTTTTTTAGACAAAAAAGAATACTTGTAAATTAAAAATTTTTTGTGACGTAAACTAAAGGAGACACAGAAAAACCCAGAGCAATTTCAAAAAGTATGTGTATTATGAACATAGGGTTAAAATATTAGACCAAAATTCAAAATATTTTGTCGCAAGGGACTTTTTTAGTGACGTAACAAAAAACATACAAAATTTATCATAATTTCTAAACTGCTGGAGAAAAATGGTTTAAATTTAGGTTGTTACATGTTTACAATATACTACACCTATGGTGTAAATTTGAAAAAGCTAGCGTTATTAGTCCAGAATTTGAAAATTTCAGTCATACATACCCTTAACAGTTCATAATAAGTAGAAAGTATTCGTTATCGAGATTGTATCAGAAATAATGTTTTAAGAAGCTGAATCCAAAACAATTGCATTGCATTGGACTACGCTACGGAGTAGATTCGGCACTACAGCCAAGCTTTATCTATTGTACCTATGCCATCCCCAGGAGGAAGGATGAGGCGAGAGGAGTCAAATGGCGTCCGACAGTACAGTAGGCAGGTCTCTACCATTGATCAGTTGGAAACTCCCCGGCAGGCCAATACAACCAGCATTCCTGAAACAGAGCCCCAGACCGGGATTGGAGACTAGAGACTGTCCTACCAAAGAAGGAAGTGTTTAGCAGTATCATATCATCCTGCCATGCGCCGCCGAGACACCCGCCGACTCTTCTACCCTGAAAGAGACCACCAGCTAAGAAATGTGAAATAATGGAGATGAAATGGAGGGACAGGACATTCGGCAGATTAGGTAACCTACCCAGCATTCGCTAGCGACCTGGGAAACCCCTCGAAGGGGAACCCATGGGTGAGGTAGGTCGGCGAACGGTATCAAAACCGGGCCTCCAGAATCCGGAGCACGGACATAACCGCCTGAGCCATCACTCTTCATTCCAAAACAATAACACAAGGTCCTTGTACGAATTAAGATTAGGATTCCATTGAGGAGGGGATTTGGTATGTAGGCCACCATGTCCCAAGTGAGGACATACCCGGGAGGAAGAATGAGGCGAATGAGACAAAGGGCGGCAGACCCAAAGAGCCACGACAGTACAGAGGGCAGGGTCCCTACAGTTTACTTGGTTAGAGACCTCACTCGACAGACCACGACAACGAACTCGCTCACCTACTTTGGGACAGAAACGAACCCAGCAGCCGAGTCCTAATGGTACCGGGCAGACGATCAGAGCCCCAAAGGTCCCTACAGTTTACTTCGTTAGAGACCTCCCTCGACAGACCAGGACAACGAACTTGCTCACCTACTTTGGGACAGCAACGAGCCCAGCAGCCGAGCCCTAATGGTACCAAGACAGGCGATCCGAGACCCAAAGGTCCCTACAGTTTACTTCGTTAGAGACCTCCCTCGACAGACCACGACAACGAACTTGCTCACCTACTTTGGGACAGAAACGAACCCAGCAGCCGAGCCCTAATGGTACCGGGCAGACGATCAGAGCCCCAAAGGTCTCTACAGTTTACTTGGTTAGAGACCTCCCTCGACAGACCACGACAACGAACTCGCTCACCTACTTTGGGACAGCAACGAGCCCAGCAGCCGAGCCCTAATGGTACCAAGGCAGGCGATCTGAGCCTCAAAGGTTCCTATAGTTTACTTGGATAGAGACTTCTCCCGACAGACCAGCACAACGAACTCGCTCCCCTACAGCGGGACAGCAACGAGCCCAGCAGCCGAGCCCTAATGGTACCCAGGCAGGCGATCAGAGCCCCAAAGGTCACTACAGTTTACTTGGATAGAGACCTCCCCCAAAAGACCACGACAACGAACTCGCTCACCTACTTTGGGACGGCAACGTGCCCAGCAGCCGAGCCCTAATGGTACCCAGGCAGACGATCAGAGCCCCAAAGGTCCCTACAGTTTACTTGGATAGAGACCTCCCCCAAAAGACCACGACAACGAACTCGCTCACCTACTTTGGGACAGCAACGAGCCCAGCAGCCGAGCCCTAATGGTACCCAGACAGGCGATCCGAGCCCCAAAGGTCACTAAAGTTTACTTGGATAGAGACCTCCCCCAAAAGACCACGACAACGAACTCGCTCACCTACTTTGGGACAGCAACGAGCCCAGCAGCCGAGCCCTAATGGTACCCAGGCAGGCGATCAGAGCCCCAAAGGTGTCCACAGTTTACTTGGTTAGAGACCTCCCTCGGCAGACCACGACAACGAACTCGCTCACCTACTTTGGGACAGCAACGAGCCCAGCAGCCGAGCCCTAATGGTACCCAGGCAGGCAATCTGAGCCCCAAAGGTCTCTACAGTTTACTTGGATAGAGACCTCCCCCGACAGACCAGGACAACGAACTCGCTCACCTACTTTGGGACGGCAACGAGCCCAGCAGCTGAGCCCTAATGGTACCCAGACAGGTGATCCGAGCTCCAAAGGTCTCTACAGTTTACTTGGATAGAGACCTCCCCCGACAGACCAGGACAACGAACTCGCTCACCTACTTTGGGACGGCAACGAGCCCAGCAGCTGAGCCCTAATGGTACCCAGACAGGCGATCCGAGCTCCAAAGGTCTCTACAGTTTACTTGGATAGAGACCTCCCCCGACAGACCAGGACAACGAACTCGCTCACCTACTTTGGGACGGCAACGAGCCCAGCAGCCGAGCCCTAATGGTACCCAGGCAGGCGATCAGAGCCCCAAAGGTCCCTACAGTTTACTTGGATAGAGACCTCCCCCGACAGACCAGGACAACGAACTCGCTCACCTACTTTGGGACGGCAACGAGCCCAGCAGCCAAGCCCTAATGGTACCCAGGCAGGCGATCAAAGCCCCAAAGGTACCTAGCTGGCGGTCACCAAATCGTCTCAGTAGAGGCGCGGAGACGGGACCCCGACCTACCGGAGGAGAAAGTAGTTTTCCTCAGAGCATATCATCCGACCATACACCGCCGAGACACCCGCCGACACTTCTATCCTGAAAGAGACCACCAGATGAGAGATGATCTGAAATGATAATGGAGATGAAAAATGAGAAATATGAAATAATGGAGATGAAATGGAGGAAAGGAAATTCGGGAGATACAGTTAACCCACCCAGCATTCGCCTAGTAACCCGGAGAAACCCCATAAAATTTGCCATGTTCAGGTCGTTCGGCCAAGGTTATCGAACCCGCGCCTCCCCAATGTGGGTCACAGACGAAACCGCCTGAATTAGAATTAGAACTTCTAGATCTAAAGATAATATGAAATAACAATAAATTAAACTTTGGTATTTATAGGAAGTCCACTCATATTGAAATTACATAAAAAGGAAAAGCTGTAACGCTTTTTCACACAAATTTGCTGATTTATAGATGTATAAATATACCCCTGAATAAAGATGAATTTAATAAATAATATAATTATATTATTAATACTGCTTTAATTAATGGTTTTAATAAACACTTTATTAATAAAAAGTTGAAAAATTCAAATATCAAAAACTGTTAATGATATTTGTACCCTTCAAAAATAAAAGACGACTTACTTTTTAAAAATTTACTTACCATCCTTGGGTTAATAAACATTTTAAAAAATTTAAAGAATTTGGTATAATTTAGTTCCACAAAATAAGTATACTGTGACTTTCTGGGTTCGTGAAATGAAAAGTCCAATTGCACCACTCAAAAATGTTCTTTATTTCCACCGAATTACAATTGGAACATTTGCCGATTACACAGTTACGTAATGCACACAATTACAATTCACCAGTCAGTCCGTTACAGTTCCACTTTGCGTTCACAGTTACGTAAACTCTTCCGATGCACGTACACAGTCTTCTCGTCCGTACACTAGCACGGCGCTCCTACGCGGCTCGCCAAGAACTGACTGAACTCACTCATTGCAGCCCTTTTTATAGGAATATCACTGTTTTCTAGAAGTCTCTTGTTTCAGTGAATCACCGCGAAGGTTCCAGACGGCAGGGGAAGGGGGAAGAGGCGGCCAGCGACAAGTAACACTTCCCTAATCATCCCCTCAGTTAGTTGCTGAGATAAATGGTTGGGTGTGGCCCGGATGCCTCTGGTCCCTTACTCAGCTCTCGTTGGTCGTGCTTTCCGAATTGGGTGACAATACTATTAAAAATTTACTGCATTTCTCTAAAAAAAATAAAATTCCTTATAATTAAAAATATGGTATTTATCAATTTAATTGTTTCGATTGAGATGAAGTTTATATTGAAAAGATAAAACGTAATTTAGAAACCAGAACGAAAGAACATTTTCGTAACATTAAGTATAAACAAACTGATAAATTGGCCATAGCAGATCATTTTTGGTCATTTAACCATAAAATAAATCCTGAATTTAAATTATTAAAACAATTTAATGGTTTGGGAAAGGATATTTATTAGAAAAAATCCCGTAATGAATTTTGAAATACAGGCAGTCGATTCTGTTTTTAAATTTGTTTTAATTTCAGAATTTGCTAGTTAGTACTGACAAGAACATATTAACATCTACATGAAATAGCGATCCCGGACAATTTATAAGAAAAGCGTCATCATTTCTTTTAAGATAAGTGAAGTTTTAAGTTACAAATTGCTACATTTGTATATAGAAGAATTAAGCCTTGTTAAGTATTAGAGCAGGTATTGAGATTAGGCAGTACAGGAAACTGTGCGTGCATCTTGGTATCGAATCTGTGCCAGGAGTGACCAGTCAGCAGAGCGTACATAAAGACTCAACTTTACACATAAATACAGCAAAAATCCATCTCGAGGCTTACATTCATGTAAAGACTACCTAAGCTGCCGGATTTATGACTGCACATCCAGGCACAGCCATAGAGAATATATGTAATGTTATATCGCGAGTTCAATACTGGCACTAACGTAACGTAACGTAACCTTCCACTGTACACGTGTTTCCATCAACACCTAAACTATACCGGAATCTTCTTATGTTTATGTTGCAATGTAAATAAAAGGATGTGTAGGTGTACGACAAAATTGCCTGCTTACGCTTGTAACTCTCTGCGGATGAAAGATATAGTTCACTTTATCAGTTTCATGTTCTTACATTTAAAAAAAAATTGTTTTGGGATTGTTATGAAAGGACTAATTTGTACCAAAATGAAAGTTGAAAATTAGGATGGTCATCAACTGATGTAATGTAAGTTAAATCTTATATACGAGGGTTGTTCAATAATGAATGTTCACAACATGTTTTTTTTTTTTTTTTTTTTTTTTTTGACAATATATCTTTACTCATCCTCATAATTTTGATGTACTTCTCAAAATAGTCTCCCCTGAATGCGATGCACTTGTCCCAGCATTTCTGCCAGTCTTCAAAGACATGCTGGAAACCATTTTTGAGAGATCCTTCAAAATCGCCTCCACAGCCTTCACCACTGCTTCTGATGATGGATAATGCTTACCACGAAGCCGTTTCTTCAAGTTAGGGAATAGAAAAAAGTAACATGGGGCTAAATCCGGACTATAGGGAGGATGAGGGATGCACTTCACGTACATTTTTGCAAGATATTCAGCAACAACATTGGCAATATACGGCCGCGCATTATCCTGGTGCAACATCCATTCTTCACGGAAATGTGGTTTTTTCGCTTGATATGGACCTGGAATGTTTTCAGGATATCCCTGTCCAGTTACTGATGTGTGTGCAGGTACAACATGCCGGTAAACCATTCCATGAATACCAAACAATGAGATGACCACAACTTTCCCACCAGAAGCAACCACTTTTGCTTTTTGGGGGGTTGGTGATGAAGGAGATTTTCACACTGAGCTTTGCTGTTTGCTCTCAGGATCAAAATGATATAGCCAAGTTTCATCAGCAGTGATTACGTTTGAAAGAAACTTCTGATCTTCCTCTAACATCAACTTTAACTGCATGTAGACCTGCATGTGAATGTCCTTTTGTTCGGGAATCAACAGTCTTGGAGCCCATCGCACACAAACACGTCTCATGTGTAAAGTTTCTGTCACCAACGTGTGGGTGGCAACCATAGAAATGTTCAGTATTTCAGAAAGTGATCTTAAGGTAATTCGTCGATCCTCTCTCACAATGACAGCAGCAGTGTTGATGTTTTCTTCCGTAAGAGCAGTAACTGGAGCACCGGGTCCACCTTCCTTTGAAATTGATTGTCTCTCCTCTTTAAATATTTTAAACCAACTTCTAGCTGTTCTGTAGGGAAGAACAGACTCTCCATAGACCTCCTGTAACATTATATAGGCCTCATCTGAAGATTTGTTGAGGTGAAAGCAGAATTTCAAAGCCGCATATTGTTCCTCGCGTGTTACCTCCATTGCAACGGTAGGCGATACTGAACATGTCTGAACTTGCCTGGTTCTTACAGGCGGGAACCATGAGTACCAACAATGAAACTACTAAGGCGTGTTTGTTTCACATTATGCTAACAGAATATAACAAGATTGAATATTAGTGCGAAACCTGGACTGTCAGGTTGACCAAAGTGTGTTTCTACAGAAATAAAGAGTAATTTTAGTGTTTGTAACCTGCACTTTTAATTTCACGAACCCAAAAAGTGATTTTTTTACAAAATTGTGACTTTGAGGTTCCTGAAATTAAAAGTACATGTTACAAACACTAAATATCGCTCTTTATTTCCGTAGAAACACAATTACGTCACATACACAATACAACTTGCAAGGTCATCGACCACAAAGTTCACACAGCTGTTCGCGCACACGAGTTCAATTAAAAACTGTTGCGTTGACGAGATGCGACTTCCTTTTTTATAGCTTACTCCTTATCTGAAATGTTCTCAAACAATCAAGACAGCGTTAGAAGAAAGACGAACTCTCCAGAAATCCATCTTCTTTCCCCCCATCGTTTCGGCGAGCTTTTATATCCGCACTGCACTGCCCGTCTCTTTGAACTAATCGACCGCGTCGTCTCGCTTCAACAATGCGTCCGTGACAATACCCTTAAGAAAATAAAATGTTTTTTGGAATCAATGTGCCTTCAAACATTGTGACATATCAGTGGATCGTAATTTTTACCCGTGAGTCAGCTACACCGAACACGGGAATCCCACCCGCTTAAGCCATCCCGCTTAAGCCATCCCGCTCGTTAGAGAAAGTAAAAATTTTAAGCAATCATGAGAAAGTTGTATATTTTCCTAGTCCAGAGACGTGTGAAGGTCCTTGTGCCACTGTTGCTCTACGTACAGACCAACAAAATAAGAGAGGTATGGATAAGCAAGCAGCAAGCGTCTCGACAAATTGGAAAGTAAACAAGCACTTCCTGTGATGTTCAATTTCGCCCGCCAGAGCTAGGTAGATTTGCTTGCCTTTGGACCGCACACACAGCTTCCAATATATCTCTGATGCCACATGAAGGTACCAACTGAAGCAACGCCAACGGAATTTTATTCCTCTCCTTAACATCAAATGAAATAGCAATAGGGAATGCTTTTTACTTTCTTCTACTTCCTCTAACCAAAGATTCCACACAAAAACGAAAAGCAGCTTAAATACCAAACCCAGTACAACACGTTCTGCCAGCTCTGTACATGGAACGCTACACTAAAGTCTGAATTTATCAAAATTGCCTCTAACAATACATGAACGTCCTGTATATGTCTCCAAAAGACCTCTTGATAACTAATAAACTGTATAAGACATACAACATCTTACTCTCTATTAAAAATACACCAAATGTCTTCACTTTTTTCTACTACTCCACTTCAGAGATAGTCCTGCTTATTTTTTTAAATTTTGTAAAACTTATACTTTTAAAATATAGGAAGTTATTCATTTGTTTAACTTCTGGACATACGTAATGTCAAATATCGTCACCGGCCGCGCCGTGGCTCAGTGGTTAGACCTCTTGGCTCTCACCAAGGCGGCCCGGGTTCGATCCCAGGTAACCGCAAAGTGAGATTTGTGATGGACAACACGGCGCTGGGGCGGGTTTTCTCCGGGACCTCCAGTTTCCCCCGCCATCTCATTCCACCGGTGCTCCATCTTCATCTCATATACCATCAATATCACCGCCTGCGGTGCCTTATGTAGTAAAATCGAGCGTTAAACACTACACATTTCAAAGATCGTCCGTCACCTAGACAACCAGTTTTAAAACTGACTATCGCTTCAAATCTACTGTATTCCCATATTCCCTTGTTATTATTCATTTTTTATCTCTTGGACACACAAATAGAACGTAATGTCAAAGACCGTCATCTAGACAACCAGTTTTAAAACACTTGACTATCACATAAAGTCTACTGTATTCCCATATTCCCTTGTCGTTATTCATTTTTTATCTCTTGGACATACAAATAGAACGTAATGTCAAAGACCGTCATCTAGACAATCAGTTTTAAAACATTTGACTATCACTTAAAGTCTACTGTATTCCCATATTCCCTTGTCGTTATTCATTTTTTATCTCTTGGACATACAAATAGAACGTAATGTCAAAGACCTTCATCTAGACAACCAGTTTTAAAACATTTGACTATCACTCAAAGTCTACTGTATTCCCATATTCCCTTATCGTTATTCATTTTTTATCTCTTGGACATACAAATAGAACGCAAAGTCAAAGTCCGTCACCTAGACAACCAGTTTTAAAACATTTGACTATCACTTACTCTACCATATTCCTACATTAAGTCATATCGGACAAGAAATGAAACAATATACAAATGAGTACTGTATACATAGAGCTTATAGTTACCAAATATTCATCTTCCAGGATAAGGGAAACCCTTATCACCGTGACCGAGATTAGAACTAGGGACCTCTTGAACGTGACACTACCACCACGCTACAGAGACGGGTCAATATCCTCCAACGTTAAGTCATATCGGACGATGAATGAAATGATGTTCAAATGAGTCCAGGGTACATAGAACTTAGAGTTACTAAATATTTAAGGGAAATCCTTTCCAATCTGACCGAGATTAGAAGTAGGAAGCTGTTAAACGTGAAACGCTACCACTATGGAAAAAAAGTTGGTATTTCAGATAGTATGACGTAGGAATGAACTTTGTAAGAAAGTTATTTGTAGAGAAAGTCGTGTATCAGGATGATGTAGGTCTTCACAAGATGATTGCGCTTTCCTACCTGCAGCCAAATGTATAATTTGCAACAATACAGTTTTGCGGTTGTATTGTACATGAACCTATTTCTCAGTTAGGTGTTTTTGTTAGTGAACATTTAAGGCACCAGGACGCGTTACTTGCAGATTTTTCGCCGACCTGACTATACGTACAACGTGAGGTTTAATAGTTGTTAGCTCTAGAGGAAGTGTGGCGGATCCATAAAAACGTCGCTTCAAATTATTGCTAGCTCGTGCCATTTCCGTGCTCCACTATCTCGACCCTTCTCCTCCTTTTGATTTAAATAAGAAATAAAACGAGAAATATTATAATTGGATAGCACCCGCGCCACCAAACGGGTATAAACATCTTTGTTGTAATTGCCCTTGCAGATTTTACGAAAGTTAATTCGTATTAAATAGCAAACCGAAATTTCATCTTTAAGGAGCAGTTACAAGGCGAAATACAATACTCTGTTTTGTCTTAGCATACCCGATAGTCTCGTGTTACTTTGGAAACATTTAAAAATTGTTTAATACATTTAAATGATTCGTCTCTTGATCTATTGTACCCATGCCCCACGTGGGGCACCTAGCGGGATGGCTCAGGCGATTTCGTCTGTGTCCGGCATTCGGGAGACCTGGGTTCGATTCCCATGGTCGACCTACCTGATCCATGGGTTTTTTCGGGGTTTTCCCGGGTCACTAGGCGAATGCTGGGTAGGTTAATCACATCCCCCGATTTTCCTGACCCTCCATTTAATCTCCATTATCATTTCGCTTCATCTCTCATCTGGTGGTCTGTTTCAGGGTAGAAGTGTCGGCGCTGTCTCGGCGGTGCATGGCAGGATGATATGCTCTGAGGAAAACTACTTCCTCCTCCGGTAGGTCGGTTGTCGGCCTCAGCTTCTCTGCTGAGACCATTTCGGGACCGCCAGCCAGGGACCTTTGGGTCTCGGCTGCTGGGCTCGTTGCCGTCCCGCTGTAGGGGAGCGAGTTCGTTGTCCTGGCCTGTCGGGGGAAGTTTCTATTCCACTAAACTGTAGGCTCCCTGACCTCTGTACTGTCATGGCCACTTGGGTCGGCCACCCACAGTCTCCTTCACCTCATCCTTCCTCCCGGGGGTGTCCCCACTTGGGGACATAGGAACAATGGGCCCAGCATGGTCACCTACGTACCGAATCCCCTCCGTAATGAAATCCCAATCCCAAACCCACGTGGGGCATCCCCGGGAGGAAGAATAGCCGAGAGTAGATACAGGGAGTCACGGAAGTGCAGAGGGCAGCGTCCCCGGTAGGCCACTACAACGGACATCCCCCTACTATGGTCCGGAAGTAGTTCCAGCAGCTGGTTCGGAGACCGGAGACCGTCCTACTGGAAGTAGTGTTTACTTTGCTCACTAGATGGCCAGCCTACGTGTTGGTCAGTATAAAAATACATTTAAAATTGCACAGAATGCAAAGGTTTGCTGTAAGCCTTTCCTCTATTTGCCTCTGGTCTAACGATTTATCCCTATATGTAGTCCTAAGTTGCACTTTACTAATAGCTTTTCGTTTTATGGGAGGCATTAGAAAACACTACACAAGATATTGAAAGAGAAAGTGAAATTTACAGGACAAGTTTTAATGCCGACAAATACTATTTACACAAAATATCCTATTGGAAAGAAATAATAGTTTACTTTGGATAAATATCGTCAACGTCGTCGTCGTCGCGTTGGCGGACTGAGGAACAGCCCAAGGAGGGTTAGTTCGTGTACCTGCCCAGGATAGGGCTTAACCACGAAGTGGCGAGAATGTGAGTGTTGCAGGGTGGCGGGTGATAATCAGGTAGTGGGTAGAAGGGAGATAGCTCAGTAGCTCCTCAACGGCTGCAGAGTCTGGTTCAACGGCCCTCGTGCACCGCTAGCGAAAGTCCAGGCAAGGTAATTTGGTTAAGGCTGGTGAGGTGGCCCACAAGACATGCGGGGGAGCCGGTACCCCTTGAAGCGGCGTTCTCGGGGAATAGAGTTTCCAAGTGATCTAACCAGGGCGCCCTGATGTGCTGGTAATTTGTCCAAGAATTTGGTGGCCCGGCGCCTAATTTCATCTTCCACATAGTGTAGAGATGAGGCCTCGTGGAGTAACCTCACGGGGAATCTTCTGTATACAGAATAGGTAACCCGAAGGCACCTTTCCTGTACACGTTGGAGTAACAGAAGGTTAGAGTCTGAGGCCATACCCCAGACCTCGCACGCATATGTCAATATTACATTTATTCCCTATTTTTATATTCAAAACTATTAAAAATATACAAGATCAAAACAAAATAACGTATGAACTCGGTGTTCTTTTGTTATTTTATAAGGTCATGAAAAAGTAAGTAACGTTGGCAACATTCAAACTGAAAATTAATTTTATTCCACACTAGTCGTGTATAGGTCAAAGTTTGAAAAGGCAGAGAAGCACTAAAAAATTGAGTGCCATAGCCGGGATTTGAATCACGTATCTCCCAGTCTGCATCCGGTTGCTCTAGCCACTCAGCTATCATAGCACGACATTAAATTCTCCAACTGGCTCACATTGTTTCTGGTAAACCACTAGAGGTTTGCCCGTCTAGGTAGCGGAGATGGCAGCGTGTCTGCCTCATGTGCAAGAGGTCCCAAGTTCGAATCTCGGTCAGGGTGAGTTGCATGGATAAGGTTTTTCCCGAGGTTTTCCTGAAAGACAAGTGTCGGGTAACTCTAAGCTCTATGGACCCTGGACTCATTTCAGCACCATTTCACCCATTTCATTCATCGTCCGATATCACTTAACGTTGGAGAACATAAATTACAAAAATAATAATAATAATAATAATAATAATAATAATAATAATAATAATAATAATAATAATAATAATAATAATAATAATAATAATAATAATAATAATAATAATAATAATAATAATAATAATAATAATAATAATAATAATAATAATAATAATAATAATAATAATAATAATAATAATAATAATAATAATAATAATAATAATAATAATAATAATAATAATAATAAAGTTCTCTTAAACATACGGTATGTGGTCATTTTTGCTACGTAGTGTGCTTTTAAAAGCAGTCTAAACACTTTCAAACAAATTAGTAAACGTTGCGTCTTTTGAAGCAGTTTTAGTGTGGGAAAAATGAAAAGAAAATTGTGAGAAAATAAGGTTTAAAGTTGCACACACCTATTTAACAAAACACGCCGGGTAGTTTATATGTGGCACGATGAAAAGAAGATATGTACATCATTATTCGTTTAATAGTTACATTTGTGTCAGTGTCAGTTATTTTAACCTATATAAAATGCTGTAACAGACAATTTATGAGCTCTGACCTTAAAAAATTGACAGTAGCCATGATTATAGATGGTTTAATCAATGCGTTTTAATCATTTTGCAGTGAAACGCACGTTCATTTACTTATTCATAACTTACAGACTCTGCAGGGGGCAGGGTATGGCCCTAATTGAATAAAAACCGCATCCCCCTGCAGGGAAAACTGACCACTATACCACCAAAGCAGTCGTAAACCATCAGCTTCATGTAATAACGTAGGCTATGGGTCTTTGGAGGCCATGGACAAATAAATGTATTTAATGTTATTTATTTAGGCTATGCTATCGTCCAACCAGCTCGTCACAACGTAAGTAACCTCACCTTTCATTTTATAGCAAACGTAAGTAGCTATGTATCCTTAACGTGTTTATTGCTAAATTGTATCACAGCCTGAGAAACTGTAGACAAGAATTGTTTGTAATGGTCCACGAAATGTTACGGCTGTGTACCACATCTAAATTTGTTACATATACACTTATTAGGTAAAAGATCATGACTCTAAGCAAGGAAAGTGCACATAACATTTGCTTCAAGAGATGTAAACACCTACAAGACCTGTAACTTACTCACAATCCGTTTTAAGACACTAAAGTATTATGTCAACAAAATACTCCATGTTGTTAACGCTACGCATGCGCAGAAACAGTTACCAATACAGATGTTTTCCTTCTAAATACATTCGCATTTTAACATTTACAGGAGGTTCTAAAGCTCGTATCTCGTCCTTTAGTGCATGGTTTCTGATATCGTAAGAGTTTCTGGAATCAAATTTGTGCACACACACATAACCAAATCCTAACCTCAACTAAATCTCGAGCAAGCAAGCACAGTAGTGTCGTTGAGGGTAGAACCTCCTCCTCAGAAGACATCTTGCCATATCGGGACCTTGTCCCTTACTGGCTTGGTGGTGAGTTTTGAAGAAATGGCTGTGGGTAGATGGTGGAGATAAGTAGGTAATGATTAATGATTAAGTAGGTAATGATTAGTCGATGGATTTAGTCGTTGGGATTGTCTAAGTATTAAATAATGCTGGTAGTCTTAATGGTCTTGGAGTTACGGTGCTGTTAGTAATAGCCTTGGGCGTTTGTACGTTTCCCCAGGGTCAATATCGTATTCCCCGAGGCCTCTAATCAGTTCATTAAAGCTGTTTGGAAGGTTGTTGTAGAAATTATGGGAAATTTGTAGAATTTAGTCAGTGATTTTGGGGAAAGAAAGGTCATTGTGTATATTGTCATTAGGCTGCGGTTGCTGTGCGGAGGTATCTGTTCTGCAGATCTTGTAGCTTGTGGAGATGGGTCTTTGGTGCAGCTCCCCACACTGCGCAAGCATACGTCAGGGCAGATCGAAGAATTTGTTTGTATATGAGCAACTTATTGCTGAGAGTCATGGGCGATTTTTTGTTATACAGAGGGTAGAGCATTGCCATTCTCCTGGATATTCGGTTGGCTAAATTGTCAATATGGCTCTTCCATGTTAAGCGCCAGTCCAGTGTGACTCCTAAGTAATTGGCCTCCGTGGACCAATGTATTTCTGCTCCTGCCAAGCGGAGGTTTGGTACGTCTTGTAGCGTATGTCGCGTGAATGTCACAGCCTGTGATTTGTAATCCTCAGGCGCCAGGTAATAAACCAGACAGTTAGCATGTCTGCGTAGCGTTGTGCTCTCTGGACTGCGACACCATGTCTTTTGGATGCTGTTGTGAGGGCCGTATCATCGGCAAATAAATGTAGGTTACAGCCTATTAGTGAAGGAAGTGTATTTATGTATGTGAGGAAGAGGATGGGACCAAAAACACTGCCTTGTGGTACACCAGCTCTAATGTTGTAGGGTTGGGAAATTATGTCGTCCCTGGCAACGACGAAGGAACGGTCTTTTAGGTAAGTGTACATTAGGTGAATCAGATAAGATGGTAGATTGTATTGGATGAGGCGATGCAGAAGGCCATCATGCCACACTGAGTCAAATGCACGGGAAATATCTAAGAAGAGGGCTGTAACATAGTGGCGATTGTTGAATCCCCGTATGACTTCATCTACCTAAATCTCTCGAATATGCGCGAGCCTCGGGGTCATTTAACCCTTCCTCATATCCGTTTCTTCATTTTGTTTGTCTTTCTATCGTTTACACATGTTAATCATACAAGGTACGTGCAGAAAGTAAGTTCTGTTTGGTAATAAAATTAAATTGTGTACAGACACAGAAAAAGTATTTACTGCACAAAATTCTACAACTCTTAAACTACTTTTCCACATAACTACCGAAATTTTGCAGGCATTTGTCAGAGCAAGGCACAAGTTTTTGTATACCTTCTTCATAGAAGTTTGCCGCCTGTGTCTTCAACCAGTTGGAAACATTTTCCTTCAGCTCTTCGTCATTATTGAACTGTTGACAGCCAAGGAAAGATTTGAGATACAAAAACAGATGAAAGTCCCTAGGAGCAAGGTCAGGGCTGTACGGGGGGTGGTCAAACACGTCCCAGCCAAATCCCTGTAGGATGTTTTTCGTCGCATTTGCAGTGTGTGGTCGTGCGTTGTCGTGAAGAAACACATCTTTTGACAACCGATAAATTCCAATTGGTTTCACTTTCCTAGCATTCAGAAAACGAATCACAGATCTGATTTCACAAGCGGCGGGATTATCAGTCAACACTGACATTGTAAACAACCACAAAAAAGCATACGTGGCTGACAGCGATCTCACAATGGCGCACGTTTCTTCTCCTTGATACAGAGCGTCTACCGCGCATGTGCGGAACTGCGATCGCAACGCTGCAGCGGAGATAGATTGAAACAGAACTTACTTTCTGGACGCCCCTTGTATTTCGATCCCGCGGTATTTATTGCTCAAAAGTTGGCAAAGCTGTAGCACAAAGTTATAAAGTGCCTACTACTGGTCAAACCGCCAACCTCCCGCCAACTTCCCCACGTTCATTTACTCTAGACATAGGCTTAGGTGGGGAAAATCCCATCAAATACTTGAGAGTGAAACTGGATAGGGGCCTAACTTTTCGGGAGCACGTCCAGAAGCTATCGCATCGGTCGTGAGGTGCCTCGGCATCGCTATACCCTGTGTGGCGATCTGTGATGTCCGTTCCCCTGAAGTTGCTCCTGTTTCAGACTCTAGTCCTCCCTATCATGCTCTACGCGTGTGAAGTCTGGGGTATGGCCGCAACAGCGTGTACAGAATAGCTGTCTTCGGGTTATTTATTTTGTAGGCAGAAGGTTCCCCGTGAGGCTACTTCACGAGGCTTAATCCCTCCGATATATGATGGATGAAGTTAGGCGCCGGGCCTCCAAATTTTATGAGAGTTTACCTCAACATCAGAGCGCCCTAGTTAGATCTCTCGGGGACTATTAACCACGTGAACGTCCCTTAATTCGATACCGGCACTCATTCCAGCCTTAGCAAAATTACAATCACCCAAGATTTTTGCCTGGATATCTAATTTTCTGCTTTTCCTAGTTTATTAACTAATCCACCATCGGTGCGAAAGGGTCGTTGCACCCGAGACTGCAGCCTTTGAGGAGCAATATGCTACCTCCTTTCTTTCCCTACCTAATTTTCACCCGACACCCTGTAACTTCCATATCCCGCCACTACGTGGTTAAGCTCTATCCAGAGCAAATACACGTGTTAATCCACCTCGGGCTGTTCCTCAGCCTGCCAACTGCGACGTACGGACGAACCGCCAAAAATTAATTAAGGTTATGTATGGACAAACGCCGAATTGTAGATATACTAAATTGCTCTACGAACGTGTTTCTGTTGCGTACCATAATAATTTAAGATATGAATATTTATTCAATATCTATTCTTTTTAGAAGCATTGATAGAAAATTCTTGCACAGCCGAAGTTAAAGCTTACAAATAACGCTGTTCCTTCGAAAGCTTAATAAATGGAATTTAAGAAGGAATATATTTTTATTAATAGTGAATAACTTTATCCGTGCAATTTCTTTTTTTACAATCTTTTACATTATTCCTTATAAATGTTTATCTATCTCAGACTAGCCCGCCTCGGTAGCGTAGATGCCTCAAGTTCAAGTTCAAGAGGTCCCGACTTCGAATCTCGGTCAGGGTGAGTTATCTGGATAAAGTTTTTCCAGGATTTTCCCTTATCCTGAAAGACGAATGTCGGGTAACTCTAAGTTCTATGGACCCTGGGCTCATTTGAGCATCGTTTCACCCAATTCATTCACCGTCCGATATGACTTAACGTTGAAGGACGTAAATTACAAAAAAAGTATGCCAGACTATTTTATCTATTAACTTGTTGCTACCTTGGCTTACATGACACCCTGGCCTTCTGCTCTGTCAGGTAGCTCTTAACCTCCATGCCTCCTTGTTACTTAATTAGTCCCTTTCTTCCCCCTCATCTTCCTTTCTTATATTCTTTACATTTATTTGCCTTTACCTTATCGCTAGCTTGACTTACATGACACCCTGGTCTTCTGCTCTGTCAGGTAGTTCTTAACCTCCATGCCTCCTTGTTACTTAATTAGTCCCTTTCTTCCCCCTCATCTCCCTATCTTATATTCTTTACATTTATTTGTCTTTACCTTGTTGCTACCTTGGCTTACATGACATCCTGGCCTTCTGCTCTGTCAGGTAGCTCTTAACCTCCATGCCTCCTTGTTACTTAATTAGTCCCTTTCTTCCCCCTCATCTTCCTTTCTTATATTCTTTACATTTATTTGCCTTTACCTTGTCGCTAGCTTGACTTACATGACACCCTGGTCTTCTGCTCTGCCAGGCAGCTCTTAACCTCCATGTCTCCTTGTTACTTAATTAGCCCCTTTCTTCCCCCTCATCTCCCTTTCTTATATTCTTTACATTTATTTGTCTTTACCTTGTTGCTACCTTGGCTTACATGACTCCCTGGTCTTCTGCTCTGTCAGGTAGCTCTTAACATCCATGCCTCCTTGTTACTTAATTAGTCCCTTTCTTCCGCCTCATCTTCCTTTCTTATATTCTTTACATTTATTTGCCTTTACCTTGTCGCTAGCTTGACTTACATGACACCCTGGTCTTCTGCTCTGCCAGGCAGCTCTTAACCTCCATGTCTCCTTGTTACTTAATTAGTCCCTTTCTTCCCCCTCATCTCCCTTATATTCTTTACGTTTATTTGTCTTTACCTTGTTGCTACCTTGGCTTACATGACATCCTGGCCTTCTGCTCTGTCAGGTAGCTCTTAACCTCCATGCCTCCTTGTTACTTAATTAGCTCCTTTCTTCCCCCTCATCTTCCATTCTTATATTCTTTACATTTATTTGTCTTTACCTTGTTGCTACCTTGACTTACATGACACCCTGGTCTTCTGCTCTGTCAGGTAGCTCTTAACCTCCATGTCTCCTTGTTACTTAATTAGTCCCTTTCTTCCCCCTCATCTTCCTTTCTTATACTCTTCACATTTATTTGTCTTTACCTTGTTGCTACCTTGTCTTACATGACACCCTGGTCTTCTACTCTTAACCTCCATGCCTCCTTGTTACTTAATTAGTCCCATTCTTCCCCCTCATCTTCTTTTCTTATATTCTTTACATTTATTTGTCTTTACCTTGTTGCTACCTTGGCTTACATGACTCCCTGGTCTTCTGCTCTGTCAGGTAGCTCTTAACATCCATGCCTCCTTGTTACTTAATTAGTCCCTTTCTTCCCCCTCATCTTCCTTTCTTATATTCTTTACATTTATTTGCCTTTACCTTGTCGCTAGCTTGACTTACATGACACCCTGCTCTTCTGCTCTGCCAGGCAGCTCTTAACCTCCATGTCTCCTTGTTACTTAATTAGTCCCTTTCTTCCCCCTCATCTCCCTTATATTCTTTACATTTATTTGTCTTTACCTTGTTGCTACCTTGGCTTACATGACTCCCTGGTCTTCTGCTCTGTCAGGTAGCTCTTAACATCCATGCCTCCTTGTTATTTAATTAGTTCCTTTCTTCCCCCTCATCTCCCTTTCTTATATTCTTTACATTTATTTGTCTTTACCTTGTTGCTACCTTGGCTTACATGACATCCTGGCCTTCTGCTCTGTCAGGTAGCTCTTAACCTCCATGCCTCCTTGTTACTTAATTAGCCCCTTTCTTCCCCCTCATCTTCCCTTCTTATATTCTTTACATTTATTTGTCTTTACCTTGTTGCTACCTTGACTTACATGACACCCTGGTCTTCTGCTCTGTCGGGTAGCTCTTAACCTCCATGTCTCCTCGTTACTTAATTAGTCCCTTTCTTCCCCCTCATCTTCTTTTCTTATATTCTTTACATTTATTTGTCTTTACCTTGTTGCTATCTTGTCTTACATGACACCCTGGTCTTCTGCTCTGTCAGGTAGCTCTTAACCTCCATGTCTCCTTGTTACTTAATTAGTCCCATTCTTCCCCCTCATCTCCCTTTCTGATATTCTTTACATTTCTGGCCCATTTTTCTTTTACTTTCTGTAAGAACTCGCCAATACTTCTTACCTTCTTTTCCTCCTTTCCTGTTCACATTTTATAGCTACTATACTCTTCTCTATTTTCTCCCATTTTTCCTCCCAAACCTCTTTTCTCTATATTGCTAACTCCTTGCATTCTGTTACATAGTATTCTATGCTTTCTTTTTCCCCTCACACAATTCACAAATTCCCTTTTCCCTACCTTTTATCCCTCTTAGAAATATTGTTCCTGTTCTCATCCAAGCTAGCCCTTCTCTCTCTTGCCTATTGCAGTAATCTACATATGCTCCTCGTCCACAATTTCTTTTTATTTGTTTGTAAAATTGTAATGATTTCATATTTTCTAGACTTCCCCATATTTCCTGTCTTTCTATATCTTCTATTCTGCATTTTACTAATTTACCCACATCGCTTGCATTCCTTTCCTCTAATCTCCATATATCTCTCATTCCTATTTTTTTCATAATCCCACCAACTATTTGAGTTCTCTAATCTTTTTGCTGTATCATGCATAATTTCATAATTTCTCCTTCATCTTTGACCAAGCGCCTATAACAGAATGTTATTTAAGAATATATTGCCTCTATTGTTAGATACTGCACTGTCATTAATTGATATGATTCCTTTTACTCATAATCACTTTAACATAAATGAGAGATTGTATCTACACATTTGCGTATCACACGCCAAAATGGATGAACGAAAGTTATAAACGAATTTAAAAGTTTGTATCAAAAGTATTTATTCAAAATTTATTTCTATTTAAATTAAATCCAATTACCGTAGTTTATAAACAATATCTGTACAGTTCTTTCCCCTAGTCAAATATAGAAAGCAGTTTCTTGCTTTGGATCTGTGCTAATAGTCGAAAGCTTTGTAATCCATGGAAAGTGTAAGTAATTTCGATATGATGCAATATTTTATTATAATAACATATCCAATTATGGCCCCAAATTAAGATTATGATGAAATATTTACTGTATAAATAATTTAAGTCACTAAAGCCACCAAAATAGAGCTATAACCTAAAACATCAACCAATACATTACTTCAAAGTATGCACCGCAAGATTGTGTCGCGATCGCTCCAGCGGTAACGTAACGTTATTACCTCACCCAGCTTAACGCTTCGCTTCACCTGTCTCACACAAACAGATCATATTATTCTAAGAAGAAAGAAATGTTCGTGCGTGTGCATAACTCAAAAATAAGTTGTTGAATATATATATATATATAATTAATACTCAGGTATTTAGCAATAACGCCATTCTCCTTCTTGCACGGCCAGCTAGCAGCAGGGTAGGGCCAGACGGGAAGCATTCAGACCACGCCTACTCATTTGTGTCATGTCACTAACTGAGGGGGATGATTAGAAGAGCGGCACGGGCCCTGTACCGTCTCCTTCCCCTCCCCTGACGCCTGGAACCTTCGGGATGATTCATTGAACCGCGAGACTTCCAGAAATGGCGATCTTCCCTATATAAGGCCTGCAGTTGGCGAGTTCAGTGGAGTTCTTGGCGAGCAGCCGTGAGGAGCGCCGAGTGAGCAAACGGACTGGAAGACGGTGCACGTGTATCAGAAGAGTTGTACGTGATTGTGAGGTGGAATGGACCTGTGACAGACGAACTGGTGAATTGTAATTGTGTGCGCTGAGTAATTCTATGTAATCGGCAAGTGTTCCAACTGTAATTTGGTGGAAATAAAGAACATTTTGAGTTGTGCAATTGGACTTTTAATTCCACGAACCCACAAAGTCACAATATTCATTTCCTCTTGATACATAACAGACAATTCGGAGAAGATAACAATCCAATTTAATACAGGTGTTTGCTGATATAGTCATGCCTAGTGATAAGTCTCAATATGGAGACGGTTATTCTTCCGGATAGTTCAGGAGTTAATTTTAGGTTTTTAAGAGTGTTTCACCTTTGGAATTTAATATAGTGTCGCGAACCCGTATCTACGATCGTGTGGCTTGTTTACACAAAAGAAACTGATAGGCGGGCAGTGTGAAAACCAAGAGCCCGCGGACAAAGATAACAGGCAGATAAGGGTCTGCCGAGGCAAACTGAGATAAATGGAAATTTCTGGACTGATAGAGATTGTTCGGGTTCTGGTTTAGTTTAGAACAATCTAAAATTATCGATGCAGGTATTTAAAGAGGCGACGACTGGCAAGGAGTGGAGTAGAGTTGCGAAACAGTGTTGTGAAACGAGAGACAGCTGGAAGTGTGATTGTAACGAGAGCTAATGACGTAATCTGCTGTCACTGTTTGTTATTGTCATCGACCTTGGTAGACAGACTGGTGTACGTAACGTAATGCTGCTGTAATCTATAAGAGTATTTCTACGAAAATAAAGGAGATTTTTAATTTCTGCAACTCGGATTTTTAATTCTACGAACCCACAAAGTCACAATATTTATGGTTAATTTAGTTCTATATTCACTATTCATTTTCTTTTCTATATATTTAACTGATTCTAACGGTACTTATAATTGCATCTTATTTTGAATTTTGGTTTCCCTTTTTGGTTCGGTTAGTCTATCCACACCATGCAAGAATGCACTGGTTTACTTAGACTCTGTATCTGTTTAACCAAACAATGGATTTCGCTTATTTTTTCAGTTTTTGGGTTCCGAGTTAAAGCTATAGCTTTGTATTGCTACTCTAGAATCTGATAAAGTAACACTTTTTCTACATTTTGTAGTCAAAAAAGAGATATTGTAGAGAAGTGTAGATTACATCAATTTCTCCATCGAAATTTGTTGTGTTTTTTCCCACATTTTTGTGAAAGGAGAAAAACTTACACGTTCCACCTGCTCCAGCTCCATCATCATCACGTACAAATACATGTCCATTCTTCTACAGGGTATTTCATTCAAATTTACACCTTTGCATCTCTACCACATCCGTATCTCCAAGAAGCCATTGTAATGTTCACCACTCTTTCAATTTTTCTAGGGGTGTTTTTCCCCTATACTTAAAGCAGAGAATTTGATTCAGTTTGTTTAAATTAATTTCCAGGAACGTACATAATGGCGGCTTACATGGAGGACTCAAATTTCCACCGAGAGAGCGTTAAAAAAAAGACTAAGAAACTCAGAGTGACAGCACCGCAGTTCGGAATTGTGAACATAGAGGGCCTGCGTGAAGACTACCCACATGTGAGCCGTGACGAGTCTCCGCCACCCTGGTGGAATGCCAACATCGAGAATATGTACAGATGTCAAATGGCTGGTTATAGGTACGTGCATAATTACAATACTCCTATGTCACATCCCATTAGAGTATCTGTTCCATGTGACAGAAATCACGTGATCGGAGCTTGTTTCGCTTTACTGCTCTGAACACCTATTTGCAATGTCAAATGGATTATCATTATTACACTAATTTCCAAATTGAACTGCAATATTTATACTGAAAATACATCGAAAACAAAACCATTCTATCTCGGCTTTCTATTCCATGCTACTCCATGTTCGCTTATTACAAACCTGAACTATTGTACTCACATGACTTTCTCTACTCTTGTACCAGCACTTATTCCTCTATCTACTTCAAGATAAACACTATATTACTGAGCATTTTACTGTAGGAATATGGGAATATAGTCAACTAAGTGATAGTCAAATGTTTTAAAACTGGTTGTCTAGATGACGGTCTTTGACATTACGTTCTACTTGTATGTCCAAGAGATAAAAAATGAATAACGACAAGGGAATATGGGAATACAGTAGACTTTAAGTGATAGTCAGATGTTTTAAAACTGGTTGTCTAGGTGACGGTCTTTGACATTACGTTCTATTTGTACGTCCAAGAGATAAAAAAATGAATAACGACAAGGGAATATGGGAATATAGTAGACTTTAAGTGATAGTCAAATGTTTTAAAACTGGTTGTCTAGGTGATGTTCTTTGACATTACGTTCTGTTTGTACGTCCGAGAGAGAAAAAATAAATAACGACAAGGGAATATAGGAATACAGTAGACTTTAAGTGATAGTCAAATGTTTTAAAACTGGTTGTCTAGGTGACGGTCTTTGACATTACGTTCTATTTGTATGTCTAAGAGATAAAAAATGAGTAACGACAAGGGAATATGGGAATACAGTAGACTTTAAGTGATAGTCAAATGTTTTAAAACTGGTTGTCTAGATGACGGTCTTTGACATTACGTTCTATTTGTATGTACAAGGGATAAAAAATGAATAACGACAAGGTAATATGGGAATACAGTAGACTTTAAGTGATAGTCAAATGTTTTAAAACTGGTTGTCTAGATGACGGTCTTTGACATTACGTTCTATTTGTATGTCCAAGAGATAAAAAAATGAATAACGTCAAGGTAATATGGGAATACAGTAGACTTTAAGTGATAGTCAAATGTTTTAAAACTGGTTGTCTAGATGACGGTCTTTGACATTACGTTCTATTTGTATGTCTAAGAGATAAAAAATGAATAACGACAACGGAATATGGGAATACAGTAAACTTTAAGTGATAGTCAAATGTTTTAAAACTGGTTGTCTAAGTGACGGTCTTTGACATTACGTTCTGTTTGTGCGGCCAAGAGATAAAAAATGAATAACGAGTTATTTCAGCAAGAAAATGCAAATAAATGTCAAAATAGAGTACCCTTCACATAGAAAAATAATCTAAAATCTTCATTTCCTTAAAAAGTCTTAAACTTAAATTAAAACTTAACTAATTAAAGTTGATTAAACTAAATTTATTGATTAAAATCTATATTTTAAGATACTTTTTATCAAAAATAACCGTGAATATTGAATTTTTAAAATGCTCATCTTTTGGATGATAACTGGTTTAAATTGTCAAACTCTTTTTCCTTCAGTTTCTCTTTCAAATACTTCTAGAATTGTAAGGTCTCTAAGAATAATTTGTACAAGAGTAGACAAAATCATGAGTGCATAGTTAGATTTTTCTTGTTTGCTTCGCTAATTTCATTCGATTCATAAACAGTGAGAAATATCTGATGTTGTAACGTTTTTACAGACTTTCGTAATAAGTACATGGGTCTGCGAGACACAAATAACTTCACTTAACTGTTTTAAAATATAGTTTAAATTAGGTGGACATGATTTCCAATCTAATTCTTTGTTGACTCTGTTTATTTACATCGTTACGATTACTGCCGCTAAGTGATGTATTGTTCATTAAATTGATCCAGAGGTTAAATATTTAATTAGAAGAAACGTAAGTTAAACGGTATGGAAAGAAAATTTGTCACGGCGACGGCGAATGCCTGCGGTAAAGGAATTAATTGCTGTCACCCTATTCCACTGTTTTTGTTGTTTCCCGCAAGAAGCAAAAGATAAGTACCTTCAAGGATAGTCAGTGGCTCCGTGACGTCCCGAAATCTGAAGTGTCAGTAGCAAGCATTATTGTTATACCGCTCAGAGAGGTTGAGGGAAAGGCTGTGAGAGGTTTATCATATAACATAACGATCCTATAATACAAACATTGTAGAATATTTACTGGCAGTAAATAAACAGAATCAATAAATAAGCTAGTTTAGTAATTAGTGGATTGTTAGACATGTTCCAATTAAAATTATATTTTAAAACACATAAATAAAGCTGTGACACATCTGTTATTCTTTATATTGTTATAGAATTTATAGATGTTACACTTAGACCTGTTTAGCCGATATCCGTACATATACGGTGAGTGAATTATCACAAGTAGTTAAGTGCTACACAATTGCTTTCTTAATATTGATATATACAGCGCGTCCGTAAAGTCATGGTGCACATTTTATCGGTCAAAGGAAAGTAACGAAACAAGTTGGAAATGTGAAATTTTCGCCAAACGAAAGCAAATCTCTTAAAGTTTCATACCTATTAATTGCAGTTCGATGTGGGCTCCGTTTGTTCCTAAACGATATTCAACTTCTTCCCACACTCGGTGTGTGTGTGTGTGTGTGTGTGTGTGTGTGTGTGTGTGTGTGTGTGTGTGTGTGTGTGTGTGTTACGTCCTCCAACGTCAAGTCATAGCGGACGATGAATGAAATGGGTGATATGATGCTCAAATAAGTCCGGGGTCCAACATTCATTTTAAGGATAAGGGAAAATCCCGAGAAAAACCGTATCCAGGTAACTCACCCTTACCGAGATTCGAACTCGGGACCTATTGAACGCGAGGCAGACAGGCTACCATCTACGCTACCGAGGTGGGCGCAGGCTCGATTTAGGATGTCTGGTGCAACAGAATGAACGTCTGTGATTCTTTGTTTTAAATAATCAATGTTGCTTCACATGATCTCACCAGTAAAAATCCAAGGGCGTCACGTCCGGGGATCGTGGTGGCCATGGCTTGACAGAACCCCTGCCCATACACCGCTGGGAGAATGAGGTGGCCAGAAACTCACAAAAAATTCTGGAGTAGTGTGCAGAGGCGCCGTCATGTTAAAAGATGGCACTTTATAGAAATTGTGGCACTGTACACAATTTCAAAATTTCAAAACAGTTGATTGTCATTACAGTCTGCACCGCAAAGAAAAATGGTGTTATCGCTTTATCGTGCACCAGGCCGCAGCACAGGTTCACTTTAGGGAAGTTACGTTCGTTCTCTACGTAAGCATGAGGATTTTCAGCAGCTCATATTTGGACATTATGGCGATGAACCTATCATCTAATATGTAATGTCACCTCCTCGCACATTTGTATGAAATGCGAATCATTTGGGTCTATCCGTCTGTTTGACAGCGTGCAAAGCAGCAGTTTGTAACCCACTAAACGTAGATATTTATTTAACACCTTATGAACTGTCATCTTTCTTAGGTGTAAATGTCAAGTATCTATGCACTGGCTTTTAGGGCTCCTTAGGTAAGTCTCCGTATAGCCTCTACAGACTCATCACTGAACGATGCCTTGCCAGAACGGAGTTTGTCCAACAAACTGCCGATATCCTTCAACTGCTTACAAATTTCATTTTTTTTTTTTTTTCAATTTCCTTCAACTCACGAATTTCAATTTAGCAAGCCACAGAACACACTGAATTTCCCTCTGTAAGGTCCACATCTCGACTGGCCTTGGCGGGTGGATTCGCTGCTGCAAAGTTCGTGGTGTTGCGTCATCACCTGCTTGCGCATCATACCGAAAACTTAGAGAGTTTTCCTTGTATTTGGTAAAAATTTTCACATTTCTATCTTGTTTCGTTGCTTTCCTGTGCCCGATCAAAGGTGTAAAATGACTTTACGGAAGCTCTGTAAATCGTGTAAATGTTTTTATTTCTAAATATTGATTTAATTTGTCCAGGGACGAGAAGCATTATCTTATGAAGCGCCGTCTAAAATCAGTGGAGAAGTGGCCAGAAAATGGACTGATCAAGAAGCTGATACGTTGGGACGGTCTGTATTACTACTTCTCCAACCACAGGGAATGTCCCAATTTACAGAACGAAGACATTAAAAAGGCTTTCCTTAGAGAACCCATCATATTTGAGAACACGGCCTTCAGAGACAAGGACTTGGTATGGGCACCCATCATCACAGAACAGGCCCAAAGGTTCAACGAGGCCTGCGACGAAATGTTACGCACCTTCCGAAAACCCAAAAAGCCGAGAAAGGTCCGATGCGAAGCGGGACCAAGTAAGCCTCCTCGCGAAAAAGAAGAAAAGTCACCCACAAGGATTAAGGACAAATACTTACTACCTGAAGATACTGACCTGTTTGAAAAGAAGAAACCCAAAGAGAAACCGGTAGAAAAACTCAAAAAGCCGAAGGAGCATAGAAAAAAATCAGTAAAAACCAAGATTCCAAACAGTCGATATGAAACCGGTGACGGAATTCCTTCCAAAAAGCAAAGCGCTAACAACGGTAAAGAAAACATGACCCAAAACGTTGAAGCAACTGAACGTTTGAAGACATCAGAGAAACGAGATCTCTCGAATACGAAGCTAACAGCCAGTAAACGAGAGCTCTTCAAAACCTGTGTTAAGTCCTTATCGGCCTCCGACTTCACCAGAAGTGACACCCAATTAAGGGAGCTGCCTCTAGTGAAGAAGAAGTCATCGATAAAACCTTCGACAAGTGCAGTACTTAAATCAAAAAAGGACTTGAAGTCGTCTCCCATTCCTGTATCGGCCAGAGTTGCAGCAAAGAAATCCTTGACCAATGCTCCCCGAAAAGTGCCTTCTTAATCAAATTTGTCTATATAGCTGCTTGTATCTCAAAATCCATGTTCATAAAGTCAGTATTTACACAAATATATCTAAATTATTAGCCTAACCTTTTGTATGTAAGACAGTGGAAGGAAGTGTGAACCACGCAAGAGGCCGACTTATCTCTGGATTCGAAGGATAACCAGGTAGGTTTATGAGAGATCCATAAACATCCTAACCGGCTGCGTAGTGTTTCGTCTGTTCGTGACCTCGGCAGTCATTGCTTTCTGCTGCTATCTTACAACCTCTGACAATAAAGTTCGGTAAATAGTCATGTAACATTCATTTAGATGAACTATGAATGGCAATTGCCTTACTGTTCTTCAAAGTAGTCCCCTCCCATTGCTATGCACCGCTAAGAGCTGCGATACAAGTTCTGGAAACATTGCAAGAAGGCTTCCTTTGGGATGGTGTTCAAAAGTTTCGCCTTTGCGTTGGATGTCAGGAATATCGTCAAATCTCTTTGCGTTCTAAGCGCGTTTTAGTCGAGGGAATAGGAAGAAGTCTGGAGGGTTGGGATCTGGCCGAGTATGGTGGATGTTCCATTTGCACCACCCCGTGTTTGGTCAGGAACTGTTTGACTATATTGGCTGTGTGTGGACGAGCGCTGTAATGGGGAAAAAACAGGAACCTTGTTGTGCGTACTGCGGCCGTACTCCGCACAGATGTATGAATCGGGTCGGAATTTCAATGCACTGTGTAGCACTAAACGCCGTTCTCTACAGTAGAAATTCCTAGTGGATCATCCTTGACTACCCAGAAAAGTGACGAGCATCGTTTTACTGCGCCGGCTCTGACCTTTGTGCGGCGAAGTGATAACGGCGAACGCCATCCATGCTTTGCAGGGTCGTGCCTGAGACACCAGGTTTCATTCTCCGTGACAATACGGTTCAATAAATTGGATGTCGCATCCGCTGTTTCGACAAACTACTGTGACGCCTCTAAACGTGTTAGTCCCTCAACTGATATGGCACAAGACGACAACACATTTGCCTCTTCCCTGACCTCTGGGTAAGGATCTGTCGCACGGATTCACGGTTCATCTGTATATCACCCGCTACCATGCGCTGTCGACGATCGCTCATGATTAATGTCTTCACATTCTTGATGTTTTAGTTATTGATGGCGGTCGGCGGTCTCCTGCTACGGGGATTTTCTCGGTCTCCTAGAAAACGGGCAAACTACTCGTGCACACACTTCATGGACAGTGCTTGATCCGTATAAACACGTACCAGCATCGCATGCGTTCCTTTCAGTGTTTTGGCAAGCTTAGAACAACACTTTCAATTGATCCTTTGGTCGTTCATTGTCCTGTTCACAGTGCAGAGGCAACGCACTAAACACGCGCGATGTCACAAGGTCTTTATTCGTAACACACACACCGCTCAACTGAACCACGGTGGGGGCAGGATGTCAACACTGGCCGCTACGCAGGTGACCGCTGTGTGGCGCCGGTGTTGCCCGCTCGACCGTTCCGACCTCATTCACCGAACTTTATTGTCAAAGATTGTAGACAAGCGCGGATGAAAGCATGCAAAAGGACCGTTACGGTAGCCGTGAAGGCCTAACAGGTACTACGAAAACCGGCAAAAGAGACTGTGTGGGGCACAAGAGACTCCTCTCCTAGGGGATGGATACCATGATAGAAAACCCTGGCCTAGCCTCCCTTGATTAAATTCTTCATCTATTTTCAAATCCTAAGATATGTGGTAGTTGTTGTCAAATGCTAGGCTTTGGCAATGAAGCCGTTAGCTCTCTTGCTCTCCAATATTTCTGTGTAGTGGGTCCGGCAGGTAGGGCTTCACAGTTTAAAAGATGTTCTTCAGTCATTTCCTCGTCTTTGTTGTCAAATGCTAGGCTTTGGCAATGAAGCCATTAGCTCTCTTGCTCTCCAATATTTCTGTGTAGTGGGTCCGGCAGGTAGGACTTCACAGGTTAAAAGATGTTCTTCAGTCATTTCCTCTTATTTGTTGCACAGAGGACAATTTGGATTTGTATAAATTCCTATTCTGTGTAAGTGTTTGGCCAAATAATCATGTTCCGTAAGTAATCTAATATTTGCTACTGCAGCTTTACGTGGGATTTCTGGAATAATTTCTGGATTTTTAATTAGAATGTTCCATTTTTTATCTTTATCTTTGTTAGATATTAATTGGTTTTTTATTTGTTTTGATTAATCTTTTTGTGGATGTAAAGGGTAAGTTTCTACTTTTGTTCTGAATTAAATTTGCACCTTTTTTTGGCAAGAAAGTCGGCTGATTCATTTCCAGCAATTCCACAATGTGCAGGTATTCACTGTAATATAATTCTTTTCTGTAGTTTTTGAACTTGATGGATCATTTTGTGACATTCTTTAATTTGGATTGAACTCATTTTATATGAACGTATTGCACATAATGCTGCTTTATAATCAGTAAGTATGACAGCATTTTTGAATTCATCTATTCTGTATAGAAGGTGTTGGAGTGAAATATGAATAGGCTTTACTTCTGCATCAAAATTAGCTGCGTGGTATCCTTCTGGTTGATAGAATGAGAACAGTGAAATGTGTAGTGTTTAATGCCCGCTTTTACTACATACGGCACCGCAGGCGGTGACATTGATGATACATGAGATGAAGATGGAGCACCGATGGAATGAGATGGCGGGGGAATCCGGAGGTCCCGGAGAAATTCCGCCCCAGCGTCATGTTGTCCACTACAAATCTCACTTTGCGGTCGCCTGGGATCGAACCCGGGCCGCCTTGGTGAGAGCCAAGCGTTCTAACCACTGAGCCACGGCGCGGCCACGTGAGAACAGTGCACACTTAATTCCTGCTCCTGAGTTGTTGTCCAAGTTAGGTCCATCTGTGCAGATATGTAACCATTCTTCAGGTGGGTATCTATTGTTTACAGTTTCTAATGCTAGTGCTTTTAGTACAGGTTTGGAAGTTTCAGTTTTTGTAACTATTTGTTCTAAATCTAATTGAATATTAATTGTTCAAAAGTCAGTGGGTTTTCTTTGATTAAAATGTTTTCTTTAGAATTAGGAAGATTCAGATCTGTTTTTAATTCCATAACTTTGTGTAGGAAACTTGTTTGTGTTTTCATCTTGATTGGTTGTAGTAATCTTTTCTCCCATTTTGTTATTTTTAACCGCAACATTTGTTCATGTTGTATTAGTGCCTTCTCTCTAAAGTTAGATGTATTGGATAGTTCCGAGTTAAGGCTTGCTTTGCCGTGATTGGAGTTGATTTTGCTGCACCGGTTATTAGTCGCAGGGCCTGATTTTGCCATACTTCTAGGCGATTTATGTTAGAACTGTTTGCTGTAATTATTACCTCTGCATTATAAAGAAGTATTGGCTTTATGAATGTTTTGTATGTGGTGTTCAGTGTTTCCCGATTACTGCCCCACTTGACTCCAGCTAATCTTTTCAAAATTGATTTGTTTACTACTGCTTCAATATGATGTCTCCAAGATAATTTTGAATCAAAAATTGTTCCTAAATATTTTGTTTCATATGTTTGTTTCAGGTTTGTTTCCTTGAACTGCAGATTTAGTTTAGGGATTTTATTTTTTAAGCTAAATATTTGGAATGCTGTTTTATCAGTATTTATTTTCATCAAATTGTTGTCAGTCCACTTTTCCAATAGTATCGGAGCCTTTTCCATTGAAGTTTTGGATTTCTCTATTTCTCCAGATATTAGGGCATTCGAGGTCAAAGATACCTTTTATACTTTCATCTCATCCCTTTTACTCCATATATACATATGTCTTAACTTGCCATAGAACAATAATTGACTGACATTTGGCAAATGTTGGAAAAAGCCAGTGGTCAAGAAATTGAAACTTTCCAAGTGGGTCCAAGGGACCCGAGCATACCTTTATGCTTAATAAAGATTGAGAAAGGATGTAGCAATTGCCATATCATTAAAAATTGTGTCCTTAATAAAAACGATAGCTTCTAGCTCAAATGAAAATTAATCATAATGTTATTTTATCAGATTCTAAAGCGGCAATCTAAGCAATTGCTTTAACTCAAAATCCAAAAACAGAAAAAATAATAAATTCATTGTTTGGTTAAACAGATACAAAATTTAAGTGTAGTCTTCCAGTGGATCCTTGCACACTGGAGTTTGACAACAATGAGAAGGCAGACATCCTAGTTAAAAAGGGAACAAAAGTTCAAAATAAGATGCAATTAAAAGCACAATTGAAATCAGTAAAACGTATCATCAATAAGAATATGGATAATGATTATAAAACTAAATTAAGCGCAAATATGTTCAATTACAAAGAGAACAATTCCTAAGAACTAAATTGTCTGTTATACAACAAGAAAGAGGAAATGAATATGGAACATCTAACTATCTGTAAACAGAACTACCCAGAACTCTGGGTCGTGCCGTGGCTGAGTGGTTAGATCCCTCGACTCTCACCAAGGTGGCCCGGATTCGATCCCAGGGGGCAGCAAAGTGAGATTTATGCTGGACAATACGACGCGACAGGTTTTCTCCGGGCTCTCCATTAATAACGTGTAAGTAAAGCTTTTAAAAGTAGTTTTAAAAATGTATGTAATTAATTCTCAGGTATTTAGCAACAAAGACATTCTCCTTTTTTTGTAATTTGCTTCCTCCAACGTTTAGTCATATCGGACGATGAATGGAATGGGTGAAATGATGCTCAAATGAGCCCAGGGTCCATACAGCTTAGAGTTGACCGACATTTGTCCTTCAGGATAAAGGAAACCCCTGGAAAAAACCTTATCCAGGCAACTCACTCTGACCGAGATTCGAACTCGGGACCTCTTGAACGTGAGACAGACGTTCCACCACCACGCTACCGAGGCGGGCATTCTCCTTCCTGCCTCCCACTATTTTGAGGTTGAGTGTGCATAGTTTTTACGTTGTTTATAGATAGATGTTCCATATTCATTTCCTCTTCCTTGTTGCATAACAGACAATTTAGAGATGATAACAATCCAATTTTATGTGTTTGCTGAGATATTCATGTCTAGTCATAAGTCTGAACATGGAGACGGCTGTTTTTCGAGGTAGTTCAGGGGTTAATTTTAAGTTTTCTAAGAATGCTTCCTTTGGAATTTAATATATTTGTGGTTAATTTAGTTTTATAATTATTATTAATGTTCTTCTTGATGATACTTTAAGCTGAGCAGTGGTACCTTTCATTATATCTTATTTTGAATTTTTTTCCTTTTTTGAGCTAGAAATTCTGATGTTTCATTGTTACTCAATCCACAGTGTGTAGCAATTCATTGGAAGACTATATTCTTAGATAAATTTAGTATCATTTTAACCAAACAAATAATTTTCTTAGTTTTTCTGTTTTTGGGTTCTGAAAATCTAATAAAACCCTCTAGAATCCAGTAGAAGCTAATAAAACAACATTTTTGTGTGCAATTTACGTCCTCCTACGTTAAGTGATATCGGACGCTGATTGAAATGGGAGAAATGATGCTCAAATGAACCCAGCGTCCATACAGCTTAGAGTTACCCAACATTCGTCTTTCAGGATAAGGGAAACCCCAGGGAAAAACGTTATAAAATAACAATTTGTTACATTTTTTAGCCCAACAAACAGATATTATTAGTATTTTTTCCACATTTTTGTAAAAGTAGTAAACTGACAGGTGTCACCTTCTCCAGCTCCATCATCACTTATATATGAACCATCTGTGTGTCTGTGTATAATGTCAATTGTTCTTCAGGGAATTTTGTTTTGTAATGGTTCTAATTCAATCGGTTTTACAATATCTGGACTTGTTTGTTTCTTGAAGAATTTAGAGAGGTGTAAATTATATTATATTTCAAAGCTTACTATTGGATTAATGTAATGTGATTATCTTTCCTAAGAAAGATAAGAAGAAACCTCCTGAAAAAGTCATGGTTAAGGTATGTTGGCTACAAAACTCAAACCCATGACCTGCCATAGACGCTAACGCCTGAGCCATCGCATCGCTTCAATTTTGCAGAGCGTTTTCCGTGCACGCTGAGCACCCTTGAAGGAACTCGATGGGAAGCTCAAACAAACGTCCCCCGGTCTCGTGGGTCTCATGAAGAGGCCATTAGCGACTGTGTTGGAGTCAATTAATTAATGCTACCGTAACGAACTACTCCCATGTTAAGGTCCACGTGTGTCTTCAGAGCCATCTATCAAAATCCATTCACGTAGAATTACGAATGCAGCAACGACAGAAAAAAGAAGGGAAAAAAACTTAATGAATTCTGCTTGCCCCATGCGAAATCTCCCACACAAGCCATGGGCTAATACCCACGCGCTCAAAAAAATATAGATGGAGGGCGCTTTCTGCTGATGGGGCGGGTGTCAAAATGAAAGGCGAGGTTATCGAAATGCAGAGACACGCATCGCCGACGTGCCCATACATTCCGGCCGGGGTGGACAGTAATGTGTTTATATCCCCCACGGCCAATACCTATACATTTTTATGCAGTGAGAGTTTGTCCATCTCTTACAGTTTACTAGTTTTACAGAAGTACCCAGAATTAAGAGAATTTCTGAAGCTATATCCACAAATTTCAAGACATACATTTTATTTGTCACGAAAGCATCTTAAAATATCGGATGTATCAGAAATACTTTTACAATCTTTGGTTATGGGTTCCTTATACCACAAAGAGAAAAACGTTCATATGAATGTACGGTCCACAGTCCTTTGTTTTCTCATTAGGAGCTGTTCAACACAGTACTACACTCATAACAAAAGAAACTCATAAGAAATGCTCGAAATTCCTCCCCTTGCTTCTAGCACTGCCTGTACCCATCGAATAATAGACTGTCGCATCCTTTCAGAAACTCCGGATGGTGTCCAATGGTTTCTTCATACACGTCAATGAAGAATTTCTTCATCCGGGATGGGTACTCCATAAAACAATAATTTAAGCCCCCCCCCCCCCCCCCAGAAATAAAAGTCCAAAGGATTGGAGGTAAAAACATAAAATAAAATCTGCATGTCTATTAGCCCGGTTTCTGAATCTATACGAAGTAAGCCAGAAAGAGTGGAGACGAAACGTGTAAGACATGCTGGTAGAACGTATGGACCTATAATTCCAGTCTACACATTAATTTTAAATAAACGACAAACGTAAACAGGTCTCCATGGCAACACTTTACCATCTACCGTATGTAATACAAAGGGTCAAATTCCTCTATGAATACATAGACAAAATTGTAAGGTCGGACCCCGAGGGGTGTTGAACCCACACTTCCATTGAAACATGAATAACTAAAAAACAAAGGATTATGGGAAATATGTTCATATGATTTAAGTTCATCGATGGAGTCATTTCTTTACACTAGCCGTATTTAGACTAAGCTTTTGGATAAATAGAGTCAAACTGAAAAATTCAATGCCATGGCCGGGATTTGAACCACGGATCTCCTGGTTTCCGTCCAGTCGCTCTAACCCATTGAGCTATCATGGCCAACGTGCCTTATTGACATTAAATTCTCCAGTTGATTCGTATATATTTTCCCGGTAAACCACTAGAGTTATACGAGTCAATTAGAGAATTTAATATCAGGACGGCACGTTGGTCATGGTAGCTCAATGGGTAAGAGCGACCGGACGGAAACCAGAAGACCCGTGGTTCAAATCCCGGCCATGGCACTGAATTTTTCATGTTGACTGTATCTATCCAGTACCTTAGCCTATATACGGCTAGTGTGAAGAAATGATTAACTTCCATCAATTAACTAAAATAATAAGAGTTAAATTATGAAGACTGGGACTCAAGTACTTACGATAGTAAGTCGCCACAAACGGTGTATCTCGAATGCGAGAGCCCATAGTGGTTTACCAGGAAAATATATGAATCAGTTGGAGAATTTAATGTCAGGACGGCACGTTGGCCATGGCAGCTCAATGGGTAAGAGCGACCGGACGGAAACCAGGAGATCCGTGTTTCAAGTCCCGGCCATGGCATTGAATTTTTCAGTTTTACTCTATGTTCATATGAACATTTTCTTTCTTCTTTGATTCCCGTGGCTGGCCTACCTGACACGTGGGTTTTTTCATTGGTTTTCCCGGGTCACCAGACAAATGCTGGGTAGGTTAATTACATCTCCCGAATATCCTGTCCCTCCATTTCCCCTCCATTATCATTTCACGTCTTCTCTCAACTGGTGGTCTCTTTCAGGGTAGAAGTGTCAGCGGGGTTTCTCGGTGCTGCATGGCAGGATGTTATGCTCTTGGTAAACACTTCCTCCTCCAGCACGGATGGAATACCAGTTGTACTGCCGTGCCGGGGAGTTTCCAACTGGTGAAATGTAGGGACCCTGCAATGGCCGCGCTATGTCTCCTCTCGCCTCATCCTTCCTCCTGGGGACGCTCCACTTGAGGCATAAGTATAATAGATCAAGACTGGTGGCAGTGCCGAAGCCCTTCCTTACGCTTCTATCCTATCCTAGATTTAGATAAAAAATAAAAAAAAATATGTAAAAAATATATAAAAATTCTGCATTTCTTATGTCTTGGCCTCTAGATGCTATACCAAGACACAGTATTACAATTTTATTATTACTCAAACATAATAATTATATTGATATTTACAAACATGTTTCAGAAAAACTAACCTACACTAACCTATCTAATCTAATTGCTACAATTGTAGCTTACAATTTTCACAATCTAAACTACTTCTACCTTCCTATCCCTAATAAATCGCCTACCCTTTTGTTCTTGTGTTGATGCTGTCTTCTTCTGTCGCCTCAAATCCTTCTGTTGAATCCAAGATTGTCCTCTTCTGTTACTCCTTCGACTAGGTGAAGTTCCTCTTCTTCCTTTGGTTGTTGAAGCTAGGTATCCATATTCTGTGCTCGAAGTCGTTCAGATCTTCTCGGTGTGGAAGGTGGTTCACGATATCTATGTTCAATATTGTCTCTTACTCATCGTTGCTGCTGTCTTTGTTGATTATATTCATCCATTACTTTTGTTGAGACTTTCTCCGCTGCCAATTCTAGTATTTTAAAATCTTCGCTCTTCCTAATAATGTTCCATATAGATGTTCCTGCTAATTCTTTCCTCTCTTCTTCTAGTTGTGAATACTTTATACATTCAAATAAAGTATGTTCCGGAGTATCTTCTTCCATGCAGGTTGTGCACATGTTGTCATCTGCCTCTCCTATCTTGTTAAAGTATGTCTTGTACGGTCCATGTCCTGAAATATGTTGTTTTCCACTTCGTCTTGGTTGGATCTCCTTTAACTTTAACCTCTCATTTATACTAGGAAAGATTTCATGTGTCCTTCTTCCTACATCAATTTGATCCCATTCATATTGCCATTCCTCAATTAATACGTTCCTAATTTCTTTCCTCGTTCTGCATGGAGTTTCCAACAAATTTTCTATCTTACTGAATTCTCTCCGCTTCATTCAAAAGCAGGCTGACCTTTGTTTAATCAACAAAGATTTAGATATACGAAAATGTTCGATACACAAACCAATTAAATATGATACATTTTTGGTCAAGTTTTGGGGGGCCTTGGATAACTGCGCCGCCGCAGTGCTGCCAATTCCTGAGATATAAAGTTTCTCAAGTGTGTAGTTAGCCACTGAAGGAAATCTGCTATAGCTTCAGATTGCATCGCGTAATGAAATATCCAGCTCAAAATAGCACAATAAAACTGAAGAGCAGGACGACAGCGGCGATGATGGCGGTCGTAAAGATGGTAATTCTGATGAAAAGAAAAACAAGGAAAGTTACTCTCTCCCTCTCTCTCCGCAAGAGGACCTCGTTTTGCTCTTCCTAGCAGAAAAAAAGAAAGCAAAAGGAACTAAGAGATATTTGTCCCTTTCTTCCTCCTTTTCATTACATTCGCTTTACTTCCTTCTCTAAGAAGCTGGAAAGGAAGCGAGAAACTATTTTATTAAAGACAGTTGAACGTCTGAAGCTAAAGATTTTTATCTCATCTTATCATAAATAAGAAAAGATAAGTTTTGGTTCTGCGTGAGAAAGACCAGGTGAGACAACCAGTAACCAGCATTTCCTTCACATGCATTTTCCTACACATTTTATCATGTATGAGGTAGGAAGAAACCTCCCCCCCTCCAAAAAAAGGTTATAAAAGGATTTCACTGGAAATATACGTTTTTCAGTTCCTTGAATCCATATATCGTGCAAATATTAACAGTCAGAGACAAATATTACAATAAAATATAATTGTTTCTCGTAAAGTTAACATATATTTTTAAGAAAATGTATAAACTTTGTACAAAATGCAAGAGACTTGTTTCACAAATCCTCATTTGCAGCTTCAGTCTGTTTATTCCAGAGTTATCGTTACTGCCGCTAGGGCAAACTTTATTACCAAACTCTGAAAATAAAATAAAGTTAAAGACAGAATCGATTGGCGGTATTTCATCATAGATTACGAGGTTTCCATTTTTTAAATAAATAGTGTCACCGATCCATTATTTCGTTGGAGTGCTGGCCACGCGTGGGCGGGACAGAAAGAGACAGATAGTGCCGCAAGCCGTAGCTGGCGCGTGGGCGAACGCTGAACGCTTGGCGAGAGAGAGAGAGAGAGAGAGAGAGAGAGAGAGAGAGAGAGAGAGAAACAGAGACACAGATAGTCTGAAATTTCCCGTTGCCATCGTAATTGTTACGAAAAGATCGGCGTCTTTCTACGAGGGCTGGTCAACAAAGATTGAGACTGAATTTTTTCTGTTACTTCCGTGATAGTTACTTATCTGTAACATAAATATTTCAAAATAGCATTTTTTTTTTTTTTTTTTTTTTTTTTTTTTTTTTTTTTGCTTGTTCCATTTATACCCCGCCTTTAACTGCTATGGTCATATCGGTGGCAGTTCTCCTTTGGAACATACTGAAGGTGTTAACTCGTTATCTTTGGGTTTTTATCATTACATCACGCGCACATTCACACTCTCATTCATACTTCCAGACTCTGTGGAAGATGGGGAATTATCTTGGTCGGAGAAAAATCCCCACCCCCACCGCCGGGAATCGAACGCGGTACCCCTAGCACGGTAGGCAGGTGCTGTACCGACTGAGCTACGGGGCCAGCCAGCATGTTTTTGTGTACAGTACGCGCAGGATAAGTTGAGCGCTGGATTTGCAGTGTGGTGCGGGCAGAGGGGAAGAAGTGAGAGCTAACGCTCTTTTGTTTCTGCAGTGTGGTCAACCTTGAAACACACAGTACAGCAAAATAGCGTGTAAGATAAGCGAAGATCTCACAAGTAACGTTACATCCTCTGAAAACATTCCTTAGTTTTGCCCACGCCAGCTCAATTGCATTCAGATCAAGTTATACGGAGGTAGACGAATAATAATGTGTCCCCTTTCGAGAGCCATAACATCCACAAATGTTCATACAAATAAAAATCATTTTCAAGTAAATGCTGACGTACATTACCACCACACTCGTAACAAGGATAAACTGGCAATTCGAGCGCACCAAACGAGCCTTTATGAAGGAAGCTTTAACTACAAAGAGATAATGTTATATAATAAACTTCCAAATTCATTTAAACAAGCTGCATCATTAAAACATGGAAATTAATTATTCTTTCACACTGGCCGTGTGTAGGCTAAATTGTGGAAACGTTGAGTCAGACTGAAAAATTCAATGCCATAGCCGGGATTTGAACCACGGATCTTCTGGTTTCCGTCCAGCCGCACTACCATTGTGCTACTATGGCCAACGTGCCAATATGACATTAAATTCTCCAACTGACTCGTATTTTCCCGGTAAACCACTTAGGAGTTCTCATAAACACATGAGACAACTACCTTAATGGCGACTTACTACATGTAAGTACTTTAAGGCCCGGGCTTTATAGTTAACCACTATAAGGTTAATTAATGGAAATTAATTATTCTTTCACACTGGCCGTGTGTAGGCTAAATTGTGGAAACGTTGAGTCAGACTGAAAAATTCAATGCCATAGCCGGGATTTGAACCACGGATCTTCTGGTTTCCGTCCAGCCGCACTACCATTGTGCTACTATGGCCAACGTGCCAATATGACATTAAATTCTCCAACTGACTCGTATTTTCCCGGTAAACCACTTAGGAGTTCTCATAAACACATGAGACAACTACCTTAATGGCGACTTACTACATGTAAGTACTTTAAGGCCCGGGCTTTATAGTTAACCACTATAAGGTTAATTAATGGAAATTAATTATTCTTTCACACTGGCCGTGTGTAGGCTAAATTGTGGAAACGTTGAGTCAGACTGAAAAATTCAATGCCATAGCCGGGATTTGAACCACGGATCTTCTGGTTTCCGTCCAGCCGCACTACCATTGTGCTACTATGGCCAACGTGCCAATATGACATTAAATTCTCCAACTGACTCGTATTTTCCCGGTAAACCACTTAGGAGTTCTCATAAACACATGAGACAACTACCTTAATGGCGACTTACTACATGTAAGTACTTTAAGGCCCGGGCTTTATAGTTAACCACTATAAGGTTAATTAATGGAAATTAATTATTCTTTCACACTGGCCGTGTGTAGGCTAAATTGTGGAAACGTTGAGTCAGACTGAAAAATTCAATGCCATAGCCGGGATTTGAACCACGGATCTTCTGGTTTCCGTCCAGCCGCACTACCATTGTGCTACTATGGCCAACGTGCCAATATGACATTAAATTCTCCAACTGACTCGTATTTTCCCGGTAAACCACTTAGGAGTTCTCATAAACACATGAGACAACTACCTTAATGGCGACTTACTACATGTAAGTACTTTAAGGCCCGGGCTTTATAGTTAACCACTATAAGGTTAATTAATGGAAATTAATTATTCTTTCACACTGGCCGTGTGTAGGCTAAATTGTGGAAACGTTGAGTCAGACTGAAAAATTCAATGCCATAGCCGGGATTTGAACCACGGATCTTCTGGTTTCCGTCCAGCCGCACTACCATTGTGCTACTATGGCCAACGTGCCAATATGACATTAAATTCTCCAACTGACTCGTATTTTCCCGGTAAACCACTTAGGAGTTCTCATAAACACATGAGACAACTACCTTAATGGCGACTTACTACATGTAAGTACTTTAAGGCCCGGGCTTTATAGTTAACCACTATAAGGTTAATTAATGGAAATTAATTATTCTTTCACACTGGCCGTGTGTAGGCTAAATTGTGGAAACGTTGAGTCAGACTGAAAAATTCAATGCCATAGCCGGGATTTGAACCACGGATCTTCTGGTTTCCGTCCAGCCGCACTACCATTGTGCTACTATGGCCAACGTGCCAATATGACATTAAATTCTCCAACTGACTCGTATTTTCCCGGTAAACCACTTAGGAGTTCTCATAAACACATGAGACAACTACCTTAATGGCGACTTACTACATGTAAGTACTTTAAGGCCCGGTCTTTATAGTTAACCACTATAAGGTTAATTAATGGAAATTGGAGAATTTAATGTCATATTGGCACGTTGGCCATAGTAGCACAATGGTAGTGCGGCTGGACGGAAACCAGAAGATCCGTGGTTCAAATCCCGGCTATGGCATTGAATTTTTCAGTCTGACTCAACGTTTCCACAATTTAGCCTACACACGGCCAGTGTGAAAGAATAATTAATTTCCATTAATTAACCTTATAGTGGTTAACTATAAAGCCCGGGCCTTAAAGTACTTACATGTAGTAAGTCGCCATTAAGGTAGTTGTCTCATGTGTTTATGAGAACTCCTAAGTGGTTTACCGGGAAAATACGAGTCAGTTGGAGAATTTAATGTCATATTGGCACGTTGGCCATAGTAGCACAATGGTAGTGCGGCTGGACGGAAACCAGAAGATCCGTGGTTCAAATCCCGGCTATGGCATTGAATTTTTCAGTCTGACTCAACGTTTCCACAATTTAGCCTACACACGGCCAGTGTGAAAGAATAATTAATTTCCATTAATTAACCTTATAGTGGTTAACTATAAAGCCCGGGCCTTAAAGTACTTACATGTAGTAAGTCGCCATTAAGGTAGTTGTCTCATGTGTTTATGAGAACTCCTAAGTGGTTTACCGGGAAAATACGAGTCAGTTGGAGAATTTAATGTCATATTGGCACGTTGGCCATAGTAGCACAATGGTAGTGCGGCTGGACGGAAACCAGAAGATCCGTGGTTCAAATCCCGGCTATGGCATTGAATTTTTCAGTCTGACTCAACGTTTCCACAATTTAGCCTACACACGGCCAGTGTGAAAGAATAATTAATTTCCATTAATTAACCTTATAGTGGTTAACTATAAAGCCCGGGCCTTAAAGTACTTACATGTAGTAAGTCGCCATTAAGGTAGTTGTCTCATGTGTTTATGAGAACTCCTAAGTGGTTTACCGGGAAAATACGAGTCAGTTGGAGAATTTAATGTCATATTGGCACGTTGGCCATAGTAGCACAATGGTAGTGCGGCTGGACGGAAACCAGAAGATCCGTGGTTCAAATCCCGGCTATGGCATTGAATTTTTCAGTCTGACTCAACGTTTCCACAATTTAGCCTACACACGGCCAGTGTGAAAGAATAATTAATTTCCATTAATTAACCTTATAGTGGTTAACTATAAAGCCCGGGCCTTAAAGTACTTACATGTAGTAAGTCGCCATTAAGGTAGTTGTCTCATGTGTTTATGAGAACTCCTAAGTGGTTTACCGGGAAAATACGAGTCAGTTGGAGAATTTAATGTCATATTGGCACGTTGGCCATAGTAGCACAATGGTAGTGCGGCTGGACGGAAACCAGAAGATCCGTGGTTCAAATCCCGGCTATGGCATTGAATTTTTCAGTCTGACTCAACGTTTCCACAATTTAGCCTACACACGGCCAGTGTGAAAGAATAATAAATTTCCATTAATTAACCTTATAGTGGTTAACTATAAAGCCCGGGCCTTAAAGTACTTACATGTAGTAAGTCGCCATTAAGGTAGTTGTCTCATGTGTTTATGAGAACTCCTAAGTGGTTTACCGGGAAAATACGAGTCAGTTGGAGAATTTAATGTCATATTGGCACGTTGGCCATAGTAGCACAATGGTAGTGCGGCTGGACGGAAACCAGAAGATCCGTGGTTCAAATCCCGGCTATGGCATTGAATTTTTCAGTCTGACTCAACGTTTCCATCATTAAAACAGTTTAAGAATAAGGTTAAGAAATTTTTGCATGCACACTGTTTTTATACGGTTAATGAATGTTTAGAACTATAACCATGTAAATGAGCACTGGGAGTATAGTACATTCACAAACCTTTAATATTTATATTATGACATTCCTTGTAGTAAATTAGTCAATGCAAATACCACATGAAACCATAGAAAAGCTGCTTACTGTGTATATTGTATGTAATCAATTTGACTTTATGTATATACTGTATTTATACATTTTGACGTGTCTCATAACATGTATATGTTGCCAAGGACGAACTAAACTTCTAATTCTAATATACGATTGTTGTAAACTGGTTAGCTAATTAACCTCGAAATTGATCGAAACGAAATATGGCGGACATGATAAAGCTTAGCGTATTAGCCACTATCTGTCAGAGTATAGCGCATTTCAAAGTCATCTATGTTTACGGACTTAAACGAAACTTACCGAATTAGGACTTGGAACGCGATCGCTCTTCTTATCGCACGCATATAGTACTTAACTTGAAGATCAAGCTGTATGATCTGCCATAAGTATTTGCTCGCCTTGGTAGCTTAGATGGTAGCGTGTCTGCCTCACTCTAGTTCGAGCAGTTAAGGGTCAGTTACCTGGATAAGGTTTTTTCTGGGGTTTTCTTTTATCCTGAAGGATGAATGTCAGGTATAGTCCCGCTGCTGGAAAGGTTACCATGGATTTATCTTTGGTAATAGAAACCTCTCAGATAACGCTCAGATTACTCCACATGGAGTAAACTTATATCTGTCATTTGTGATTCCTGCGAATGCGTTCATTGGTGCTTAGCACACGAGCGGGAAGCGCGTCAGTACCCCTCTCATGCCCGATTTCACCAACAAATGTTAAGACTTAACACGAGTTTAGCAATAGTTAAAACAAAAATTGCATTTCACCAACAAGTTTTAGAGTAACACTCGTGTTAAATCGCATGTTAAACTAACAAGCCGAATTTCTAATGTTAAGTCCTTAACAATTGTAAATAGTCAAGATGGCGAGCATGAATTCAGCTGTTGATGTCGATTTGCTATATTTAAGACCGTCTAAATGGCATTCGTAATAGAGTACGGCCTATGAGGAGAAATGATTTTGAGGAACTATCAGAAGAAATGTTCTACAGAGGTATAGACTGTCGAAACAAGTTGCTATGAAGGTTACTGCGGAAGTACAAGAGAGGTTAGAACATGCATCGAAAGGAATATGCCGATCTCGCCTTAGCTTGAAGTATTAGTAACCTTGCGATTTTATAATTCACTGAATTATGTGGATAATACATTGTTCACCTCCCGTCTTGAAACGTTTGCAGCGGCTATTAAACAAACACGTGGTTGATCTGTCGTCTCGTCGCTGCTTGGTAGAATGTGGAATACTATGACTCCACGTTCGATTTCGCTATTACGAGCGAAATGCTGCTTCTCGTTGTTTTATTTTCCTCAGCTGCCCCGCATAGATCTTAAACTCTGGGTATGCGTGGGTTTTGCACAGAAAAACCAGAGCTTTCCTTTAAATGCTGTTTATTCACACAACTTTGAATAAAGGTTTGCCGATATGTCGTTACTACGACTGCAGAGTAAATTCACTAACTTATCGCAGTGTAATATACTGTCGGTCAGTGACGGCCAACAGCCACTGGACCAACCTCCTTCGACGAGAGTTGCTACGCAAGTGCCCCTCTCTTCCTCTATCAGTTTCAGCGCGAATCTTAGCGTCACCACGCCAAGTGAGCGCCCTTTCACTTTTCTTAATCGATCAGGTTTTGCAGAGCAGTTTTCCGGGAAACCTGCTCTCGGGGAATGCTAAAGTACCTGGCCGCTGACTCTTACTACCTGCTTGAACATTTTCATCCCGTACTGACACTTTTAGAACCAAACTAAGCCAACACTAGATGTACCTTTTTAACATGGACTGATTTCCAAATTATATTATTTCAATATTCTGTGTATTTACAGTTTCGGCTTCACGTTCAAGTCACTTGTCCTTCGCTCCTCGTTTTAAATTTACGTAATACTGAGTTAGAATATACATCGAAAGGAATATAACGATCTCGCCTTTGCTTCAAGTATTAATAACTTTGCGATTTTATAATTCACTGAATTATGCGGATAATACATTGTTCACCTCCCGTCTTGAAACCTTCAAGTCGCTTGTCTTTCGCTCCTCGTTTTAAATTTACGTAATACTGAGTTAGAATATACATCGAAAGGAATATGCCGATCTCGCCTTTGCTTCAAGTATCAATAACTTTGCAATTTTATAATTCACTGAATTATGTGGATAATACATTGTTCACCTCCCGTCTTAAAACGTTTAAGGCACTTCTTCGCACCTCGTTTTAAATTTACGTAATACTGACAAGTTGTTTGGTGCTTGTAGTAGTGACACATGCATTTGAATTAAATTCGTTTCCAATATTTTCCCCACGACATCTTTCTCTTTTACATTCACTGCATCCCTCCTCTTATTTTGCACTATATTCTTACACTTCGTCACCATTTTCAATTAACAATTCTTTCTCCGTCGATGAGAAATTTTCTCACGGCTTAATTTATGATTTTGTTCATTCGCCATTTGTGCAGACGAAAGTGAAAACAAAAGCGCATCGAAGTACGTTCAGAAAATCATCCATAGCCTTCTATAGCTGTGATATTTACAAGTTTCTTGGCGTTAAGAAAGGCTTGTTAACATAAGAAAACAGGTTGGTGAAATGCAAGTAATTTAACATTAGTTTTAGCGCTGTGACAATTGTTACGTTACATTTGTTAACGCCGATTTTAACATCTGTTGGTGAAATCTGGCATCACTCTTACAAAATAATCAGTGCGTTATCCGAGAGGTTTCTGTTAACAAAGATAAATCTACGGTAACCGTTCCATCAGTGGGACTATAACTCTAAGCTCTGTGGACCCTGGAATCATTTGAACATGTTCTATTCATCGTGGTTCACGGCCTTCTTGAATATGGCGATTGTCGCATTCCGCAAGTAACCAAAGTTAAAAGCCTTTGAGCACTGAAAGAAAGAATGTCCTATTTTTTACAAGCCGTAAGTAATAAACGGCCCGCTTTGCCATAAACTGTCTAAAAGGATTATAGTTTGGGTTCAATATAATATCATATATTCGTGGCCAATAAGTGAAAACTATTTGTTTTAATTTTTTTTTTTTTAAAAAAGTGAAAGTCGTATAAAATGAGATAGAATTAAGCGCCTGAAAGTGTGTTTTGATGATACTCTTTTCTTTCTTTTGCAGTAATTTTTCTTTTTTCCGTCTTATATCAGTCTCTGGTCTCCATCCATCGCAGTCTACTTTAGGAAATGGTTCTCTATTCATTTCCGGGCCAATGAACGATTGCCTGCCACAGAAAGAACTCTGCCGCGAAGATTCCGCTTTCCTCTGCTCATTTGTTATTTTTCTTTTCTCTCTTGCAAGCAGGAGCACTTATCTTTGCTCCAGAATTGCTGTCTCAGATTCTTGCAAAAGGAGCGACCGTCTTGCCTAACAAATGACGACTGCAGCCCGAGATATATCAAATATTCTAGCTGCTTTCCGTCAGCGCTCGTACCAACTTTTATGTAAAATTTCCACGGCACTTGTCATATCTGATCAAACGCGGAGAGTTCATCTTTCTCCCGAGATAAACCGTCCCGAGATGAAAGTTCAAGGTTTTACGACCCGAGGTGTCTTGCGATAAAACACTGCATCACTTTAAACAATTTCATTATTCTTTTGCGGTATATTCTCACTGTGTTATTCTTTTGCAGCAACGTCCGTGGATACCCCGACTTGTTTCTGTCAAAAAGGGCATGAAGGTCAAAGTGCATGGTTAAGAATTATCGAAAAGAAAAACAGCAGTTAGGAAGAGGAAGTCAAGAAATCAGAAAGATTATCAGGTCTAATGGTGACAGGTACAGAATAGTGGGGCATTTAACATTTTCTGAATGAACACCCCCACTCAAGGATGGTCCTCCCATTACGAACTGAAGGTAATTAACGGCATAATTTTGCTCAAAGGCCTCCTTATCTTCTATACGTCGTAAATACAAGACAGTGGACCACCGGCTTCACTTCCCTTCCGAATGAAGCCATGCTAAACCCTTTAACGCCTGAAAAATGACTGTCCTCTTCCGGGTTATCACCAGCGGTCTTGGTATCCAGTATCCTGTATATTACCCCTAAACCACCGACTCATTTTATCTTACAACCCATTATCAGACAGGAAGGAATGTAGCACCGTATTCGAGTGCGTACAGTTTATATTTCAAACACCACAAACAAGTTCTGCAATCGGAAAACCGGACAAGGAATGAAATGACGTTCAAATAACTACAGGATACATAGACCTTAGAGTTACCAAACATTTATATTTCAGGATAAGGGAAAACCTTATCACCCTGACCGAGATTAAAACTAGGAACCTCTTGAACGTGACACTACAACCACGCTACAGAGACGGGCTAATGTCCTCCAACGTTAAGTCATATCGGACGATGAATGAAATGATATTTGAGTCCAGGGTACATAGAGCTTAGAGTTATGAGACATTTATCTTTCAGGATAAGGGGAAACATTATCACCCTGACCGAGATTAGAACTAGGGACCTCTTGTACGTGACACTTCCACCAGGCTACAGAGACGGGCTAATGTCCTCCAACGTTAAGTCATATCGGACGATGAATGAAATGGTTTTCAAATGAGTCCAGCATACATAGAGCATAGATATGACACTCATCTTTCAGGATAAGGGAAAACATCATCACCCTGACCGAGATTAGAACTAGGGACCTCTTGAACGTGGCAATACCACCATGCTACAGAGACGGGCCAATGTCCTCCAACGTTAAGTCATATCGGACGATGAATGAAATGGTTTTCAAAAGAGTCCAGGGTACATAGAGCATAGATATGACACTCATCTTTCAGGATAAGGGAAAACATCATCACCCTGACCGAGATTAGAACTAGGGACCTCTTGAACGTGGCAATACCACCACCACGCTACAGAGACGGGCCTATGTCCTCCAACGTTAAGTCATATCGGACGATGAATGAAATGGTTTTCAAAAGAGTCCAGGGTACATAGAGCATAGATATGACACTCATCTTTCAGGATAAGGGAAAACTTTATCACCCTGACCAAGATTTGAACTAGGGACCTCTTGAACGTGACACTATCACCACGCTACAGAGACGGGCCAATGTCCTTCAAAGTTAATTCATATCGGACGATGAATGAAATGATATTTGAGTCCAGGGTACATAGAGCTTAGAGTTATGAGACATTTATCTTTCAGGATAAGGGAAAATGTCATCACCCTACCGAGATTAGAACTAGGGACCTCTTGAACGTGACACTACCACCACGACACAGAGGTGGGCTCGTTGATGCATGCAGCAGCGTGTTTACGTGGTATCCGCCTGCTGATTTTGAAAGTGTATCATCGTTGCCAACATGTATGTTTCATACTATAGAAAAATTTCAAATATATCCTCGTAAAAAAGTGGCAGTTATAAAAGGGTGCTCCAGTGGTAAAAATAAATATAGGTAAGCATATATGAAATTAAACTTCTTCATGCTAACACAGTTTGTAAAACTTCTGCTGCGAACGCTCCTAAATTGTTTAGAAAAAGCCTGAATGTTTACCATTTTCCGCTTTTTCCGTTAACAAGTGATGTAATTTTCGGACGCACCCCTTTATAAGGTTTTACTGCTTATGCTGGGCTCGGTTTAATCTAATGATTTGTATGTGGAGGTACAAGGGTCCCCCACACAACCAGATAATCTGCAACCCTTGTCCACTGGACTCTAAATAGGCACTACAGCGTGGTGCAGAATTATTGAGAGTTGTATATATGGGTGCACGTCCTGGCCCACCGCTAACCAAAGTGTATTGCTTTGTATCTAATGAAAATATGGACGGATTAGCTAAACATGGTTTCACCTCCACAAGGGAATATTTTCAAGTCAATTCACAGCGGATACTATATCGTGCTTAAACCTCGAGAAAACCGGGCCCTGATTTACAGTCAACCATCCATTAACAACTAAAAAACAAATATCTCTTCCTAAGGCTTAGGAAAAGCGTTTTTTAATTTGTTTATTACATGTTTCGATAGAGGGGACTAAAGTGTTGGCTAATCTTTGTTTCAGAAAGAATTAGATGCAACAGTATGTGACGTTTTTGATGCCGTCTGGAATATATCAGTTTTTGATAGAGGAACGAACCAGCTTATCTTTTGTTTCGGCGTAGCGATGTTCTCTTTTCTTTTTTTAATGTACTTCCTCCAACATCAAGTCATTGCTTCTATTCGGTGTATATTGTTTTACAATTAGAAGTGTGTGGACTGGACTCGGCTACGCTCGATATGGAGGTGAAAACTTGGTTTATTGTACCTATGTCCTCAAGTGGAGCACCCGCGGGAGGTAGAATGAGTAGAGAGGAGGCAAAGAGCGACCGAAGCTTCCCGGCAGGCCAGCACAACCGTCATTCCACCCTAATCCCTAGGGGGGGGTGTCTCGCCCTGCTGCAGCACCGCGGACCCCTAGCCTATTGTAGTTCTAATGTTACTAGAAGTACCTCGGGCCGATCATCCGCCCCCCCCCCCCCCGAATGGGAGTTGCTCGGATTGGGTTGCACTCGAGGGGGCAGTGTATTCCCGACACCCGCGGGAGATCGGGTACCTCCAGCCGCCCGGAGGGGGTAGAGGATTACCTAAAAAGTCCCGGGTACTAGGCTGCAGAGCTAGTAAAAGGTGTGCTAGATCACCAGGCGCCCCCACCGAGGTTTGCGATGGTCTTCCCTGCGGGGTTGACGAACGTAAGTGGCGTATCCACTTCCAGCTGTCTTGAGATGGGAGGGGGCTATTTAGACTGCAGGTATTGCCCCAAGGAAAGAGCCCCGGAGTCCTCCATCGTCTCCCTGCTGATAGAGGCCGGAGTCTTGGACTCTTGGGTAGACCTCGCTCTTACATGTTCGGATTGGGTTGGACTCAAGGTGGCAGTTTTTACCGACCCCCATGGGTATTGGTTAAGTCTGCCAAGTACAGGCATAGGGTTGCCTACATACGAAGTCCCAGTTAGTAAAAGTTAGTAGCTGGTGTGCTAGATCACCGGCGCCCTACCCCGAGGTTGTTCGGTAGTCTTCCCTGCGGGGTTGACGCGTTTAAGTGGCGTATCCACTTCCACCCTGTAAGAGGGGAGATTTCTTATAGAACAGGTGTTGGCCTAGTGGAAAAACCCACGGAGACACGTACCCCAGGTCTCTAATCGGTGCAGCAGGTCAGCCCGGAGATCGTCCTACCGGAGGTGGAAGTTTTACCAAGAGCATGTCATCCTGCTATGCAGCACCAAGACACCCACCGACACTTCTACGCTGAAAGAGACCACCAGATGACAGATGTGGAGGGGATTTGGTACGTAGGCCACCATGTTGGTCCCACTGTTCCTATGCCCCCAAGTGGAGGCATCCCAGTAGGAAGGATGAGGCGAAGGAGACAGAAAGCGGCCGACCCAAGGAGCTACGACAGTACAGAGGGCAGAGTCCCTACAGTTTACTTGGACAGAGACTTCCCCCGACAGGCCAGAACAACGGCAAGGAGCCCAGTAGCCGAGACCCAAGGTCCCTGGCTGGCGGTCCCGAAATGGTCCCAGCAGAGGAGCGGCAACCGACCTACTGGAGGAGGAAGTAGTTTTCCTCAGAGCATATGATCCTGCCATGCACCGCCGAGACTCCCGCTGACACTTCTACCCTGAAACATACCACCAGATGAGAGATGATATAAAATAATGGAAATGAAATGGTTCGACAGGAAATTTGGGGAATGTAATTAACCTACCCAGCATTCGCTTAGTGACCCAGGAAAACCCCTAAAAAAACATTGTTCAGGTAAGTCGACCATGGAAATCGATTCCTACCTCCCATACAAATGTGCGATTAATGAAGGTTCACCTATATTAACACCAAGTAGATAGTATAGTGTGATCCATATAAACCTGAACCAATTCAATAGACCATAACTTTTGAACCAATAATAGGACACATATGCAACTTTGAGAGAATATAATACATAATCGGGAGATGACATTACACTATTTACATCTCAGAGCAAATGTTGGAAGTGTCCTCTACCAGCATCTATACATGTGTGCACTCCTCTCACCATATTCTCTGAAGTTTTACGGAGATGATATCGAATTTAGACACTTATAACCAGTTTCTTTTATAGTCGAATAATCTCAAAGTCTGTGTTCCCCAGATCCCCTGACCTAACCTCACCAGAATTTTTCTTGTGGGGGTATCTAAAATATGGAGTGTACAAGAATAGGCCACCGACAGTTGAGGTTCTCAAGGAATCTATTCGAACCGAAATAAGGATACTCTCCGTAAAACTTCAGAGAATATGGTGAGACGAGTACAAACATGTATAGATGCTGGTGGAGGACACTTCCAACATTTTCTCTGAGATGTAAATAGTGTAATATAATCTCCCAATTGTGTATTATATGGTGACTTTGTGGGTTCGTGAAATTAAAAGTGCAATTACACAAACTCAAAATGTTCTTTATTTCCACCGACTTACAGTTGAACATTTGCCAATTACACAGAATTATGTAATGCACACAATTACGTTTCACCAGTTCGTCCGTTACAGTTCCACTGCACGCTCACAGTTACGTACACTCTTCCGATACACGTACACAGTCTTCTCGTCCGTGCACAAGCACGGCGCTGCTTCGCTGCTCGCCAAGAACTGACTCAATTCACTCACTGCAGCCCTTTTTATAGGAATATCGCCGTTTTCTCGAAGCCTCTCGTTTCAGTGAATCACCACGAATGTTCCAGACAACAGGGGAAGGGGGAAGAGGCGGCCAGCGACAAGTCACTTCCCCTCAGTGACTGATATTAATGTGTGGGTGTGGCCCGGATGCCTCTGGTCCCTTCTCAGCTGTCGTTGGTCGGGCTTTCCGATAATTGGGTGACAATATTATTATTATTAATATTATCATATTATTGGTTATGGTGAATTGAAATAGTTCAAATTAATATGGATAGCACTGTCAAGGCACATGCCGCGTAACGATCTAGCTCCCGGCCACGGAAAGAACTCATCTATCTAGATATATCTCATCCCCGAAGGTAAAGATTTTTAAATCTGGCATATGATTGTTACAAACTCTACAACAGAACGTAAGCGTGCGGTAAGCAGTCGGATTGGTAGTCTTAAGGCCGTAATGTTACACGATTATTGTTTATTACGTACAAGAATTTGGTTTTGTAAGTATATTTTCCAGAAAAGAGTAGAGAAAGTCACATAACACGTCATATTTAACCACCCAGAATGATATCAGACGCTCATCTTTTCAGAATAAAGGAAAAGACCTAACCAAGTAAGATTCGAACTCCAGACAGCTTCAATATAGTTACTGAACTAATGTCTCGTACGGATAGTCCCTAAAGGATTCGATTCCCTTGAACGATGTTCACCTGTCCAGGTAAGTTACAAATTGTATGAATGTATTCATGAAGGTACAACAGACACACGGCTAACCTCATAAATAGTAATCACCCGCCCCAGTATAACAATTACAACCAAGTTGCTAGCATGTTGTTTGTATTTAGTGCACCCGAGTCGGAAATAATCGCTCGAGTTAAAGAGAGAACGTTTGACCTCTACATATTGCGAGTGGGCTTTAACCTCTCGGTTTTAGACAATTGCTTCATCACACTACTCCATTTCTTTAAACTGTCGTCCTACAACGTTAAGTCATATCAGACGATGAATGAAATGATGTTCAAATGAGTCCAGGGTACATAGAGCTTAGAGTTAGCAGACATTCACTTATTACCTTGACCCAGATTAGAACCAGGGACCTCTTGAATGTGACGCTACCAGCACGGGGATGAGCTAACGTCCTCCAACGTTAAGTCATAACAGACGATGAATGAAATGATGTTCAAATGAGTACAGGGTACATAGAGTTTAGAGTTACTAGACATTCATCTTTGAGGATAAGTGAAAATCTTATCTCCCTGACCGAGATTAGAACTAGAGATCTCTTGAACGTGACACTACCACCACGCCACAGAGGCGGGCCAATGTCCTGGAATGTTGCGTCATATCGGACGATGAATGAAATGAGTTCAGGGAACATAGAGCTTAGAGTTATCATTCACCTTTCAAGATAAGGGAAAACATCTCCCTGACCGAGATTAGAACTAGAGATCTCTTGAACGTGACACTACCACCATGCCACAGAGGTGGGCCAATGTCCTGCAATGTTGCGTCATATCGGACGATGAATGAAATGAGTTCAGGGAACATAGAGCTTAGAGTTATCATTCACCTTTCAAGATAAGGGAAAACATCTCCCTGACCGAGATTAGAAGTAGGGACCTCTTGAACGTGACACTACCACCACGCTACAGAGACAGGCTAATGTCCTGCAATGTTACGTCATATCGGACGATGAATGAAATGATGTTTATATGAGTCCAGAGTACATAGAGCTTAGAGCTACCAGACATTCACTTTCAGGATTGGGAAAACCTTATTACCTTCACCAAGATTAGAACTAGAGATCTCTTGAACGTGACGCTACCAGCACGGGGATGAGCTAACGTCTTCCAACGTTAAGTCATAACAGACGATGAATGAAATGATGTTGAAATGCGCCCAGGGTACATAAAGCTTAGAGTTACCAGACATACATCTTTCAGGATTCAGGAAACCTTGTCACTCTGACCGAGAGTAGAACTAGGGACCTCTTGAACGTGACACTACCACCACGCTACAGAGACGGGCCAATGTCATGCAATGTTGCGTCATATCGGACGATAAATGAAATGAGTTCAGGGAACATAGAGCTTAGAGTTATTAGATATTCACCTTTCAGAATAAAGGAAAACCTTCTTACCTTGACCCAGATTAGAACTAGGGACCTCTTGAACGTGACACTACCATCACGCTACAGAGGCGGGCCAATGTCCTGCAATGTTGCGTCATATCGGACGATGAATGAAATGAGTTCAGGGAACATAGAGCTTAGAGTTATCAGACATTCACCTTTCAAGATAAGGGAAAACATCTCCCTGACCGAGATTAGAACTAGGGACCTCTTGAACGTGACACTACCACCACGCTACAGAGACGGGCTAATGTCCTGCAATGTTACGTCATATAGGACGGTGAATGAAATGAGTTCAGGGAACATAGAGCTTAGAGTTATCAGACATTCACCTTTCAAGATAAGGGAAAACATCTCCCTGACCGAGATTAGAACTAGAGATCTCTTGAACGTGACACTACCACCACGATACAAAGGCGGGCCAATGTCCTGCAACATTAAGTCATATTGGACAATGAATGAAATGATGTACATAGAGCAGGGAAAGACAGTAACGGTGTGACGTCAGCACTAACCGCCAAATATGCCCCCGAACGAAAGGCAGGTTAGGGTGTGACGTCATCGCACTAATTTCTGCTGCCCAAGAGGAAGGAAATGTCTCATGTGTTGAGGTTCCGACAGCGTAGGAAAGACAGGAAACGTATCGGGTATTAATAATATGTACATCTTTCCTCTCGATAGTTGTAATATTAATGCGGACTGCTTTAATTACACAATTGGTCACACTTTATAAACAATTACATTTTAGCTCTGTGCTATGAGAAAATATATAAAACTTCAACTCGTAGTTTATCTGAAGGTCAGGCATTTTATAAAGTAAATAAAATAAAACAAAGTAATTTTCTCTGCAAATTAGAGGAGACCGAACAAAATTACGTGGATATTTTCCGACACTTTCTGTTTCGTTTTTTTTTTTTTTTTTTTTTAACTAGTTTATCAATGTCGGAACGTAATGTCTGGGAAATTTGTAATCGAAGGCTGCATGTTAGATTATGATACGACAAGGTACTTCGGGGTTTGGAATTAGCTAATTTCATAACATACGTCGAGCCAAACATACACAATGTCCGTGCGGCAAGTGAATACAACCTCGTAAATCTGGTTTGGGGGACATTCTTGTAAAAATCAGCCAAGTCTTTCTTGTGTGTATATTTGTCCTTCAATAAATCGTCACATTTTAAATTTAATAGTTCCATTTGGTACGTGGCAGCTACATTGTTGTCATCCAGTTGTATTAAACCTGACTGAACCCTCAAAAATGAAATGTGTAGTGTTTAACGCCCGCTTTTACTACATACGGCACCGCAGGCGATGACACTGATGATACATGAGGTGAATATGGAGCACCAGTGGAATGAGATGGCGGGGAAACCGGAGATCCCGGAGAAAACCCGCCCCAGCGCCGTGTTGTCCACCACAAATCTCACTTTGCGGTCGCCTGGGATCGAACCCGGGCCGCCAAGGTGAGAGCCAAGCGGTCTAACCACTGAGCCACGGCGCGGCCACTGAACCCTCAGATTCTGTACTCAGCGCCATTTATATAGGCAACTTGGTACTACACGGCTCTTGCCTGACGTCACACGTACAGGAGGCCTCGCTCCCGGCTGAACTACGTCACAACTCTCGAAGCTGTCTTCCTCTGATATAGAGGACAACGGAAAACCTTATCACCCTGGCCGAGATTAGAACTGGGGACCTCTTGAACGTGACACTACCACCACGCTACAGAGACGGGCCAATATCCTCCATCGTTAAGTCATATGGGACGATGGATGAAATGAAGTTCAAATGAGCCTAGGGTACATAGAGCTTAGAATTACCAGACATTCATCTTTCAGGTTAAGGGGAAACCTTATCACCTTGGCCGAGATTGCAAGATTACTACAAGTTTACTACAAGATTACAAGATTAATCTCTGAGATTACTACAGAGACAGGCATCAATTTGTGTACCAGTTAGGTGCTGGCCTACTCAAGGACACATCGGAATTGACAATTGTTAACATATAAAACATTTAACTTTTTTAGACTAAGAGTAAACATGAATCAAAACAAAATCGGAGAAACTGGAAAAAACAGCCGCCCAGACCTACACCACAAATCCATCATGGGTCTCCTTGATGCATCCACCTCTCTCAACAAAAAACAGCAATCACCCATCCTTCTATTTTTACTGAGAAATTAATTCAACTACTTATCTTGTTGCTTTCCTTATGCTAATGGAAAGCTTAGCAAATGGCTGTCTTAATAATTAATATCATCCAAACAGACACTCAAAGTTTTCTCACTTAATACCTAATACTACAGATATCAAGAAAAAAAATTACAGGCAGATTCCAGAATGTAAAGAGTAGTTGGGCTGGAAGACGTTCCACAAAAACTTCATAAAGCTTCTTTGGAATATCTTTAATTTAAATAACAAGTTTCGCTTCATCCATTTTCTTTCTTATTTTATAATGTAAAGAGATGCATAAGATATGGACTTTTATCTTAAGAACTTTTTTAAACTTCAGCGGTTTCATAACATTTCCAGAGAAATCTGGATATGAAATGCTTAGCTTGGTACGAACTGCTACAGGCAACTTCGTTTGTCTGTTGCAATAACAAAAGAAAAGCTACCCTCGCAAAGCGACTGTCAAATGTTAAGGGAACATCCAATATCTGATAAACGCTTTCATATAAATGTTAGCTTGTGCAGGTTCGACAGGCAAATGTACTCCATCTGTATTCCTAGTTTCTTGGTTCACTGAGCAACGGCGGATCTATAATCGATGGCGCGTTTCTAAAGGAAATTAAACTGCTTTAGTAATAATAATATACAGCCCAGGAAAATGTATGTGCATGACCATCTATGTTTCTTGCTTCCTTCCGTCTGCTTTAAATAAAGATGACGTAAGATTGCTCACATACCTAGGAAACGGAGTATTTAAGTGTATCCACAGTTAAATCGTTAAAGTTCAGCTACATATGTTATACTGGTATGAAAAGTTTCCGACCTAATAAAGATACAAGACATTTTTTCAGAACTTTTTTCAACATAGTCTCCTTGTAACTCTACACACTTCTCCCAGCGATTCTCCTATCTCTGTAAACCGTCCAAATAGTACTCGGCGTTTTTCAACATAGTCTCCTTGTAACTCTACACACTTCTCCCAGCGATGCTCCCATCTCTGTAACCGGTCCAAATAGCACTCGACGTTTTTCAACATAGTCTCCTTGTAACTCTACACACTTCTCCCAGCGATGCTCCCATCTCTGTAACCGGTCCAAATAGTACTCGGCGTTTTTCAACATAGTCTCCTTGTAGCTCTACACACTTCTCCCAGCGATGCTCCCATCTCTATAACCCGTCCAAATAGTACTCGTCGTTTTTCAACATAGTTTCCTTGTAACTCTACACACTTCTCCCAGTGATGCTCTCATCTCTGTAACCCGTCCAAATAGTACTCGGCGTTCTTCAACATAGTCTCCTTGTAACTCTACACACTTCTCCCAGCGATGTTCTCATCTCTGTAACCCGTCCAAATAGTACTCGGCGTTCTTCAACATAGTCTCCTTGTAACTCTACACACTTCTCCCAGCGATGCTCCCATCTCTGTAACCCGTCCAAATAGAACTCGGCGTTTTTCAACATAGTCTCCTTGTAACTCTACACTCTTCTCCCAGCGATGCTCTCATCTCTGTAACCGGTCCAAATAGTACTCGGCGTTCTTCAACATAGTCTCCTTGTAACTCTACACACTTCTCCCAGCGATGTTCCCATCTCTGTAACCCGTCCAAATAGTACTCCGCGTTTTTCTCTGTAAAATAATTGTCCAGAACACCTCTGTTCTCTTCGACGTTACACAATTATAAGACGTTTTCTTTCCTAGCTGTTTTACCAAAATGATTTTCCCTTCACTCGTTGCCATCACTACCAATCAAACTTAATTTTTACTGGTCCACTTCACACATTAGTTAATCTCATTTTCAAAACTGTCAATCATAAGACATTCACATTATTTCATTTACATGTAGTGTCATCTCATGACCTACTGAATTTTAACAATTTTTCTTGCTTATTCTAACATGTCCATATTGATTCCTAAACCACATATTTAAACATACGAGGGGGGGGGCAAAAGAAATCTGACTCCGAGGGTGCTGCCACTCGCAGACGTAGTGCACGGTTCTCACGCTATATGGTGTTAGTAGAGACCTTCATGAGACAGCTGTAGAGCTGAACATGCAGGTGTGGTATTGTGTTTCTCTGACTGTTGGCGCGTTATCTCTGCGAAGTCGTTATGGCAACTTTAAAAGAACAAAGAGTGTTTGTGAAATTTTGTTTCCTGCTTAAAAAGAACTGCAGCGGAGACACACCAAATGCTTCAGGAACCCTTCCAGGAGGACGCTATGAGCCGCACACAGGTTTTCGAGTAGTTTGGACGCTTTAAACGTGGTGAGATGTGTGTTGAAGACCAAGCTCGTTCTGGACGCCCTTCAACATCGCGAAATGAGGAGAACATTGAAAACGTTCGCCAAAAGATCAACGAGGATCGTCGCTAAACGATTGACCAAATTTCAGCAGCGACAGGAATCAGTTGGAGCTCGTGTCAGCGGATTTTGAGTGAGGATTTGCACATGAGACGTGTTGCTGCTAAATTTGTTCCGCGCCTTCTCACACATCCGCATGAATGTGTGTCAGGACTTGAAAACAGAGATTGCACGTGATCTAAACTTCTTGAACAAAGTCATTACAGGGGATGAGAGTTGGTGTTACGGGTATGACCCAGAAACCAAGCAAGCGCCAAGCCAGTGGAGGACTCCCAACTCTCCCAGACCAAAAAATGCAAGGCAAGTGAGGTCAAATGTGAAGACGATGATCATTTGTCTTTTTTGATGTTCGTGGAATTGTGCATCGGGAATTCGTATCCCCTGGCCAGACTGTTAACCAGCACTTTTACTTGGATGTTTTAAGGCGTCTGCGAGAGGATGTTAGGAGGAAACGCCCGGAACTTTGGAGATCAGATGACTGAGTTCTGCATCACGACAACGCTCCAGCACACACGACATTACGAGTGACCCACTATTTGGCATCTCAGAGGTGGTCTGTCGTTCCCCACGCTCCGTATTAGCCCCGTGCGACTTTTTCCTATTTCCACGAATGAAAAGGGGAGCGTTATGACGATGTGGAGGCGGTAAAAACAGCTTCGCAAAGGGCACTGGACAATATCAAACTTGAAGAGTTCCAAACATGCTTCCAATAGTGGGAAAAGAGACTTGACAAGTGCATCGCATGTAATGCAGAGTATTTTGAAGGTGACTGAAGTAATTTTGTAAAAAGTTTCCTCAATAAAATTTTTATGACAATCCGGTTTCTTTTGAAAAAATATTTGAAAATATATTTCAATTCGGGACCTGAACGAAAATAACCCTTACAGTGGAAAGAGTATGTAACTTTAGGACCAGCGTTCGGTTATTAAACATTTGACTGCCGCTGTTCAGAAACAAAAGACAGATGGCAGAGGAAGTCACATAAATGTAGCAGAATAGTTGATTACTTTTGGCCCTACTCATTTTATAAACCAGTGCTGTTTAATTGCTCCTATTAAGACGAGAGCTTGAAGAAGGATTTAAAACCGTTTTCTGGTAACTCATTACAGCAATTTGCGGGAGGCAACCTTGCGCATCCGTTAACAGGCAATTTGCTAATCTCCAACAATTTCAACTGGCTCACTTTCACATCAACAAAAAGCACACATCGCTTTAAACCTTTCTGCTTTCTATACCAGGTATTGCGTGCTAATAAATTTTTCACTTTGATAATTCATCGTAAATGTGTATTTTTCTCTAGGTATGTAAGAGTGTTTAGGTGAATCGGGTCAGTATTTTGTAAAATCTTTCACAGAAGCCCTATTGGTCACGTAAATATGGAAGCTTTTACGTTATACTGAAGACTGGACATTCCAGATTATCTTACTTTGTGGTAACATTTCTAGGCTCATTTGAGCATCATTTCATTCATCGTCTGATATGACTTAACGTGGGGGAGGTAAATAATTTTTTTTTACCTTGCCCTAATCCGCTTCGCCCGCTGTTGTAGCCCTATTTATTTTTGCCCGTTTGTAACACTGCTTAAGTATATATCATGAAAACCCGGGGATAATGCAGGTAAGAAAGTCTGTATTTTCTCACTGAACACGTTTCTGGTGCAATTACAATCGCACATTCTTTATAAATCTATTTCAACGAAGTTTAAAAAATACAAAATGCCAGAAATAGAGAAGGACTCAAAGAACTAAGGCTACTCTTCAGTACTCTTTCTATTGTACAGTCACACGTAGGTCCAGTAGCGAGGCGTGGCTTTCAAAACGAGAGAAGCTCCAAATAATAATTTTCATTAAAATAAGAGAGAATAATGACTCAAAATCTAAGGCTACCCTTCAGTACTCTTTCTCTTGTACACTCACACGCAGGTGTAGTAGCGAGGCGTGACTTTCAAAGTGAGGGAAGCTCCAAATAATAATTCCCATTAAAATAAGATAGAATAATGACTCAAAGAACTAAGGCTACTCTTCAGTACTCTTTCTCTTGTACACTCACACGTACGTCCAGTAGCGAGGCGTGACTTTCAAAGCGAAGGAAGCTTCAAATAATAATTTTCATTAAACTAAGAGAGAATAATGACTCAAAGAACTAAGGCTACTCTTCAGTACTCTTTCTATTGTACAGTCACACGTAGGTCCAGTAGCGAGGTAATGACTTTCAAGGCGAGGGAAGCTCCAAATAATAATTTTCATTAAAATAAGAGAGAATAATGACTCAACGAACTAAGGCTACTCTTCAGGACTCTTTCTATTGTACAGTCACACGTAGGTCCAGTAGCGAGGCGTGACTTTCAAAGTGAGGGAAGCTACAAATAATAATTTTCATTAAAATAAGAGAGAATAATGACTCAAAGATCAAACGCTACACTTTAGTACTCTTTCTATTGTACAGTTACACGTAGGTCCAGTAGCGAGGCGTGACTTTCAAAGCGAGGGAAGCTACAAATAATAATTTTCATTAAAATAAGAGAGAATAATGACTCAAAGATCTAACGCTACACTTTAGTACTCTTTCTATTGTACAGTTACACGTAGGTCCAGTAGCGAGGCGTGACTTTCAAAGCGAGGGAAGCTCCAAATAATAATTGTCATTAAAATAAGAGAGAATAATGACTCAAAGAACTAACGCTACACTTTAGTACTCTTTCTGTTGTACAGTCACACGTAGGTCCAGTAGCGAGGCGTGACTTTCAAAGCGAGGGAAGCTCCAAACAATAATTTTCATTAAAATAAGAGAGAATAATGACTCAAAAAACTAAGACTACACTTTAGTACTCCTTCTGTTGTACAGTCACACGTAGGTCCAGTAGCGAGGCGTGACTTTCAAAGCGAGGGAAGCTCCAAACAATAATTTTCATTAAAATAAGAGAGAATAATGACTCAAAAAACTAAGGCTACTCTACAGTACTCTTTCTATTTCACAGTCACACGTAGGTCCAGTAGCGAGTCGTGACATTCAAAGCGAGGGAAGCTCCAAATAATAATTTTCATTAAAATAAGAGAGAATAATGATTCAAAGAACTAAGGCTACTCTTCAGTACTCTTTCTATTCTACAGTCACAAGTAGGTCTAGTTCGAGGCGTGACTTTCAAAGCGAGGGAACCTCCTAACAATAATTTTCATTAAAATAAGAGACAATACTGACTCAAATATCTAAAGCTACTCTTCAGTACTCTTTCTATTGTACAGTCACACGTAGGTCCAGTAGTGAGACGTGACTTTTAAAGAGAGGGAAGCTCCAAATAATAATTTTCATAAAATAAGAGAGAATAATGACTCAAGGAACTAAGGCTACTCTTCAGTACTCTTTCTATAGTACAGTCACACGTAGGTCTAGTAGCGAGGCGTGACTTCAAAGCGAGGGAAGCTACAAATAATAATTTTCATTAAAATAAGAGAGAATAATGACTCAAAAAACTAAGGCTACACTTTAGTACTCTTTCTTTTGTACAGTCACACGTAGGTCCAGTGGCAAGGGAAGCTCCAAATAATAATTTTCATTAAAATAAGATAGAATAATGACTCAAAGAACTAAGGGTACTCTACAGTACTCTTTCTATTGTACAGTCACAAGTATGTCCAGTGACAAGGCGTGACTTTCAAAGCGAGGGAAGCTCCAAATAATAATTTTCATTAAAATAAGAGAGAATAATGACTCAACGAACTAAGACTACTCTTCAGGACTCTTTCTATTGTGCAGTCACACGTATGTCCCGTGGCAAGGCATGACTTTCAAAGCGAAGGAAGCTCCAAATAATAATTTTCATTAAACTAAGAGAGAATAATGACCCAAAGAACTAAGGCTACTCTTCAGTGCCCTTTCTGTTGTACAGTCACACGTAGGTCCAGTAGCGAGGCGGGACTTTCAAAGTGAGGGAAGCTCCAAATAATAATTTCCATTAAAATAAGAGAGAATAATGACTGAACGAACTAAGGCTACTCTTCAGGACTCTTTCTATTGTACAGTCACACGTATGTCCCGTGGCAAGGCATGACTTTCAAAGTGAGGGAAGCTCCAAATAACAATTTTCATTAAAATAAGAGAGAATAATGACTCAAAGAACTAAGGCTACTCTTCAGTGCCTTTTCTGTTGTACAGTGACACGTAGGTCTAGTAGCGAGGCGTGACTTTCAAAGTGAGGGAAGCTCCAAATAATAATTTTCATTAAAATAAGAGAGAATAATGACTCAAAGAACTAAGGCTACTCTTCAGTACTCTTTCTGTTGTACAGTCACACGTAGGTCTAGTAGCGAGGCGTGACTTTCAAAGTGAGGGAAGCTCCAAATAACAATTTTCATTAAAATAAGAGAGAATAATGACTCAAAGAACTAAGGCTACTCTTCAGTGCCCTTTCTGTTGTACAGTCACACGTAGGTCTAGTAGCGAGGCGTGACTTTCAAAGTGAGGGAAGCTCCAAATAATAATTTTCATTAAAATATGAGAGAATAATGACTCAAAGAACTAAGGCTACTCTTCAGTACTCTTTCTATTGTACACTCGCACGTAAGTCTACGAAGCATGGTATTCCAGATTACGAACATGTAAACACAGTGCTGTATGAGCTCGCAGCTGAGAGATTGTTCGCGAATAAATGTTAAAAATGTATCCAGGACAAATAAAATATAATTTAGCATGAAACTCTTGGAGAAGCGAGGCTACCAGCCTTTCACTGCACGCTTCGCCACTGTTTATAGCGTTACTTTTTTGTTTGCGATTCATTTCTAAGAAATAATAATCTGGTTGTTTTCTGAGCGTACAGAGCACGCTGGCGTTTTCCAAAGCCGACTGTTAATTATTAACGCTATAAAACAACTTCAGGAATGTTCCAGGAATCTCTGGAGAAAAGCTGCTGATTTCATTACCTCCAGAAATAACTAGTATTCAATTTATTTTTTTACGATCAAAAATATTTCCCAGAGGTCGTAAAATGTTATCTGGCGTAGAGTTAATTAAGCTTTGCCCGTTTAGTTCCCAGAATACGTGGGTCAAATTAATAATTCCGGATACTGCGAAATATCTCATTAAAGCCACGTTTTATGGATCCGAGAGAGATTAAATTTAGAGAAAATATTGCAAGTAAATAATGACTAAATACACAATTAAATATTAATGGCTTTAGGATACAGTGGCTGAATTAAATCAATATCTATAGTAAATAGTTCATACTATGCAAATTTATGTTATTTAATGAATATTAAATCAATAGGCTCCGATGCATTGAATTATATAAACAAAGTCACCAGCATTGTTTACCTCAACACTCGCGCCTTTCGCTGATCACGCCAGAAAACACTACCACAACATTAAGTCACATCAGACCATGAATGAAATGATGTCCAAATGAGTCCAGGGTACGTAAAGCTTAGAGTTACCAGAGACTGATCTTATCACCCTGATCGAAATTAGAACTAGGGACCTCTCGAACGTGACACTACCACCACGACACAGGGATGGACCAATGTCCTCCAACGTTAAGTCATATCGGACCATGAATGAAGTTATGTTCAAATGAATCCAGGGTACATAGAGCTTAGAGTTATCTTATCATCCTGATCAAGATTTGAACTAGCGACCTCTTGAACGTGACACTACCACCACGACACAGAAACGGGCCAATGTCCTACAACGTTAAGTCATATCGGACCATGAATGAAGTTATGTTCAAATGAATCCAGGGTACATAGAGCTTAGAGTTATCTTATCATCCTGATCGAGATTTGAACTAGGGACCTCTTGAACGTGCCACTACCACCACTCTACAGAGACGGGCCAATGTCCTCCAAGGTTAAGTCATATCGGACGATGAATGAAATGTTCTAATGAGTCCAGGGTACACACAGCTTAGAGTTACCAGACATTCATCTTTCAGTATAACGGAAAACCTTATCACCGTGACCGAGATTAGAACTAGGGACCTCTTGAACGTGACACTACTGCCACGCTACAGAGACGGTCCGATGTTCTCCTCAAATCGGACGATCAATGAAATGATATTCAAATGAGTACAGGGTACATAGAGCTTAGAGTAAGCAGATATTTATCTTTCAGGATAAGTAAATGAAATATGTAGTGTTGAACGCCCGCTTTTACTACATACGGCACCGCAGGCGATGACACTGATGGTACATGAGATGAAGTTGGGGCACCGGTGGAATGAGATGACGGGGGAAACCGGAGATCTCGGAGAAAACCCGCCCCAGCGCCGTGTTGTCCACCACAAATCTCACTTTGCCGTTGCCTGCGATCGAACCTGGGCCGCCTTGGTGAGAGCCAAGCGGTCTAAACACTGAGCCACGGCGCGGCCTTTCAGGATAAGGGAAATCTTTATCATCCTGACCGAGATTAGAACTAAGGACCTCTTGAACGTGACACTACCACAACACTACAGAGACGGGTCAATATCCTCCAACGTTAAGCCATATCGGACGATGAATGAAGATATGTTCAAGTGAGTACATGCTACATAGAGCTTAGAGTTACCAGACATTTATATTTCAGAATAAGAGAAAAATTTTATCAACTGGACCAAGATTAGAGTTGGGGACATGTTGAACGTGACACTACCACCACGCTACAGAGACGGGCTAGAAAGGCTCGTTGGTATATATTATATTTCTGTAAAATAATCATATATTACTAGCTCATTATTTTATGTATTTAGCGCGTTTCTCTCGAATAACGCGACTGGGAGTACGCCGCTCTACCACCATTTTTATGCGGATCCCTTAGTGCGAAGTAGCGGTGGACCTTCGTACTGTCTCTCGCTTCAACAGTACTGATGATAATCTTTGGCCATGTTGAGGGAACTTTATCTGCATCTGCATGAATGTGCATTGCTTTTGTTAACAAATAGTTATTTTTAAAAAAAATGGAATAAAATACATTGTTGCTCAGAATTTTACTTTTGGGTTGTTTTTAATTGTACAAACTGTCCTTCATTTTAACACAGTTTGTTGACTGAAGATGTGGGCAAATTTTCAGGAAATTAATCTCGTATAAAGAAGATAGAAGTATTAACATCAACTTCTTAAGATAAGTGGAAGATAATCATTAAATATTTTTATTTGTATAATACTCAACATTGTAGAAAAATCAGTCAAACAATTGCTTAAGGAAACTTACAGTTACTGATGCGGGTAGGTCACCACGAGAGAATAAGGGCCAACTCTGTCCCAGTAATCCACTGCTCTAACTCTGTACAACCCTGGAGTAATCTCCGGAACTGGCCAGTCCTCACCTAAAACAGAATTAGAACGTATTCTTGAACTACAAACAAGTACTAGTCTCGCGCTGTGTAGACAAGTGCTGGCTCTTCTTTCTAAAATGCGATGCTCCGATTTTTTTCTGATTCCTTCACACTTTTTGATGATTTTATATACAACCATGATTTTTAATATAATTTCTTTGCTTTTAGTGCAATTTCGTGTTGGAGGGCATTCTTTTAATGTTATTCTTTGTCCATTTGCTTACTGCGTAATGTAGCCATATTGAAAAATTCAGTGCAGCCAAACTATGCTTGTTTCTCCATTGAATGCAATGCTGCCAACTGTCTTACTTGTCCCGAAATTACACTATCTAGCACACTAACACAAACCTAACTTGCACTACATAGCTAACTAAACACTAACATGGTTTGAGCAGACTAAGTTAGCGCCCGGTCAAATTTTGTAACTCATGCACTACTTTACATAAACAATCCTACGACACGACGATAATGGGTCAGGTAAGTCGGCCATGGAAATCGATCTCGGACCTCCCGATGCACGCACAGCAGCTTGAAGTTTCCCGACAATAATTTTCTCACAATTAGGAAAACCGTGGATAAAAACCTCATCCGGATAAACTATCTTAAGCGGGTTAATTGATGCAAATTAATCATTTCTACACACTAGCCGTGTATAGGCTGAGGTTTGTGATAGAGTCAACTTGAAAAATTCAAAGCCATGGCCGGGATTTGAACTACGGATCTCCTGGTTTCCCTCCAGTCACTCTAACCCATTGATCTACTATGCCCTATGTGCCGTCCCGGCATTAAATTCTCCAACTGACTCATATAATTCCCCGGTAGACCACTAGGAGCTCTCGTATTCGAGATACACCGTGTGTAGTGATTTACTATCGTAAGTACTTGAGTCCCAGGCTTCATCATTTAACTCTTATTATTTAAGTTAATTGATAGAAATTAATAAATTCTTCACACTAGCCGTATATATTGTCACCCGAACGTCGGAACTACCGATAGAACCGGCCAGCAGTAGGGCCAATCGGCCACGCCTACCCATTTATCTTGTAGCAGTAACGAGGGGTGGCTGGAGAAACGTCACTGTGCCGTCTCTTTCCCCTCCCCCTGCCGTTTCGAACCTTCGTGATGATTCACTGAACCGCAAGACTTCGAGAAAACAGCGATATTCCTATAAAAGGGGCTGCAGTGCCGAGTGAGTTCAGTTCTTGGTGAGCTGCGCAAGAGCGCCGTGCTAGTGTATGGACGAGAAGACTGTGTACATGCATCGGAGGAGTGTACGTAATTGCGAGAGCAAAGTGGAACTGTAACGGACGAACTGGTGAATCGTAATTGTGTGCCTTACGTAATTCTGTGTAATTGGCAAGTGTTCAACTGTAAGTCGGTGGAAATAAAGAACATTTTGAGTTTGTGCAATTGGACTTCACAATAAGTTCAGTTTTGGATAGAGTCAACTTAAAAAATTCAATGCCATGGACGGGATTTGAACCTCTTACCAAGAAGAGCTTGCCATCATGACATTAATGGTAGCCATGGTAGCTCAATGGGTAACAGCGACTGGACGGAAACCAGGATATCCGTGGTTCAAATCCAGGCCGTGGCATTGAAATTAAATGTGTGTGGAATTATGCATAAGGAATAATTACTTCATGTTTAACCAAAAATTCTACAGACAATCAAAAGTATTAGCTATGGGGAGCCCACTGTCACCTATTTTAGCAGACCTATACATGAGCTATTTTGAAACACACATAGTAAAGACCTTCCCACAGATTTACAAATTTTGGCGGAGATATGTTGATGTATTTGCTATCATTCCGGAAAAACTTAGAGAAGATTCTCTAAAATTACTAAACATGCAAGATAATCACATCCAATTTACTATGGAAGTAGAAAGGGACAACACCCTACCCTTTTTGGACCTCAAGATTACTAGAAATCGTCATGGTGCAGATTTTGGAATATACAGGAAGCCCACACACATAGATAATTACATAAAGAAAAATGAATACAACCCAGTTTCACATCAACTAGCTGCCTTTAGAAGTCTAATTCACCGGCTATACAACGTCCCACTGAGTAAGGATGAATTTTTGAAACAACAACAACACATAAAACACATAGCGGTATTAAATGGATTCAACCCAGCCATCATAAGGAACATGATGAAGAGAAAAGAAAAACTGAAGTTAACATCAAAAAATACCACTCTCACACCACTTAAAAACACAAATTGGCAATATAGAAAATTCACCTACCATCCATGGGCTTTTAGAAAATTTGAAGGAATCTTCAAAAGACTAAACTTAAAACTAGCACCCCAAAACAAATTCAGTCTGAGGAACCTGCTAAATAAACCACTGAAAAATACAATCCCCAACCATTTGAAATCAGGAATTTATCAGATTAATTGTGAAACCTGTGAAAAAAACTACATAGGAAAAACTAACAGAAACTTGTTAACCAGGCAAAAAGAACACCAGAGGAACATTAAGTTGAAACAAACAGAAAAATCTGCAGCTTCACACCATTTTTGGACAGAAAACCACAACATTGGCCACAACATTAAACTGTTAAAATCTTTAAGTACACCCATAGAATTGGATATTTGGGAAAAAATATTCATAAACAAAAACCGTGTTAAAGTTATAAATTTTGAAATCCCGGCATTAAATGAAGTATTAAAACTCAGTGCCCCTAACACCAGATGGCAGAGTGATTGGAACTCCGTAGTAGTGGAAGAAGAGGAAGGTTCATTTAGTCACCAAACAGCTGAGGATGAGATCGAATGATCTTGAAAACTTTTCAATTATACAACAAGTAAGTGAAGTTTGAGTGTAAACATAGTGACTCATAAATCAAACTTAAATAATTGATGGAAATTAATCATTTCTCCACACTAGCCGTACATAGGCTAAGGTGTTTTGATACATAGAATCAACATGAAAATTCAATGCCATGGCCGGGGTTTGAACCACGGACCTCCTAGTTTCCGTCGAGTCGCTCTAACCCATTGAGCTACCATGACCAACGTGCCGCTCTGACATTAAATTCTCCATTTGAGTCACATGTTTCCCTGGTAGACCACTAGGGGCTCTCGCATCCGAGATGGGACTCAAGTACTTGCGATAGTAAGTCGCCACAAACGGTGTATCCCGGATGCGAGAGCCCCTAGTGGTCTACCAGGGAAACGTATAAGTCAAATGGAGAATTTAATGTCAGAGCGGCATGGCAGCTCAATGGATTAGAGCGACTGGACGGAAACTAGGAGATCCGTGGTTGAAATCCCAGCCATGGCATTGAATTTTTCATGTTGACTCTATCTCTCAAAGCTTATACATTTATACCTTAGCCAAAAATGTAAAAGCTGCAGTTCCGTGTTTCAGAAGATACACGAAAATCTTACAAAAACCTCTCAAACCCAAAATAAACTAAAAATGTTCATTCCACTGATGTCTTTAAACACTTATTAAAATACATTATCAAAATAGGTTTCTCAAATTAATGTCCTCCAACGTTAAGTCATATTGGACAATGAATGAAGTGATTTTTAAATGAGTCCAGCGTACATAGAGCTTAGAGTTACCAGACATCTTTCAATATAGTAGAAAACCTTATCACCCTGACAGATTAGAACTACAAATTCTCGTTAGTCATTTTTATAAAATTCAAAAGTAACTATAAATGTTGTAAGTAAAGGGTGGCTTAAGATACGGAGGGAGAAAGCTACGCTAGAGCCGCCACTGCTGCAGCCCGTTTTATTGATTGCATAATGTTCACACAAAACGTTTAGGTGCCAAATGGTGATTTAGTATAACCGTTTACGGTCCACCTAATTTTGTTACAACATAAAATATAATGGAGGGGATTTTGACGCTGCCGTTACAGGGGGCCATAATGACACGCCAAATTAATCCAACTGTAGCCTCCCATTGACAGGATATGTTCACATAAACAATTACTCTACCGTTAATAGTGTTGCGTCACAATGGTTTTACACGTGTACCATAACAGCCCCTCTCAGAGCCACAAACTTCCAACTTAGCCACAGTAGTAACCATGAAAAATAGGTCATCACCGATACGTTACTATCAATCCACAGATCATAAAAACTTCTATCTGGTGGTCATATACAGAAGCACAGACCTCCCCTTCCTGAGTCTTTATCTTTAGATAACGAAAAATAACAACTAAATTTTGGCATTTATAGGAAATCAACTCAAACTGATAATTATACAGGGTGTCCCTATTTTCACCAGGGCAGGCCATTCCCTGCCTTCCCGCGCAAAACACTGTTACTGCTGACTGAGGGGCCTGACGTCACTGAGAATACAACGCAAGAGCGCTCACATGTGAATGTGCGTAATGCAATATTATGATTGCACATTGTAAAATGAGATAAGGCGCTGATGCATGCAAATTCCACAGTCCTTCTGATGAAATAAACGAGATGCAGTTGCTTATGAGCAATTGTAGTTATTGGCTGTGTTTTTTGTCGTAGCATTATGAGTAAAATCAGAAACCAATGCGCTGTTGTTGAATGTAAAAGTGCTTCGTATAAAACTACGGATGTGATTTTCCATTGTTTGCCTAAAGATCGGGAACTATAGTGCAAGTGGGTTTTACGCTGTAAAAGGGCTGATCCGTTTAATGAGAATAATGCAAGGATTTGTTCCGATCACTTCCTGCCCGAAGACTATGAACGGGATTTAAAAAACGAGCTGCTAGGGCTGCCGCTGAAAAGAAAATTAAAGGGTGACGCTGTACCGTCACAGAAAATTCCTAATTGGCATGGGGATGCATTTGAGGCGGTAGTAGCAGGTACCAGCAAAACCAATTTGCAGGTATTTATAATATACACATTCTATTTATGTATTTGTTTCTATGTGTACACTGAGTTTATTCGCTCTTTTTATAAGAAAAGTTTGATGCGTGGAATAATAATAATAATAATAATAATAATAATAATAATAATAATAATAATAATAATAATAATAATAATAATAATAATAATAATAATAATAATAATAATAATAATAATAATAATAATAATAATAATAATAATAATAATAATAATAATAATAATAATAATAATAATAATAATAATAATAATAATAATAATAATAATAATAATAATAATAATAATAATAATAATAATAATAATAATAATAATAATAATAATAATAATAATAATAATAATAATAATAATAATAATAATAATAATAATAATAATAATAATAATAATAATAATAATAATAATAATAATAATAATAATAATAATAATAATAATAATAATAATAATAATAATAATAATAATAATAATAATAATAATAATAATAATAATAATAATAATAATAATAATAATAATAATAATAATAATAATAATAATAATAATAATAATAATAATAATAATAATAATAATAATAATAATAATAATAATAATAATAATAATAAACTGCTTTCATTAATAGACAATATCAGCAAGAGATCGCCGGTGCGAAGTTAGGACCGTGCGAAAGAGAGCGCTGTCTACTATAGCATCTTTATTCCCCCCCCCCCAAAAAAAAAATTGACCAGTCGACCAGCACAGAGGTAGCTCCTGACCACTCTGTTGCTGCTGAAGAGGAAATAATTAGACTAAAGACTCAGATGCAAGCCCTGAAGAAAGAAAACGTGTTTTGAAACGGCAGAACAAGGTACAGAAGTAATATTTTGTAGCTGCCATGGACAAAGTGTTGCGAAGTGTAATGGAGTGATGCAAAACTTAATTTCTATAATAAGTTCCAAGTTTCCCGAAATTCATCACAAAGTGGTCTCTCTTTATGTGAGGACAAGAACCTTCATTAGAATTAGGCACTTAAACAAAAGAGCGAAGGCAGAAATGATCAGGTAACTTGCAGCAAAGAAAAATCTTCAATGGGTTGCTTCTTGAGCTACAGTGAGTAAGTACATATGAATAGTAACATGTTTTAAACTGCTAGAAGGAACCTTCATTATAATATACAAATGGGTGTTTATTTCTTCCGAGTTTACACGTAGCAGAGCTTAAATAACACATACTGAGGGGCTAGTGTTTAACTCTCGCGGTTGAACTGTATTCTCAGTGACGTCATGCGCGTTAGCCAATGGCAGCCCGACTCTCCGGAATGGCCTACCTGAGTACTCTAGTTGCCTTGTATTTTCACTTCAGTATTACAGCTAAACTATTTGAGATACCGAAATGAACTAAACTTTTCTGATACGTATGACTCATCAAATTTGTATATAAAAATCACGAAATTCCTATCACTTCCACATGTGCCCCACCAGTCATACGAAGGATGAGCTCCACCCATGTGCGTTGAAGCATTTCAGAATTGAGGGTTGTAACAGCATTCCGAATGTGCTCATGCAGTTGGCGAATAGTCGTTACTTTTGTCACATACACCCTGTCCTTGACGTACCTCCACAAAAAGAAGTCTAGAGGTGTTAAGTCGGGCGATCTCGGTGGCCATGCAATTGGTGTAAAGTCGGTTTAGTTAACGAGTGTGCAGTTCGGAGTCAAAGGAACCTGAGCCTCCCGCCCACTAATGACCGTCATAAATCTATCTCCACACTTCAGAAATGGAACACTGTCGTTGAGGACCAATAGCAACGCTGATTTTCTCGAAGTGACAGTCGCATGTCTACTCCACGTGGAGTCTCAGTTGCCAAAGTTCCAACTTCCAGTTGATCTGTTTCATTACGTGCAGAAATTCGTTGTGTGTCACGATGTGGAGACCGTGGGAGGGAAATGCAGTGATAAATGCAAATGAAGTAGTAGATAACTTTCAGTCAAATAAAAATAATCAAAGTGGTGACAATAGTGTGAATAACTGGACCGAGTTATGTTACTGGAGAAGCCTCAAAAAACAAAGTAATAACGGGAACTGTTTCTAAGCAAATTCAAGCGCTTGTTTTGAACACATATAAATATTTGCTGACAAATAATCTTGGTAAGGGGTCGTGCAATGAACCTGATGATAAATTCTGGGTATTCACAGAAATACAGTAAGAAATATTGTGACGAAAGGAATACCAAAGACGCCGATCAAGTGTGAAAACAAAAGGAAACGTTTCTCTAAAATAGATAATTTCACATGCGATTTAATTCGCCGAGAAATTTATAGATTCTATGCAAAAGGGAGAGCGCCCACCTTAGACGAATTGGTTGCACATTTGCAAGAAATTTGTGATTTTCCTTATGGGCACTGCACTTCGCGCGGCCTCATAAAGGAGCTGGGTTTCTAATACCGCACTTTGAATAAGATAAGGGTTTAAGTTTGAATTTATGAGCCACTATGTTTACACTCAGTCTTCACTTACTTGTTGTTGTATAATTGAAACGTTTTCAAGATCATTCGATCTCATCCTCAGCTGTTTGGTGACTAAATGAACCTTGCTCCTCTTCCACTACTACGGAGCTCCGATCACTCTGCCATCTGGTGTTAGGGGCACTGAGTTTTAATACTTCATTTAATGCCGGGATTTCAAAATTTATAGCCTTATCACGGTTTTTGTTTATGAATATTTTTTCCCAAATATCCAATTCTATGGGTGTACTTAAAGATTTTAACAGTTTAATGTTGTGGCCAATGTTGTGGTTTTCTGTCCAAAAATGGTGTGAAACTGCAGATTTTTCTGTTTGTTTCAACTTAATGTTCCTCTGGTGTTCTTTTTGCCTGGTTAACAAGTTTCTCTTAGTTTTTCCTATGTAGCTTTTTTCACAGGTTTCACAATTAATCCGATAAATTCCTGATTTCAAATTGTTGGGGATTGTATTTTTCAGTGGTTTATTTAGCAGGTTCCTCAGACTGAATTTGTTTTGGGGTGCTAGTTTTAAGTTTAGTCTTTTGAAGATTCGTTCAAATTTTCTAAAAGCCCATGGATGGTAGGTGAATTTTCTATATTGCCAATTTGTGTTTTTAAGTGGTGTGAGAGTGGTATTTTTTGATATTATCTTCAGTTTTTCTTTTCTCTTCATCATGTTCCTTATGATGGCTGGGTTGAATCCATTTAATACCGTTATGTCTTTTATGTGTTGTTGTTCTTTCAAAAATTCCTCCTTACTCAGTGGGATGTTGTATTGCCGATGAATTAGACTTCTAAGGGCTGCTAGTTGATGTGAAACTGGGTTGTATTCATTTTTCTTTATGTAATTATCTATGTGTGTGGGCTTCCTGTATATTCCAAAATCTACATCATGACGATTTATAGTAATCTTGAGGTCCAAAAGGGTAGGGTGTTGTCTCTTTCTACTTCCATAGTAAATTGGATGTGATTATCTTGCAGGTTTAGTAATTTTAGAGAATCTTCTCTAAGTTTTTCCGGAATGATAGCAAAAACATCATCAACATATCTCTGCCAAAATGTATAAATCTGTGGGAAGGCCTTTACTATATATCGTCAAAACTAAGAACGTTTTGCAGTAATTGACATAAGATAATTTATTTTACGAAACCTCGTACGATACCCATGACGTATCGAGAAAGGTGGTAACCTTGCAGAAAGGTCTGCGAGGAGGAGGGCCTGTGTTGTAAAACGATTATAAGGGTTCGTCAAAGGCAGCGGCCAACTGCACATGAGTTAACTAAACAGACTCTACCTCTCCCTATCCATCTACCTAGTCCTCATTCGGTAAGTTTCGTTTAACTCCGTAAACACAGATGACAACTTTGAAACTTGAAATCTGCTATAAACTCTGACATCTATTGGCTAATACGCTAAGCTTTCACATCTGCGTCATATTTCGCTTTGATCAATTTCGAGGTTAAGTAGGTAACCAGTTTATAACAAAAGTAAGTTGTGGGTGTTATGGCTCTCGAAAGAGGACACATTATTATTCGTCTACCTCCGTATAACTGATATCTGAATGCAACTGAGCTGGCGTGGGAAAGAATAAAGAATGTTTTCACAGAATGCAACGATTATATGTCAGCCAAAACTTGTTATAGAAGCATTACCTTCCGTAACCGCGACGCATTGCAAGAAGGTCCAAGAACTGGAAGTGAAATACTGCAGAAACGATGGTGTAATAGAAAATGCAATTTATGAAATTATCGTCAACACATCAGAGGGTGGTAGTGATGAAAGTGATGCACCGAATCGAAGAATCACAAAGTGAATGAGTATTTCCATCTGTCATAATATGAGAGCGAGACAAATGAAAACCTTAAATTTGTAATAAATCGAAATTTCTTGCTGTTATCCTGTAAGTTGGTAAGCATACAGAATGGCCTGTAGGTGGCAGACATACCGTCGCAGTATCAGTATAAAGATGGCCGCCCCACTTGTGACTTGCAAAAGGGAAGAACAGCGTTCTGTCATTCGGTTTTTGCGTAGTGAAGGTGTGAAACCTATTGAAATTCACCGAGGAATGAAGGTTCAGTACGGAGATGCATGTTTGTCACAGCAGCAAGAGTAGGAAGTTCGTAAATGGTGTGTGACTTCAGTGGAAGATGCTCCACGTCCAGGTCAGGCACAACGAGTTGTGACTCCACAGAACTTTGCAGCAGTTGAAGCCATAGTGAAGGAAAACCGCCGAGTGACACTAAATGACATTTCAGCATGTTTACAGATTAGTCGTGGGTCAGCACACCACATTGTGTATGATGTGCTCCAGTTTCACAAAGTGTGTGCAAAATGGGTGCCACGGCAGCTGACTCCTGAAATGACAGAACGACGTGTTGATGCTTGTGAAGAACTTTTTCGGCGCTTTGAACGGGAAGGTGATGGCTTCCTTGCAAGAATCGTTACTGGGGACGAAACCTGGGTTCACTTCCATCAACCGAAAACGAAGAGGGCGAACAAGGAATGGCGCCATCCTTCATCACTAAATCCAAAGAAGTTTCGAACAGAACTATCACCAGGGAAGGTTATGCTGACTCTCTTTTGGGACGAAAATGGCGTCATTTTGGAGCATTACCCCCAGGGGCCTACTTCGGTAGGTACGGGTTTGGCGCACCCGGGGTCCCGAGCCAACACTCTCCCTCGTGTGAGCTCCTCTTTGTGATTGAGGGAGATGGTCAACAGGTCCACCCACGTGTAGGCCGTACGTGGAGACCCGTGTCGGTGGAAAGGTTTGGCCTGGTGGTTGAGGGATGCGTATCTGAGCTCGTATAATGTATTATATAATGTACGTTTAGTTTTAATAGGTTTTGTTACACTTGTATAGTTTTTTAGAAAGTTTATATCTGGCTTTTGCCATGACAAGTTTTTTAAAGGGCGCTGATGACCGCCGTAGTTGAGCGCCCTTATACACATCATCATCATCATTTTGGAGCATTACATGCCTAGAGGGACCACTGCCACCAGTGCATCATACACAGATCTCCTAAAAATCATCTGCGGCCTGCAATCAAATCAAAGCGACGTGGATTGTTGCCAGCAGGTGTCATTTTGTAACATGACAATGCAAGGCCCCACACTACCCGGAAAACAGTTGCAACAATCACAGACCTGCATTTTGAGTGTCTTCCTCATCCACAATTCTCACCAGACCTTGCCCCAAGTAATTTCCATACGTTTGGACCACTCCAACACGCGATGGGAGGAAATAAGTTCCGTTCCGATGAAGAGGTACACCACGCGGTGCAGAGTGGTTGCGCGGACTAACAAAAGAATTTTTATAAAGGCATTTATGCCTTTCATTGGACTTTCATAGGACTTTCATTGAGCATGGGGGAGAGAATTATTTAAGGTTTTCATTTGACTCACCCTCACCATCCGTTTTTATGTGTTATCTAAATAGTAGATATATAAATATACAGCTTCTCAATTTACTGTTTGTCCACATATCTCACACTTGAGGGGCACATCTTCGCTTAACTCACATGCGATTTTCAGAATTGTGTTCTGCTAGGTTGACTTCACTGCAGAAACAAAGGAGTGTTAGCTCTCATTTCTTCCCCCTACCCGCACCACACCGTGAAACTAGAGATCAAGATAACGTGTGCATATAGTAACTGGTAAACGATAAGAGATGGACAAAATATTACTAAATAAAAATAAAAAATATAGATCTTGTGAAAACACAATTTATGTTAAGTTCTTTCATTCTTTGAGGTTAAATACTTACGAGGTATTCTTTGTCCTAAATTTTAAATACTTTTCGCATGTCAACTCCAATCGAAAGAGAACAATTTCAAAGGCATCACCTACCTTGTAAAAATGTGAGCATTGCTTTAGCTTATACCCACAACGAAGCATTAAGAAGTAAATAAAAGAACACAGTTTTGTTAGAAAGGATTTTAGGAAAAGAGTAAAGAAAGCCATGTGAATCCTACACGCCAATTGCTGTAATATATGCCACATTTCTGGGATATTGAAATGGGGGAATGCCGTGTTACCATGGTTACAAATGACGCAACGAAACAAGCATAAGGCTTAGTGGTCACGTAGGTACATTGGATTCAAGAACTGAATCGGAAGAGCCCCAAAGGGGATTTACTACGGTAGATAAGTAATCCCCTAGGGGTGCTGTGTCCGCCAGACTGTGAGCGAATACCAGTTTTGGTCGTGAGGACCACACATCGGACATGAAAAGAAGCTGGACTGACAACCACACAATTTGCTCGCCCATTAATGAACACCCCTTATACAGTGTGTCTTCATTAGGTCTTAAAATTAAAATATTAAAAATTATAAGATGACTTCACAAAATTTTCTTACAGTCACTACTTTAACATAAACATTATCTTATTGTTAATTTTATTGTAGGAATATGGGAATACAGTAGACTTTAAGTGATAGTCAAATGTTTTAAAACTGGTTGTCTAGGTGATGGTCTTTAACATTACGTTCTATTTGTATGTCCAAGAGATAAAAAATGAATAACGACAAGGGAATATAGGAATACAGTAGACTTTAAGTGATAGTCAAATGTTTTAAAACTGGTTGTCTAGATGACGGTCTTTAACATTACGTTCTATTTGTATGTCCAAGAGATAAAAAATGAATAACGACAAGGGAATGTAGGAATACAGTAGACTTAAAGTGATAGTCAAATGTTTTAAAACTGGTTGTCTAGGTGATGGTCTTTAACATTACGTTCTCTTTGTATGTCCCAGAGGTAAAAAATGAATAACGACAAGGGAATATAGGAATACAGTAGACTTTAAGTGATAGTCAAATGCTTTAAAACTGGTTGTCTAGGTGATGGTCTTTAACATTACGTTCTATTTGTATGTCCAAGAGATAAAAAATGAATAACGACAAGGGAATATAGGAATACAGTAGACTTTAAGTGATAGTCAAATGTTTTAAAACTGGTTGTCTAGATGACGGTCTTTAACATTACGTTCTATTTGTATGTCCAAGAGATAAAAAATGAATAACGACAAGGGAATGTAGGAATACAGTAGACTTTAAGTGATAGTCAAATGTTTTAAAACTGGTTGTCTAGGTGACGGTCTTTGACATTACGTTCTATTTGTATGTCCAAGAGGTAAAAAATGAATAACGTCAAGGGAATATGGGAATACAGTAGACTTTAAGTGATAGTCAAATGTTTTAAAACTGGTTGTCTAGATGACGGTCTTTGACATTACGTTCTATTTGTATGTCCCAGAGGTAAAAAATGAATAACGACAAGGGAATATGGGAATACAGTAGACTTTAAGTGATAGTCAAATGTTTTAAAACTGGTTGTCTAGATGATGGTCTTTGGCATTACGTTCTATTTGTATGTCCCAGAGGTAAAAAATGAATAACGACAAGGGAATATGGGAATACAGTAGACTTTAAGTGATAGTCAAATGTTTTAAAACTGGTTGTCTAGATGACGGTCTTTGACATTACGTTCTATTTGTATGTCCCAGAGGTAAAAAATGAATAACGACAAGGGAATATGGGAATACAGTAGACTTTAAGTGATAGTCAAATGTTTTAAAACTGGTTGTCTAGATGACGGTCTTTGGCATTACGTTCTATTTGTATGTCCCAGAGGTAAAAAATGAATAACGACAAGGGAATATGGGAATACAGTAGACTTTAAGTGATAGTCAAATGTTTTAAAACTGGTTGTCTAGATGACGGTCTTTAACATTACGTTCTATTTGTATGTCCAAGAGATAAAAAATGAATAACGACAAGGGAATGTAGGAATACAGTAGACTTTAAGTGATAGTCAAATGTTTTAAAACTGGTTGTCTAGATGACGGTCTTTGACATTACGTTCTATTTGTATGTCCAAGAGGTAAAAAATGAATAACAAGGGAATGTAGGAATACAGTAGACTTTAAGTGATAGTCAAATGTTTTAAAACTGGTTGTCTAGGTGACGGTCTATGACATTACGTTCTATTTGTATGTCCAAGAGATAAAAAATGAATAACGACAAGGGAATATAGGAATACAGTAGACTTTAAGTGATAGTCAAATGTTTTAAAACTGGTTGTCTAGGTGATGGTCTTTGGCATTACGTTCTATTTGTATGTCCCAGAGGTAAAAAATGAATAACGGCTTCCCATTTGGCTGAGACGTTTCGTCTGTGGCCCACATCCTGGAAGTCCACGTTCGATTCCCATGCCCGACGTACCTGACCCATGTCAGTACGCTTTAAAAAAGGCCTGCGTTTTGGACAATGTTCCGTAAATATCAGACTCCATATCCTTACCTTGTTCCGGAGCGAAGTGATACGAAAGAAGTACGATGTCCTTGCTGTTGATACGCTGGAAGGACGTACTGTTGCTACGCTTCAACTCTACCTCGTATGTTTTTATGCAGCTGAAACACAGCACCACGTAACAGTAAATATACAAAACAAAAGTAACACAACTAGCTTAGGCTTATGGCAAGATCAACGTCTGGACTATCGAATCCATATAGCTAAGTTAATTACAAAATATGTAAACAAATTCTACATTTTATTGAGGGTAATAAAGTCACTTAAAGTCTACTGTATTCTCATATTGCTATAAAAGATTAAGAATATAATAATATTTATCTTCAAGTAGGAGAGGAATAAGTGTTTCTACAAAGTATAGAGTCTTGTGAGTCCCCTTCTTCGTTTAAGCATAGTTTTGTAGAAATAAAGGACTAAAACATACCTAGAAGTGACATTCACATCCTTCCAAAGTAAAAGGACCTCGTTGTAGGTCACGTTGAAAACTGCCAGATCAGTTGCCTAAAACAAAACACAAATAAAGGACTTTCAGCTTTGTTTTCACTAAATTCGGTAACTCAATGTTAATGTACAGAAGTACAGTACTTTGACACGTCTGTATAATGTTCTTTTAAGTCTGTGTACACTTAGTACTGCTGACGTACACATAGGTCCACCTCAACAAAATTCCCATATTTACACGTACACTACGATTTCTCACCCTGAGCAGCTCTGCTTCCTGCCCGTTGCACGGCCTGCCGGTTCTTTACCGCGAAGCTTGGAATGTACCTCACTCGGCTCGAAGCACCACACTTCTCTCGCTGTACAGCTCACTGGTGACTATCTTGTTTATCTTTATCCATTTGTTATATCAAACATTTCTTCATTTGTCCCCATGCATTCAAATATCATGTGTGAAACATTCTTTCATATTAATCGAAATAAATGTTTATAGAAAATAATTTATTATATATTTCCTTTAAGTTATATTTGCATGTCCTACCGCCAATTACAACACGTACCCGCGCCTCATTAACCACTCTGTATCATTCATGTGTAACCATGTGTTGCCATGGAAGACGGTTTAGTTCCGAACATTAAACATTGTGTCGAGATCAACATTTTGTTTTTGTTTCAGTTCATAATGAGAACTTACAAAGCAGTGTTGAGAATGACAGCGAGGCAGTTGTGAAGGAACAAATGGGAGAGCGAGTAGGAGACGTGGAGAAAAAGAAAGACAAAGAGGAATTTCTGTAAGAAGTGCTTTAATTGTTCAAAAATTCAACTTTTGCAGATTAAAATGCACGTTTTATAAATTATGCTTACCTGACCAGGTGGGAAACTCGAGTGAGGGCAGATGTGAAGTAAGACAATGCTCGGCATCATCATGGGCACTGAGACACGCAATCTGTTCCTGTTTGGGATCGTCTTCGGACCTACTGTACGAAGTGGTCCCTGCAAACACCCAAAATAAGGAACTATAAATAAATGAAAGAAGATCCACTTGTGGAAACTGAAAATGTAATAATATATTTGTACCACTTATAGTAAAGCAATATCACGATGAACGAAATGATGTTCAAATAAGTCCAGGGTACATAGAGCTTAGAGTTACCAGATACTTATCTTTCAGGATAAGGGAAAACCTTATCACCCTGGCCGAGATTAGAACTAGGGACCTCTTGAACATGACACTACCACCACGCTACAGAGACGGGCCAATGTCCTCCAACGCTAAGTCATATCCGACGGTGAATGAAATGATGTTCAAATGAGTCCAAGGTACATAGAGCTTAGAGTTACCCGACACTTATCTTTCAAGATAAGGAAAAACCTTGTCACCCTGACCGAGATTAGAACTAGGGACCTCTTGAGCGTGACACTACCATCACGCTACAGAGACGGGCCAATGTCCTCCAACGCTAAGTCATATCGGACGATGAATGAAATGATGTTCAAATGAGTCCAAGGTACATAGAGCTTATAGTTACCCGACACTTATCTTTCAAGATAGGGGAAAACCTTATCACCCTGACGGAGATTAGAACTAGGGACCTCTTGAACGTGACCCTACCATCACGATACAGAGACGTGCTGTCCTCCAACGTTAAGTCATATCGCACGATGAACGAAATTATGTTCAAATGAGTCCAAGGTACATAGAGCTTAGAGTTACCCGACACTTATCTTTCAAGATAAGGAAAAACCTTGTCACCCTGACCGAGATTAGAACTAGGGACCTCTTGAGCGTGACACTACCATCACGCTACAGAGACGGGCCAATGTCCTCCAACGCTAAGTCATATCGGACGATGAATGAAATGATGTTCAAATGAGTTCAAGGTACATAGAGCTTAGAGTTACCAGGCATTTATCTTTCAGGATAAGGGAAAACTTTATCACCCTGACCGAGATTAGAACTCTGGACATCTTGAATGTGACACTACCACGACGCCGCAGAGGTGGGCTGCTCGGTTAAGTGAAGTTTTGTTTTGTTTCTGATCATACTAGAAGGATATTACTAAAGCTGAGATGATGAAGGAGTAAGTTTTCGCTTCCTTCGTATTCCAAAGCCATTCCCAGGTTTTAATCCAATGAAACACGTGAAGATCGAAAAGATTGCGAGTTAGGGATGCACGTAACTCGGTTTCCGTCGCTTAGCAACGCAGTAATTTGGAAATCGAGAAAGATGTCGTTTGCTGCAACAACCCCCCACGGCGTAGCGGATATCGGGGTAAGCTACCCTCATCTCCACTAAACCATTGGATTAGGGAAACAAAGTTGCAGGCTGGCCAACCAAAGTAACAAAGTTGTCGTCGAGTAAATTTGTAGGGATCTGGTTTAGGATATGGGAATTCAATCTGGAGCCACTGGGGACTAGGACCTTTCATTTAAACGGCCGGGTGGTCGCCCCTTTTTTTGTTTCATCCCTAACAGAGGGTGGCTATTTTACAGGTTTCAACTTCTTACCGAAGTTCGCCCTTGTTGTGGAGAAAAGACATTGCCATACGACCTGAAAATGGTAAAGGTCGCAAGAAAAATATCACGTTACATGCACTTGATCTATCTATCTACTCTTTCTTTATCTTTCTTTATCTACTCTTTTTTTTTATCTATCCACTCTACAAGAAAACTGTCCTTACAACTTACTCATATTAAACGGAGTAAGCTTTTGCAGAAATCTTTTCAACACATATTTCTATCGGAATATAGTCAGTGACCAGCTGAAGTATTCCAGAAAAATAAAAATGTGTATTTATTTCTCCCAGTGGCGAGGTGTATCTTCAAATCGACGGAAACGCTAAATAATAATTTCCATTAAAGTAAGAGAGCTTAAAGACTCAAACATCTATGACTATTCTTAAGTACTCTTTCTATTGTACAGCCACACGTAGTTGCAGTAGCGAGTAAGAGATAGTAAACGTTTTAAAACTGGTTTTCCAGGTGACGGTCTTTGTCATTACGTTCTATTTGTATGTGCAAGAGATAAAAAATGAATAACGACAAGGGAATATGGGAATACAGTAGACTTAAAGTGATAGTCAAATGTTTTAAAACTGGTTGTCTAGATGATGGTCTTTGACATTACGTTCTATTTGTATGTCCAAGAGATAAAAAATGAATAACGACAAGGGAATATGGGAATACAGTACACTTTAAGTGATAGTCAAATGTTTTAAAACTGGTTGCCCAGGTGACGGTCTTTGTCATTACGTTCTATTTGTATGTCCAAGAGATAAAAAATGAATAACGACAAGGGAATATGGGAATACACTTCACTTTAAGTGATAGTCAAATGTTTTAAAACTGGTTGTCCAGGTGACGGTCTTTGTCATTACGTTCTATTTGTATGTCCAAGAGATAAAAAATGAATAACGACAAGGGAATATGGGAATACAGTACACTTTAAGTGATAGTCAAATGTTTTAAAACTGGTTGTCTAGATGACGGTCTTTGTCATTACGTTCTATTTGTATGTCCAAGAGATAAAAAATGAATAACGACAAGGGAATATGGGAATACAGTAGACTTAAAGTGATAGTCAAATGTTTTAAAACTGGTTGCCTAGATGATGGTCTTTGACATTACGTTCTATTTGTATGTCCAAGAGATAAATGAATAAAGACAAGGGAATATGGGAATACAGTAGACTTTAAGTGATAGTCAAATGTTTTAAAACTGGTTGCCTAGATGATGGTCTTTGACATTACGTTCTATTTGTATGTCCAAGAGATAAAAAATGAATAACGACAAGGGAATATGGGAATACAGTAGACTTTAAGTGATAGTCAAATGTTTTAAAACTGGTTGCCTAGATGATGGTCTTTGACATTACGTTCTATTTGTATGTCCAAGAGATAAAAAATGAATAACGACAAGGGAATATGGGAATACAGTAGACTTTAAGTGATAGTCAAATGTTTTAAAACTGGTTGCCTAGATGATGGTCTTTGACATTACGTTCTATTTGTATGTCCAAGAGATAAAAAATGAATAACGACAAGGTAATATGGGAATACAGTACACTTTAAGTGATAGTCAAATGTTTTAAAACTGGTTGTCCAGGTGACGGTCTTTGTCATTACGTTCTATTTGTATGTCCAAGACATAAAAAATGAATAACGACAAGGGAATATGGGAATACAGTACACTTTAAGTGATAGTCAAATGTTTTAAAACTGGTTGTCCAGGTGACGGTCTTTGTCATTACGTTCTATTTGTATGTCCAAGAGATAAAAAATGAATAACGACAAGGGAATATGGGAATACACTTCACTTTAAGTGATAGTCAAATGTTTTAAAACTGGTTGTCTAGATGACGGTCTTTGTCATTACGTTCTATTTGTATGTCCAAGAGATAAAAAATGAATAACGACAAGGGAATATGGGAATACAGTACACTTTAAGTGATAGTCAAATGTTTTAAAACTGGTTGTCCAGGTGACGGTCTTTGTCATTACGTTCTATTTGTATGTCCAAGAGATAAAAAATGAATAACGACAAGGGAATATGGGAATACAGTAGACTTAAAGTGATAGTCAAATGTTTTAAAACTGGTTGCCTAGATGATGGTCTTTGACATTACGTTCTATTTGTATGTCCAAGAGATAAATGAATAACGACAAGGGAATATGGGAATACAGTAGACTTTAAGTGATAGTCAAATGTTTTAAAACTGGTTGATTAGATGATGGTCTTTGACATTACGTTCTATTTGTATGTCCAAGAGATAAATGAATAACGACAAGGGAATATGGGAATACAGTAGACTTTAAGTGATAGTCAAATGTTATAAAACTGGTTGTCTAGGTGACGATCTTTGACATTACGTTCTATTTGTATGTCCAAGAGATAAAAAATGAATAACGACAAGGGAATATGGGAATACAGTACACTTTAAGTGATAGTCAAATGTTTTAAAACTGGTTGTCTAGGTGACGGTCTTTGACATTACGTTCTATTTGTATGTCCAAGAGATAAAAAATGAATAACGACAAGGGAATATGGGAATACAGTAGACTTTAAGTGATAGTCAAATGTTTTAAAACTGGTTGTCTAGGTGATGGTCTTTGTCATTACGTTCTATTTGTATGTCCAAGAGATAAAAAATGAATAACGACAAGGGAATATGGGAATACAGTAGACTTAAAGTGATAGTCAAATGTTTTAAAACTGGTTGTCTAGGTGACGGTCTTTGACATTACGTTCTATTTGTATGTCCAAGAGATAAAAAATGAATAACGACAAGGGAATATGGGAATACAGTAGACATTAAGTGATAGTCAAATGTTTTAAAACTGGTTGTCCTGGTGACGGTCTTTGATATTACGTTCTATTTGTATGTCCAAGAGATAAAAAATGAATAACGAAAAGGGAATATGGGCATACAGTAGACTTTAAGTGATAGTCAAATGTTTTAAAACTGGCTGTCTAGATGACAGTCTTTGACATTACGTTCTATTTGTATGTCCAAGAGATGAAAAATGAATAACGACAAGGGAATATGGGAATACAGTAGTCTTTAATCGATAGTCAAATGTTTTAAAACTGGTTGTCTAGGTGACGGTCTTTGACGTTACGTTCTATTTGTATGTGCAAGAGATAAAAAATGAATAACGACAAGGGAATATGGGAATACAGTAGACTTTAAGTGATAGTCAAATGTTTTAAAACTGGTTGTCTAGATGACGGTCTTTGACATTATGTTCTATTTGTATGTCCATGAGATAAAAAATGAATAACGACAAGGGAATATGGGAATACAGTAGTCTTTAAGTGATAGTCAAATGTTTTAAAACTGGTTGTCTTGATGACGGTCTTTGACATTACGTTCTATTTGTATGTCCAAGAGATAAAAAATGAATAACGAAAAGGGAATATGGGAATACAGTAGTCTTTAAGTGATAGTCAAATGTTTTAAAACTGGTTGTCTTGATGACGGTCTTTGACATTACGTTCTATTTGTATGTCCAAGAGATGAAAAATGAATAACGACAAGGGAATATGGGAATACAGTAGTCTTTAATTGATAGTCAAATGTTTTAAAACTGGTTGTCTAGGTGACGGTCTTTGACGTTACGTTCTATTTGTATGTGCAAGAGATAAAAAATGAATAACGACAAGGGAATATGGGAATACAGTACACTTTAAGTGATAGTCAAATGTTTTAAAACTGGTTGTCCAGGAGACGGTCTTTGTCATTACGTTCTATTTGTATGTCCAAGAGATAAAAAATGAATAACGACAAGGGAATATGGGAATACAGTAGACTTACAGTGATAGTCAAAAGTTTTAAAACTGGTTGCCTAGATGATGGTCTTTGACATTACGTTCTATTTGTATGTCCAAGAGATAAATGAATAACGACAAGGGAATATGGGAATACAGTAGACTTTAAGTGATAGTCAAATGTTTTAAAACTGGTTGCCTAGATGATGGTCTTTGACATTACGTTCTATTTGTATGTCCAAGAGATAAATGAATAACGACAAGGGAATATGGGAATACAGTAGATTTTAAGTGATAGTCAAATGTTATAAAACTGGTTGTCTAGGTGACGATCTTTGATATTACGTTCTATTTGTATGTCCAAGAGATAAAAAATGAATAACGACAAGGGAATATGGGAATACAGTAGACTTAAAGTGATAGTCAAATGTTTTAAAATTGGTTGTCTAGGTGACGGTCTTTGACATTACGTTCTATTTGTATGGCCAAGAGATAAAAAATGAATAACGACAAGGGAATATGGGAATACAGTAGACTTTAAGTGATAGTCAAATGTTTTAAAACTGGTTGTCTAGATGATTGTCTTTGTCATTACGTTCTATTTGTATGTCCAAGAGATAAAAAATGAATAACGACAAGGGAATATGGGAATACAGTAGACTTAAAGTGATAGTCAAATGTTTTAAAACTGGTTTTCTAGGTGACGGTCTTTGACATTACGTTCTATTTGTATGTCCAAGAGATAAAAAATGAATAACGACAAGGGAATATGGGAATACAGCAGACATTAAGTGATAGTCAAATGTTTTAAAACTGGTTGTCCTGGTGACGGTCTTTGACATTACGTTCTATTTGTATGTCCAAGAGATAAAAAATGAATAACGAAAAGGGAATATGGGCATACAGTAGACTTTAAGTGATAGTCAAATGTTTTAAAACTGGTTGTCTAGATGACAGTCTTTGACATTACGTTCTATTTGTTGTCCAAGAGATGAAAAATGAATAACGACAAGGGAATATGGGAATACAGTGGTCTTTAATTGATAGTCAAATGTTTTAAAACTGGTTGTCTAGGTGACGGTCTTTGACGTTACGTTCTATTTGTATGTGCAAGAGATAAAAAATGAATAACGACAAGGGAATATGGGAATACAGTAGACTTTAAGTGATAGTCAAATGTTTTAAAACTGGTTGTCTAGATGACGGTCTTTGACATTATGTTCTATTTGTATGTCCATGAGATAAAAAATGAATAACGAAAAGGGAATATGGGAATACAGTAGTCTTTAAGTGATAGTCAAATGTTTTAAAACTGGTTGTCTTGATGACGGTCTTTGACATTACGTTCTATTTGTATGTCCAAGAGATAAAAAATGAATAACGAAAAGGGAATATGGGAATACAGTAGTCTTTAAGTGATAGTCAAATGTTTTAAAACTGGCTGTCTTGATGACGGTCTTTGACATTACGTTCTATTTGTATGTCCAAGAGATGAAAAATGAATAACGACAAGGGAATATGGGAATACAGTAGTCTTTAATTGATAGTCAAATGTTTTAAAACTGGTTGTCTAGGTGACGGTCTTTGACGTTACGTTCTATTTGTATGTGCAAGAGATAAAAAATGAATAACGACAAGGGAATATGGGAATACAGTAGACTTTAAGTGATAGTCAAATGTTTTAAAACTGGTTGTCTAGATGACGGTCTTTGACATTACGTTCTATTTGTATGTCCATGAGATAAAAAATGAATAACGACAAGGGAATATGGGAATACAGTACACTTTAAGTGATAGTCAAATGTTTTAAAACTGGTTGTCTAGATGACGGTCTTTGACATTACGTTCTATTTGTATGGCCAAGAGATAGAAAATGAATAACGACAAGGGAATATGGGAATACAGTAGACTTTAAGTGGTAGTCAAATGTTTTAAAACTGGTTGTCTAGATGACAGTCTTTGACATTACGTTCTATTTGTATGGCCAAGAGATAAAAAGACGAATAACGACAAGGGAATATGGGAATACAGTAGACTTTAAGTGATAGTCAAATGTTTTAAAACTGGTTGTCTAGATGACAGTCTTTGACATTACGTTCTATTTGTATGGCCAAGAGATAAAAAGACGAATAACGACAAGGGAATATGGGAATACAGTAGACTTTAAGTGATAGTCAAATGTTTTAAAACTGGTTGTCTAGATGACGGTCTTTGACATTACGTTCTATTTGTATGTCCATGAGATAAAAAATGAATAACGACAAGGGAATATGGGAATACAGTAGACTTTAAGTGATAGCCAAATGTTTTAAAACTGGTTGTCTAGATGACGGTCTTTGACATTACGTTCTATTTGTATGGCCAAGAGATAAAAAATGAATAATGACAAGGTAATATGGGAATACAGTAGACTTTAAGTGATAGTCAAATGTTTTAAAACTGGTTGTCTAGATGACGGTCTTTGACATTACGTTCTATTTGTATGTCCATGAGATAAAAAATGAATAACGACAAGGGAATATGGGAATACAGTAGACTTTAAGTGATAGCCAAATGTTTTAAAACTGGTTGTCTAGATGACGGTGTTTGACATTACGTTCTATTTGTATGGCCAAGAGATAAAAAATGAATAATGACAAGCGAATATGGGAATACAGTAGACTTTAAGTTATAGTCAAATGTTTTAAAACTGGTTGTCTAGATGACGGTCTTTGACATTACGTTCTATTTGTATGGCCAAGAGATAAAAAATGAATAACGACAAAGGAATATGGCAATACAGTAGACTTTAAGTTATAGTCAAATGTTTTAAAACTGGTTGTCTAGATGACGGTGTTTGACATTACGTTCTATTTGTATGTCCAAGAGATAAAAAATGAATAACGACAAGGGAATATGGGAATACAGTAGACTTTAAGTTATAGTCAAATGTTTTAAAACTGGTTGTCTAGATGACGGTCTTTGACATTACGTTCTATTTGTATGGCCAAGAGATAAAAAATGAATAACGACAAGGGAATATGGGAATACAGTAGACTTTAAGTTATAGTCAAATGTTTTAAAACTGGTTGTCTAGATGACGGTCTTTGACATTACGTTCTATTTGTATGCCCATGAGATAAAAAATGAATAACGACAAGGGAATATGGGAATACAGTAGACTTTAAGTGATAGCCAAATGTTTTAAAACTGGTTGTCTAGATGACAGTCTTTGACATTACGTTCTATTTGTATGGCCAAGAGATAAAAAGACGAATAACGACAAGGTAATATGGGAATACAGTAGACTTTAAGTGATAGTCAAATGTTTTAAAACTGGTGGTCTTGATGACGGTCTTTGACATTACGTTCTATTTGTATGGCCAAGAGATAAAAAGACGAATAACGACAAGGTAATATGGGAATACAGTAGACTTTAAGTGATAGTCAAATGTTTTAAAACTGGTGGTCTAGATGACGGTCTTTGACATTACGTTCTATTTGTATGGCCAAGAGATAAAAAGACGAATAACGACAAGGTAATATGGGAATACAGTAGACTTTAAGTGATAGTCAAATGTTTTAAAACTGGTTGTCTAGATGACAGTCTTTGACATTACGTTCTATTTGTATGGCCAAGAGATAAAAAGACGAATAACGACAAGGGAATATGGGAATACAGTAGACTTTAAGTGATAGTCAAATGTTTTAAAACTGGTTGTCTAGATTACGGTCTTTGACATTACGTTCTATTTGTATGTCCAAGAGATAAAAAATGAATAACGACAAGGGAATATGGGAATACAGTAGACTTTAAGTGATAGTCAAATGTTTTAAAACTGGTTGTCTAGATGACGGTCTTTGACATTACGTTCTATTTGTATGTCCATGAGATAAAAAATGAATAACGACAAGGGAATATGGGAATACAGTACACTTTAAGTGATAGTCAAATGTTTTAAAACTGGTTGTCTAGATGACGGTCTTTGACATTACGTTCTATTTGTATGGCCAAGAGATAGAAAATGAATAACGACAAGGGAATATGGGAATACAGTAGACTTTAAGTGGTAGTCAAATGTTTTAAAACTGGTTGTCTAGATGACAGTCTTTGACATTACGTTCTATTTGTATGGCCAAGAGATAAAAAGACGAATAACGACAAGGGAATATGGGAATACAGTAGACTTTAAGTGATAGTCAAATGTTTTAAAACTGGTTGTCTAGATGACGGTCTTTGACATTACGTTCTATTTGTATGTCCATGAGATAAAAAATGAATAACGACAAGGGAATATGGGAATACAGTAGACTTTAAGTGATAGCCAAATGTTTTAAAACTGGTGGTCTAGATGACGGTCTTTGACATTACGTTCTATTTGTATGGCCAAGAGATAAAAAGACGAATAACGACAAGGTAATATGGGAATACAGTAGACTTTAAGTGATAGTCAAATGTTTTAAAACTGGTTGTCTAGATGACAGTCTTTGACATTACGTTCTATTTGTATGGCCAAGAGATAAAAAGACGAATAACGACAAGGGAATATGGGAATACAGTAGACTTTAAGTGATAGTCAAATGTTTTAAAACTGCTTGTCTAGATGACGGTCTTTGACATTACGTTCTATTTGTATGTCAAGAGATAAAAAGACGAATAACGACAAGGTAATATGGGAATACAGTAGACTTTAAGTGATAGTCAAATGTTTTAAAACTGGTGGTCTAGATGACAGTCTTTGACATTATGTTCTATTTGTATGGCCAAGAGATAAAAAGACGAATAACGACAAGGTAATATGGGAATACAGTAGACTTTAAGTGATAGTCAAATGTTTTAAAACTGGTTGTCTAGATGACGGTCTTTGACATTACGTTCTATTTATATGTCAAGAGATAAAAAATGAATAACGACAAGGGAATATGGGAATACAGTAGACTTTAAGGACTAAGGCAGCATGCCTTGGCCCCTGGGCACGGGAAGTGGTCCGGGTTCGATCCCACCATGGGGTGCGGATTTTAAGTCCTGGGTATAGAACTGGTGTCCACTCAGCATCGTGAGGAAAGTGAGGAGCTTAGGATAGGTAAGCGGCCCTGGTCACGAAAACCAACTTTGCGGTTGACCATATCTCCTCCCGGTATCGGTTGGATGATCAGCCCCCTCTGCCTTGCGTAAATGGGCGTGAGGCCGGCAGTCGGGTTGGTAGACCTTGGCCCTCTTAGGGTTGTCGTGCCAGGGTTTATTTTATTTCTGAAAAGTGTAAGCACTGGAAAATTTAAAATATATTACAAAGAATATGTCTAAAGTGGTTAACTCTACAAAAAGACTGCATTTGACATAAATTGTGTATTTAAGCAAGATCTACATTTTGTGTAGTAATATTTTGTCTATCTTGTGAGGTTCATCAGTTGTAGAAAGCCCATAGCCATCAGAGGCAGAAAATACAAAATATAATTTTATTTATTGATATTGTCTAAACGTAGATATTTAAATCAGTCATCAGGTGCATTTTTTAGAAAATAAAAAATTTGGATAACAATTTCCATGTTACACGTAGTTTGAGATTTTTTTAATGAACTGAAGTTTGGTATTTCAGAAAGTTTTTTCTAAGAAGCATTGCGGGATATAAAAAATCGACCACAACGAAATGAAGATACACGTGAAGAGCTAGAGATATTTGACCTGAATGTCAGAGTACAAGAATATAGAAGTAAACGGGTAACTCATGTACAAAAAAGTGGAGAAAGAAAGATATCTATTTTATGAACTATAGACCTGTAGGAAAGAGAATCATGGGAAGACCAAGAAACCAGTAAAATAAAGTATATAGACTGCAACAGGCAGTAATGCCTAAAACATGAAGGAAGATTATGATCCTGAGGAATAACTGTTTCAAAACGTGCATTTCTAGTAAGATCTGGATAACAAGTTTTTGTATATATTTAGGTATTACGTATGTGACACAATGCCTTACCTCGACCTCCCTCATTGCTGCACGGAGACTTCTGTCAGGATACACAGGGGAACCTGCGTTACGCCACACACTCTGTGGATTGGTCAGTATATTGTCCAGCCTGTAGAGCACATAGCGAGGTTTTCGTCTCCCACAACAATGCAACACCCGAAGCTTCACTGTTACGATCGAAGTGTTGTCACTTTGTGTATCATTATTCCAAACTAGCAGAAGTGATATGTCTTCCGCTGCGCTGTTCTTTGTTGCAATCACGGTTAACCTGTAACAACACGAGTATTGACTAGCGAGATAAATATTTATATAAATAAATAATAGAGATATATGAATAACTTTGGTATGTGTTGGAATCAATGCATAATGTAAGAAAAACAAAATAAAAGCATATTAGTTCGAGGTAAGATCCCTAGAAGTCAGTCATGTTCAGGAGTAAAAGGTACAGAATTTAACCAAGTGAAACTTGTGTTTCACAAGCAAATGGTAAGCTTCGACATTAACAATATAAATAGGAAAGTATAGTGAATATAGACGGAACTTAGTTAATAAAAGAAAACGTACAAGGTGTTCATTTTAATCTCTGACATTACCGTGCACAATTTGACGTCATCAATAGCATCGCTGATGGGGCGAGTTTATGTAAGATTCCCCTAGCGGCTTGCGATGGTATTAGAAGTCCTAATGGCAGCTTTGAGTCCTCCCTCTACCGGCAGGTAAATGTACTATTTTAGAGGTGGGTCTGCCCCCGTAATATAAAGGTGCGTAGATACGATATCTGTTTATAAAAAACTATATACTACAATGATAATTATGTAGTCATAAATGTATACTGTCACCGCGAGTGACCGCATGAGACCAGGTATGACAGGCAAGCCAACAGCCAAGGGTTTCAGCAAGATGACCTGGTCTGGTTGTACCGTCCTACCCAGACCAAGGGACGCTGCCCGAAGCTCCAGCAGCCATGGCAAGGACCGTACCGGGTGGTGAAGAGGATTAACGACGTGGTCTACCGCATCTAGAAGGTTCCCCGAGGGAAGATGTTGGTGGTACACCTGGATCGCCTGGCACGCTACGATGGTGCTGTTCGGGACGACCAGCTTTGAGGAGGGAGCAGTGTCACCCGAATGTTGGAACACCCTATAGAACCAGCTGAGAGCGGGCAAGCAGGGGAGGTCGGAGTTAGCCACCCCCCCCCCTCGTTTGTCTTATAGTGGTGACAAGGGGTAGCTGGGAGAAAAAACATCACTGCGCCGTCTCTTTCTGTTCCACCTGTGTTCTCGAACTTACGGGATATTTCATCTAATCTAGAACATTCTCGATCCCCCAGCTGACCCTATATAAGCAACACGCCGGGCAGTGAGTCAGTCAGTTAGTCAGTGCTTGACGAGCTAGCGGACGGACAAGAAGACTGCGTGCATGCAACGGAAGAATTTACGTAATTGTGAGCGTACAGTGGAACTTTAACGGACGAACTGGTGAACTGTAATTGTGTGCATTAACTAATTCTGTGTAATTGGCAAGTGTTTAACTGTAAGTCGGTGGAAATAAAGAACATTGTTGAGTTTGTGTAATTGGACTTTTTATTTCACGAACCCACAAAGTCACAATACCATGAAGAATATACGAAATGATAAGTCAATGGACACTTATTTCACAATGAACACCTGTTTTTCTGTAATAGTAGACATATATGCATATTGTAAACCTGTCACATAAAATAGAAATATTTCAATTTGATCTCAATTCTTTTCTATCGCACACAGTTTCCTCACAATGTAACTTCATTACAAACCAGAAAAATAGCAGAACATGTTCTAGGAATGAAAAATAAATTAGTGTTATAATATGTACAAAGCTTTTATCCAAGTCTAAACAAGTACATAGTCTTATGTTTCCTTTTTGTTGTATTTCCTTTCTCTCTTCCCCTTAAACACTATCGGTATTGCAAGAAGGTACGCTTGAGGCCTTTCTGTCATAACATTATTTATTACTTCTAGATTGGGACCAGCCACTTTATAGCGTCCAGTGTCTGTCTTTTTGCGAGTAAATGATCCTGTATCTTGGAAATGTTTGGTACACCTATTGGTTTTAAAAGACATAAGTATACCAACATTAATATACATTTTAATTAGGTGTGAGAATGAAAAAAATTATATCGTATTTGATAAAACGTAAGACGTTTATGTTGCAAACAAAAGTATGTCAAATTGACGGTACCTGGACACTTGACAACATTACACTCCGAGAGACTTGTCTGAATGCTGAATAGCGTTGCATAAACTCCTCTGTGCAGCGGTTTACATTATATTTATATGTCGCACCAATTTTAATGGCGGTACGAAAGTAACAGTCAACCACGAAGTCGGAGTGTTCTGTGTTACTGGACCGTTACCCTAATTATGTTCCGGGCTTCACAGATGGTTCCCAGTTGGGTAGCACTACGGGTTGCGCATTCGTCATTAACGGCGAGGCTCATAAATTTCGCCTTCTGGACTTCACCTCTGTTTTTTCCGCAGAACTGTATGCCATCTTCTATTTGCTCCTTTTTATTTGTAAGTTAGCTCCTAGCTCTTTTATTGTTTGCACTGACTGTCTAAGTGCTCTTCAGGCCTTGAAACAGCACACTGCCGCTCACTCTCTTGTTTTAAAAATTCAGGCCTTGATCTCGCAAATGCTTAGTCGCGGATACCATTTTGTTTTTACTTGGACCCCAGGCCATGTGGGCATTTCCGGGAATGAGGAGGCGGACGCGGCTGCTAAGTCCGCTTGCCATTTGCCCCGGAGTTTAACAACTACAGTGCCATACCACGATGTGCAACGATTTTTCCGTCGCCAACTCCTATCTGCTTGGCAGCATTCCTGGACAGCTTTGGAAGGCACACAACTCCGAGCAATAAAGGAGAGCGTACAACCCTGGCCAACTTCCTGCAGGGATAACCGGCGAGCCGAGGTGATACTCACCCGGCTGAGAATTGGGCACACACGAGCGACTCATGGCCATTTGTTAAGAGGGGAACCGGCCCCAGTGTGTGCTCCATGTGCAGTACGCCTCACTGTGAGGCATGTATTGCTCGACTGCCCGCAGTACGCCCGCGTTCGCCAGTCAGTAGGCTTGGGGACTAACTTGCTGGGTGTTTTAGGGGACGACCCAGTGGCCGTGGATAAGGCACTGCGGTTTGTTGCCGAAATCGATTTTAATAAACAAGTCTAACTTGCATTTTATATTTATTAATTTTAGAGTTTTTAAATTATTAGTCTTTAGATGGTTTTTTATGTCGTTTTAACAGTTGAGTGTTTGTATTATATTTTACCTTTTTAGCTAATTTTTATAGCTTTTAGGTTTTAGTGTTGACTTCGGGCTCAAATGACCTTGTTGTCGACGGGCCCTAAAACACCACACACTCACTCACTCCAGGGGAAGCTGGTTGCATTAGAGTTATATTACTTCCGTAAAAACCCTGGCATAATGCATTGCTTACCTTAGGAGCGACTCTCACCACCGATGCGCGTGGCTTAGGCGTGAGGTGATTGGGGAAGTTCCTCGATGCCGTCCAGCATGTCGTCTGCACATCCCTCGAAAACGTACCTCTCGGCTCTGCTGCTGCACCCATATTCAGACGTTGCTGAGTAACCACTTTCCGAATCACTGCTGCTACTGTCGTCATTAACAGTGATCGTTAGCTTTTCCACCTCTGTTTCTAGGAGACCCTCAGTTTTTATATATTTCTCTTCCACTTGGTGAACATGCGGGCAAACTGGACCCCATTCTGCTTCTCCTATTTACCAAATCGCTGTTCGCACAAACGCCACACGTCTCCCATGTTGAAGCTCACATTGCAAAGCGCAACCCATTCTTTTACATTTGCTCAAATTTTTTCTATGGCATTCAGGTCGGGATGGTACGGTGGTAAGCGAAGAATTATGTGTCCATCTTCTTCTAAAATTGCATCCACAATATATTTCTTATGTTTTGGCTTATGTAACTTTATAAGATCATATAGTTCCGCTTTCAGCATATGGCTTCCGAACGGAATCCTATGCTTAACCAACCAGTCTTGCATATCCTGCTTTTTTGTGTTCGCTGTGGGGCATTTTTCTCTGGTCCACATTGTGACATGAAGCATTGTCTATCACAAGAACAGACTTTTCTGGAAGATTGGGCTTTAGTTTTTCTTTAACTGCATTCTAACTGATAAGTTTCACAGATTTAGTGTTCCCAACAAAGCACGTGATAACTATGTTCACTCGTCTAGATGAGGATACACACTGACCTTTGCGCATACAGGTTGACGCATACGGCTGGGTGGGAGGAACTGGCATACATGAGGCGCCAAGCTGATATTGAAAACAGCCTCGCCCGCTGAACACCCTGGGCTTTTATGGGAATACGGCTACTCTACGAAAGCAACACACGCAGAGCGCTGTAATTTGCTTACTGTTCCGCAAGAGTTATCGCTTCTTCTCCGTGGAGGGCACTATGATTTCAAGATAGACTCACCAGTCAACTATGACGTCATTCTTGCTCAATCGCAGGGCGGGAAATAACGAATAAAAATGAACACCGTGTATTTCTGAAAATGTACGCCTTCCCCTTCGCATTTTTGGATATAATGAGAGATTATTGGCAGCCGCGGTGCCGACAACTACCCTCGGGTTATACAGATTTAGTTATCAAGAGCAGAACACCTATTTAATATTTCACCTACTCGCGATAACTTACGTTTCTCATTGTTGAAGTTATTTTACACCGTAAAGTTATCAGATATAACTGGGATCGAACCCGGGCCGCCTTCGTGAGAGTCAAGTGGTCTAGCTACTCTGCAACGGCGCGGCCTGAAAGATGAATTAACACTTCAAGAAAGTACAATGTCTATTTAAAATTTAAAACAATGAATATCTCAGAAAATGTATATCACAAAAATCTTGGAAAACTATGCAGATATGCATTTGTTTGTATATCTATTTTTGTTTATTGATATAGTTTACCAATTTCATAACCTGCACGTAATCAGTTAATGACAAAGAGGACTTTACGGGCCATTGCATAAAATTTATGATATATTTTATTAGTTCTGCAAATTTTAAAACAAATGAGAGCTTAACACTGTGTATCACTGGGGCGCTTAGCGTAGCACACTACATATCCGTAGAATCGAATCATAACTGAAGTGAACTCAACACTACCAACTGAACTCAACTTCACTACGCGGCGCTAGTGAGCGCTTTCTATAAAACAAACCTACTCGAAACTGCCGAAACTATGGAGTGGGGTAAATGCTTATATGGCTATTAGCACGGTACATTAGGTCTGTAATCTTATGTTACAATGCAATACAGTTTAATATGTTATCATGCCAATGATGAACGCCTAAAAAGCGTCATTTGTCGTAAGGTCAAGACCGCGCCGTAGCTCAGTGGTTAGACCGCTTGGCTCTCACCAAGGCGGCCCGGGTTCGATCCCAGGCGACCGCAAAGTGAGATTTGTGGTGGACAACACGGCGCTGGGGCGGGTTTTCTCCGGGACCTCCGGTTTCCCCCGCCATCTCATTCCACCGATGGTCCATCTTCATCTCATGTACCATCAGTGTCACCGCCTGCGGTGCCGTATGTAGTAAAAGCGGGCGTTAAACACTACACATTTCATTTCATTTTGTCGTAAGGTCATAACGGACAAAGCATTAAGGTTACCTTGGATCTGGGTTCTGCACCGAAACATCAAGTTCCTCGTCTCCCAAATACGACAGCAGCGCCATGGTCACATATACCGGCTTCAGAAAGAACTGCACGTGTGGTGGATGCGTGTTGTTCATCTGAAACCTAGCAATTTGACAATCTTAAATAGAAATTCTAGTATTAACAATTATTTTAGCATCATGAAATGGTATACCTGGCCAGAAGGGTGCGCTGCGTGAAGTAGTAGGGATGATAGTTGAGGAATGCATTGTCGTTACTCAGCAGGTAGAGCGGTAGAGACCGACGCCGGACCATCTCACGCTGGTGGGAGATAATTACGCTAGCCACTAAGGCACCATATCTCACGTCTCCACGCCATTCCTCACTCTTGGACCAACCTGTCAGTGGATCTGCCTCGCTGGAACAAAACCATCCAAGTTAATAGTAAATGCAGACCTGGGAAACAGCTGAACTCCCTACTTAGACCATTAAAGCCTAGCAACCGGTTTAGTTTCAGAGTTGCACAATGGGTTCACTTTCTGTTTCAATATAGACTAAAAGACGAATGAGAAAAAGCCTGACAGGACTCTTCCTCAGTCCCGATCTACAACGTAAAGAAGTTTGCCCTGAGCCTAAGTACCCCTTCAAGATCGCGTAAAAAAGTGTCAACCAAGAGGCAGTCCTCTAGAGAGGCTTTTTATTAGGTAATTTATAAAGCTATTTCTTAAACAGACCTGCCTCTTACCGCATACGCAGGAATGAAAATCAATACATCTTCCAGGTCTCCAGCTGGTACTGAGAGCCACTGCCCGCCCGCCCCCGTAGATGCTAGCAGACCAGCAGGAGATTCGAGTCACTCAGGTTCACCTGAAAGGGGGTGTTTTCGCCTCAGCACCCATCCGCTTAGTGCGACTTTATCTGGGCGGTAATAGAAGGGAGTCCATTCTCTCAAGCTTTTGTGTATGGGCATGGGTTACTCTGATCTGTTGGGTTTAAAGGCACTCAGGCTGCCGCCCATCCATCTCCCGCCTCGCTGCCGGTACCGGCAGACGAGGGAGAGCCTCCCGCGGAGCCGCCGGGGAAGTTTTGGGCAGCTCGGCCCGCTTCCCCTATCACGCCGGACGCTCGCCAAATGCGCCGGCAACCGCAACCTGAACGGCAGTTTGCAGTTACTTCACCTCCAGGTGTACAACCACCGCAGCCGCCAACGGCGTCGAACATTCAGAGCAGCAACATGCCACGTGTCAAGAGAGGTACGACGAAACAAGCAGTCATCACCGCCGCACAGCCAGCCGAGAAGAAACGTCCTGCGACGCCGCAACCAGAACCCGGTCCTGCTACCCAGCTGGGAGCAGGCCAGTCGCCAGCACTAGCCAGTAAGCCAACGCCGCCACAACCACTGCACCGCCGCGCAAGCATAGCGGTAACCGGAGTGCCTCGGGACCTGCAAGCACGATACGTGCTTGCTGCAGCGCAGCAGTAGTGGCCGTCAGCAATCAGGGCCACACGTATCACCTCAGCCCGAGGTCCGACATCACTAGTCCGGGTGGAGCTAGCCAGCCACGTGGAACTGGAAGCTGCTTTAACTAACGGCCTGCCCTTATTACGGCGGGTGCTGCGCACTGACGTCAACCGACAGGACCGTCAAGCTCCATGCCGCCGCTGCTGCGCCTACGGGCATGCAGCCGAGTCCTGTGCAGCCGAGCCTAAGTGCCACTACTGCGGTACTTCCAGCCTCACCTCGGTCTGCAGAGAGCACGACCTCCGCCGACGTCGCCGCTACTGTGCCTCCTGCGGCGGGCACAGCCACTTCACCGGGCAGGCGCTATGCCCCCTGCATCCCTGCAGGAAGGCAACGCCTGTCCCTCCTGTGCCGCCAACCACTCAGCAGCAGTTGAATGCTCAGCCTCAACAAATTCACCAACAGCCGGCAACACCAAACTACACCACAAATCAGGAGCTGCTCAGGGAGGCTGTTCAGGCTCTGCATTCGAAGTTCCTGGTCGTAATGGCCAAGCTTACCAACTTGGAGGAACTTCTCACAGAGCTCAGGACTTCATCTGCGCAGCAAGCTACATCACATACAGATATCAGCTCAGAGCTGGCAGAATTGCGCGAGGACATAGAGGAGAAGCATCAATTCCCCATCAAACAACGCGACACACACACACATTCATGCTCTGAACACTCATCAAGGAGGAAGTGGCAGTCCTAAAACGATGTTCGACGGACCCAACACCAGAGGTCGACACCAACCGCCGCAGAGACCCTACAATAACCAAAATACCTCATTCACTTCCAAACATGACCGCTCCTAATAAGCAAGGGCGTAAGCAGGGCCTTGGTCATGCTTACGACCTGCCGCCTTCCTCACCTTGGACCTAGCCTCGGCCGGGCCAATATATCGCTTCCTTGAATCCGCAGGTGCTTACAGCGGTACTGCCACGGCACTACTCCTGAATACTCACCGCTGGAGGTTTTTTTAGTGGGTAGGGCTGGTGATTCGATTTCCCCAGTAGAGTCCCACACTCCAATCCCAGGGTAAGTGCGTAACATGCATTTTTCCTCCACTCGGAAAAAAAAAACCATCCACGCAGCAATCACGCCCGATGCTGGCTGCACCTGACCTGCCGCACGTGTGAACGGTCGCCCTCATGGTATATACGGCCAAGGATGCCTTTACCTGGCCTCCCGCTTGTAGGAAGCCGTGTGCAGGCAGCACGACCAGAGGGTATAGGAACTGTGGGAAGGGTACGGATGCCAGACTCATTTCTGTGCCTGGGGATTAGGCTAGCTGGAGTGACATGCTCACTTGCTAATAGCCCATGGTATCTTTGGGCAATTTGTAGCTCTTCTTCCTGCGAGGAGCTTTATGGTCGTATCGACCCAGTGTGCTCACCAGCTGGTTTGGGTGGACAGAGCGTTTATTGTGGAGAGTTCGATATCTCTCTCTCACCATATCCACGATGTAAGGGATTTTGGATTGATCGTGCAGGATATGAGACGGGAATCTGCGCCCAGTATCATAGATAATTCTTAATATCCGGTTCTGTTCTGTACGTACTGCAGTCTGCGGACTGGTTGGAGCTGCCGGTAGATGCTAGCGTGTGTGCCTCTCGTTCAAGAAGTCCCGAGTCAGGGTGAGTTATCTGAATAAGGTTTTCCCTCATCCTGAAAGATGAGTATGGTAACTCCAAGCTATATGTACCCTGTACTCATTTAAACATTTCATTCATTGTCGAATATGATTACGTTGGAGGACGTAAATAAAAAAACATTGCCCCGTCGAGTCCAACCCAATGTGAACACTCCCCATGGAAGAGACACACATGCTCGGTCCGAGGTACTTCTAGTAAGTTCACAAGTACCAAGATCACGCAGTGTCACAATCACGGCAACTATAGGGAGACACAAACAAGAATGGTCGAAAAACTAAACCGCAGAGGAGTAGCAAACATTCGGTTACAGCTGCCATTTCATTGTTGGGGATATCATTGTCATCAATCCATTACCTACATTTCTTTGTACGTATGTACAAGAGCGATACAGATGTTGAACACCAATACTCATTCAACAAAACTGACGGCTTACCACTTCAGTAAAATATAAAATAAAATCCGTAACAACGAATACCTGGGAAATGGTTAATGCCAAGAGAATAATAACTCTACTTTTTATGTATCAGTTGTCTACTCTTACGGTTTCCCAAGAAACAAAATTATAACAAATTAATTTAGCATGAAGGTAAATTATTTCCACAAAATTCAAGACATGCATTTTATTAGTTATAAATATATTAAGCACATGATAGTTTAAGCAAAATCCTTAAAGCAGTTCTGATAAAGTTTAAGACAACAAGAATGCAAACAGTAGAATGTCACAACCTTCTAAAATGCAGATTTGTCTGATATGTTTACCAAACATTAACGTACTTGAATGTACAGAACTACCATGGCAACCATGAATTAATTCAGTTTTCATTTATTGAGTAGTCACACCAAAACTGTATGTATCAAACTAAGAGCACTCAAAACTTACTCGTTAACAAGGGATGTGTTCTCGAAGACCGGAAACATCTCAGCTATGTTTTCTGCTAGTTCGATGTCTTGCTGCAAGATGGCAGCTCCAGAGCTACCTCCCTTTTTGTGGAAGGATATGAAGTCTAGAGTGCAGGAAAGAGTGTCAGCACAGTGCCTAAGCAGGCCCCAGCATAGAGGATGTCTAGAAGGGTCCTTAAACAGTCCTGCGGGTCCTCCGAGTTTCAGGCGCACCACAGATTGCTGCAGACCGTCAGAACTGGCTTTGAAGTAACGCAGATAACCTGTAACGAGGAACGAGTGGCCTTCTGTATCCGTTTATACATAGGTCATGGACGGAGACTGGGAGATCAGTGGTTCACATTTAGAAGTCTGGCTCCACCTTAAGCTACATCAGATTTTCTTGGAGCCTTTTTTATCAAGTGCACAAAACTTCAAGCTCTGAAGGTACTTGGCTAGTATGAATAAGTTGTGTTTAGAAATATGTCTTACTTTCAAGGGTAAAGTTCAGAATGTTGTAGGACCTTAAATCTGGCTCATTCCAAGTCTCAAACAACCACTCGGATACTTCTTTACTTCCATAGCGACCTGAAACAAAAACGTAACAATTACAACGTGACATTTCACCCTTCCACAAACAAAATGCTCACCCGAGTTTACCTAAATATCTTGTAGCGGTTTCATACACGAGACGTTCCCAAAGATCAATCTGAGTGTCGTTGAGGAAGTCATTGAAGATACCGGAAGGATTTCCCATCAGTTCAAAACCTGGACGCAGTCTCCAGTAGTACATCCAGTCCAAAAGCTGGTCCAGGTATGTGAAGTTGAACCGACTCTCTCCAGAAATTGGTCTAAAACAAGAGAGATCTTGGTGTATGGATTTGACTGAACTAATCTGAACGGTTTGGTCGCTGGAAACATGTTTACCTGTTGACTGTTACGAGGTCGAGAAGCCAATGAACGCGCACTTGGGTTATACCCCTCCTGGGCAGCGAACCAATAAGGGCGAGGTTCAGTTTCTCATCTTGGTGCAACAGAAACTTGTGGGCCTCAGAGTGAGGTGCTGGGGGGCTGTCAACAAACAAGTCGACACAAACTGTCACAGAAATATAACTTAATTGTTACATTCACATGTAATTCTCTACCATTCTTTAACAAATTATACTTACAAAAAGTCAACATTATACAGGCTGTTTCGAAACCACACCAAACAAATATATAGAAGTACTTGCTCATAAATCTATTTGATACATATAGATAGTTTTTACCGCCTAAAGAGCCGCATAAAAGCGCTCCAGAATGAGTGTGGATTAAGCAGTGACAGGAACAACGCCTCGTGCCTTACACTAACGAGGTTCGCAGGTAGGTGATACACCGTGTCGCGTGCTGTAGGTGTTTGTAAACATACCGACATACTCCTTGATAGCTTGGTACTATTATAACTTCTTCGGTTTATGAAACCGCAATAAAGAAGCTATTCTTTAGTTATTTATTTACGGGTGTTTAACATGTTCCAACAGTCCATGAGTCCATACAAGCTGGTGGCCATATGCAACTTAAACCTTTTAGAGGAAAGTTAATGTTAGTGAGATCGAGGATGGAAGCATTAAATGATAAAAAGAAGGGAGAACAATATCAAAGAATTGGGCCACTATTATTTTTAGTAATGGTTAACGATTTACCTTCTTTCTTAAAGTCCCATACTGTACTGTATGCTGATGATACCACGTTTTGGAATACCAGTACCGATTATCAAAGCCTTAACTTGCTAACAGAAGATACTCTAAGGCATGCAAATACTTGGTTTAGAGCCAATGGTTTCCTGTTAAATGAGAACAAAACTGAACAACTTACATTTAGTTTGTGTGAAACTTCTTATGAAAGTTGTTCAAGGAATGTAAAATTTTTAGGTGTGGTTGTGGACAATAGGCTGACATGGCAACCCCATATCAACTATATTACAGCGAAGCTGTCCAGAGTTATACATTTAATCAGAAATTTGAAAAGTCATGTACCTGATTCATATTTAAGAACAGCCTATTTTGCATTCTTCCACAGTATAATCTCATATGGCATTTTACTCTGGGGAAGCAGCAGTCATATTTCTACTATCCTAATACTACAAAAAAAATAATTCGTACCATCTCAAATTCAGATAAATTTGCACATTGTAGACCTCTATTTATAAAATAAAGAATTATGACTGATAAATGTATATATTTATAATACTCTCATCTATGTAAAAAGTAAATTAACCTACAAGCTATTCAGGCAGGATATTCATAATTGTAATACTAGGTTTAATTATAAACTCAATATACCATATCATAGATTAACTAAAACCTCTAACAGCTTTGAAGTATTGGGCATTAAACTATATAATCAATTACCTTTATAATTAACTGAATTATCAGGTAATACATTTAAATGCAAATTATATGAATGGTTAGTTTCCAAACCTTATTATTCAATACAGGAATACTTTACCAGGTGTAGTTAAACTTTGGCTTATGTGATGAAGTATTTTTATTTCCTCATTTTACTTTAAGTCTCTATATTTGTATATCTAATGTAAGTATTCTATTGATTTTTTTATCTTCGCTGTATTATAACTGTATTAATTTGTACTCTATTTTTGACTTTGTCTATTGCTGTAATAAGCTTAATGACAATAAATCATCATTACATAAAGTTAACCAATATTTAATGCTTTATACAGTGAGACAAACATTTTATTTCACTGTGGTTAGTAATACTAAATAAAGCATTTGTAACTTGAAAGGAAGTTTTGATTTTACAGTAACTGTTTGAAAGCACTGTACAAAGATCATAGCAAAATGAGCAACCTTGCAACTGTCCGAGTCGTTAGTCAACTTTTTCACAAGTAGCTGTCATTTGTCCCATTACCTGAAAGCGAGGCTAAGGTCACTGATGAAGTTAGTAGTAATGCTTTTGTTTTCGTGGCCGGTGCGTCGTAATAATAACTTTTGAGGTTCGCACACCAGTGACTCCTGCGCTGCCTAATCACAAAATAATGTAACATTTAATGCTGCATAAAATTATACCTAAGAGAATTTCGAAGCTGCGACACCGAAATTCGGACTAGTTAAGTTATAAATTACGAAACGGCTATATTCGTTCCGTGTCATTTCGAAACATCCTGTATACATCACGTTAACCGAGGTAAATATTTGTAGAAACGTCTTTACTAAATGATTACTTGTACGTACATTAGAAATAAAAGAATGTAGTAGAGTTAAGCGACGCTCAACTGTTTTAAGAGCCGCTGGGTTAGAGTGGAAGTTAAACGCATCTCCCAAATGCGAGTCTTACAAATTATCGCGAAGCCTGAACCGTATTTTAGCTACAAAATGGTTTTGTAAGGTAACTGAACTATAGGAGAGCTGTTCAATAATGATCACTTTTCTCTCTTTTTTTTTTTTTTTTCCCTTGACAACGTACCTTTACTCATCCTCATCTTTTTGATGGTCCTTCTCATAATAGTCTCCCCTGAATGCGATGCACTTGTCCCAGTGTTTCTGCCAGTCTTCAAAAACTTGCTGGAAACCATTTTTGGAGAGATCCTTCAAAATCGCCTTCGCAGCCTTCACCACTGCTTCTTATGATGGATAATGCCTCCCACGAAGGCGTTTCTTCAAGTTAGGGAATAGAAAAACGGTCTCATGGGGCTAAATCCAAACTATAGGGAGGGTGAGGGATGCACTTCCCGTTGATTTTTGCAAGATATTCAGCAACAACATTGGCAATATGTGGCCGCGCATTATCGTGGTGCAGCATCCAGCCTACTTCACGGAAATGTGGTCTTTTGCGCCTGATATGGACTTGCAATGTTTTCAGGACATCCCTGTAGTATTGTCCAGTTACTGACGTGTGTGCAGGTACAACATGCTGATAAACCATTCCATGAATATCAAAGAATGAGATGACCATAACTTTCCCAACAGAAGCAGCCACTTTTGCTTTTTGGAGGTTGATGATGGAGATTTCCACACTGAGCTTTGCTGTTTGCTCTCAGGATCAAAATGATGTACCCAAGTTTTATCAGCAGTGATTACGTTTGAAAGAAACTCCGGATCTTTCTCTAACATCAACTTTAACTGCATACAGACCTGCATGCGAATGTCCTTTTGTTCGGGAACCAACAGTCTTGGAACCCATCGCGCACAAACACGTCTCATGTGTAATGTTTCTGTCACCAACGTGCGGGTGGCACACAATGAAATGTTCAGTATTTCAGAAAGTGATCTTAAGGTAATTCGTCGATCCTCTCCCACAATGGCAGCAGCAGTGTTGATGTTCTCTTCCGTAAGAGCAATAACTGGAGCACCGGGTCCACCTTCCTTTAAAATTGATTGTCTCCCCTCTTTAAACATTTTAAACAACCTTCGAGCTGTGCTGTAGTGAAGAACAGATTCTCCATAGACCTCCTGTAACATTGTATAGGCCTCAACTGAACATTTGCTGAGATGAAAGGAGAATTTCAAATCCGCATATTGTTCCTCGCGTGTTACCTCCATTGCAGCGGTAGGCGATACTGAACATGTCTGAACTTGCCTGGTTCTCACAGGCTTGTACCAGGAGTACCAACAATGAAACTACTACAACGTGTTTGTTCCACATTAAGCTAACATAATATAGTAAGATTGAATTTTAATGTGAAAAATTATGGTCATTCTTTATTGAACAGCCCTCGTAGGAACATATCTTATCAGCAACAAGTCACAGGGCCTCACAATAAAAAAAACATTTTAAATTGTTTTCCTTTATTTCCCAACATAATTTCCAGAAAAAGTAATACATTTGTCATATCGCTGTTCTAATTTAATTAAAGCATCTCTGCAGTGCGATTTATCCTGGTCCTCAAAATAACTATTTACCACATGAATGACCTGCTTAATGAAAACACATTAAGTCAATTTGTTATATAGCAAACATTGTTTTAGTTATAGTAACTGTCCGCCAGGGAACAACCGATCGCTTGTTGCTGTCCAGAGAGGGCTCCACCTCTACCATCTTATACTGGGAAAGAATCGTTGTAATTATTTACGAAATTGTATAATACATTCTAACTCTGTTATTTAAATATAGTTTAGATTTAATTGTTCTTTGTTCCCTGTAACAGACCGGTAGCTGTAATATGTATGGAGGAAATATGGAGCTAACCAATAACTGTACTTCTGTAATAAACCCTTCCAAATTAACTATATGTGTAGGTATTTCTTCAAACTGAGCATGGGTCAGCGATCATCAAAGGATACTGTCACCCTGGCGGTAGGCTCGCGAAGCCGAAGCCGGTAGAGATTCGGAAAATTTCGGAACCAATCGTTACCGGAAGCGAGACAGTTGAGAGTAGTTGTTAGAAAATAAACAGTTTTAGGTTAGCTAGAAAATTGTGATGTGACGAATGTATTTGCTAAGAAAATAAAGTGCAGTTTATGTATTTGAAGCCTCGACTTTTGATTTTCACGAACCCACAAAGTCACAACTGGTGTCAGGAGTGGGACAACATCACCGAAGATTATGGCCATGGAATCGGCATTGGAAATGCTTTTGCAGAAGATGAACGAATTAACAGCGAAGTCGGAAGCGGCAAATAACAACTTGGCCGCAAAGATGAACGAGTTAACCACAAAAACAGAAGCGGCAAATAACAACCTGGCCGCAGAGTTGAAAGAAATAAAGACCGAATTGACCACAGAAATGAAGGCAGCGAACGACAGTCTGGCCACGGAAATGAAGGAGGCGAACGAGCTCCTCGCCGCCAAATTTGAGGAACAGTTGGCCGGCGTGAGGGATAACGTGACGGAGCTGGGCAAGCGGATGGGCCAAGTGGACGAGCGCGTCGAGGACCTGGCGAACCGCTTCAATGGTCTAGAGGAAAAGGCCGACAATAACGCCAAGTCCCTGAACGCCATGGTTAAAGACGTCGAAGACCTCGCGAACCGCATGAAAACCCGATACGACAGGCAAGCCAACAGCCAAGGGTTCCAGCAAGGTGACCTGGTCTGGTTGTACCGCCCGACCCGGACCAAGGGACGCTGCCCGAAGCTTCAGCAGCCATGGCAAGGACCGTACCGTGTGGTGAAGCGGATTAACGACGTGGTCTACCGCATCCAGAAGGTGCCCCGAGGAAAGATGTTGGTGGTTCACCTGGATCGCCTGGCCCTCTACGAAGGCGCTGTTCTGGACGACCAGCCTTGAGGAGGGAGCAGTGTCGCCCTGGCGGTAGGCTCGCGAAGCCGAAGCCGGTAGGGATTCGGAAAACTTCGGAACCAATCGTTACCAGAAGCGAGACAGTTGAGAGTAGTTGCTAGAAAATAAACAGTTTTAGATTAGCTAGAAAATTGTGATGTGACGAATGTATTTGCTCGGAAAATAAAGTGCAGTTTTTGTATTTGAAGCCTCGACTTTTGATTTTCACGAACCCTCAAAGTCACAATACCTAACAAGTGGAAAACTGTTTTGTTGGAATTTGAATCCAGTTGTATCAATAAATGCAATTGCAAACTTTTCTGTTCCTTATTCACAAATGTCAGTTCAGATACACCATTTTAAGAAGTTTTTAAAAAGTTTCGTCCCCGAACTTAAGAGTTGTTATAAAGTTTGTACATTATGTGCATTTCTGAATCACTGTGCTCAAATTGATAAACTAATAAACTAAATCTAGATGGCGGAGTCCCGCACTAGCAACTTGATGACTGGGAAGGTCTGACCTATTAGTTGACTTTAGATTACAATTATGCATACTGAGTATTGTTAAGGGAGTTATGGAAGATACCGGAAGGATTTCCCATCAGTTGAAAACCTGGACGCAGTCTCCAGTAGTGCATCCAGTCCAGAAGTTGGTCCAGGTATGTGAGGTTGAACCAAGTATCTCCAGAAATTCGTCTAAAACAACAGTGATCTTAGTCTATGAATTTGACTGAAATAATCTGAACGATTTGATCACTGGAAACATGCTTACCTGTTGACTGTTACGAGCTCCAGAAGCCAATGAATGCGCACTTGGGTTATAGCCTTCCTGGGCAGCGAACCAATAAGGGCGAGGTTCAATTTCAAAGCGAGGTTCATCACTAGTACTCGTACGTCCCATTTTAAACTCTACAACCAAACTTTTAATTATTGTATATGAAGGGACAGAGCGAGGCTCATCACTAGTCCTCGTACGTCACATTTTATACTCTACAACCAACCTTTTAATTATTGTATATGAAGGGACAGAGCGAGGCTCATCACTAGTACTCGTACGTCACATTTTAAACTATACATCCCACCTTTTAATTATTGTATATGAAGGGCCAGAGCGAGGCTCAAAACTAGTGCTCGTACGTCCCATTTTAAACTCTACAACCAAACTTTTAATTATTGTATATGAAGGGACAGAGCCGGGCTCATCACTAGTACTCGTACGTCCCATTTTAAACTCTACAACCAAACTTTTAATTATTGTATATGAAGGGACAGAGCGAGGCTCATCACTAGTACTCGTACGTCCCATTTTAAACTCTACAACCAAACTTTTAATTATTGTATATGAAGGGACAGAGCGAGGCTCATCACTAGTACTCCTACGTCCCATTTTAAACTCTACAACCAACCTTTTAATTGTTGTATATGAAGGGACAGAGCGAGGCTCAACACTAGTACTCGTACGTCCCATTTTAAACTCTACAACCAACCTTTTAATTATTGTATATGAAGGGACAGAGCGAGGCTCATCACTAGTGCTCGTTCGTCCCATTTTAAACTCTACAACCCACCTTTTAATTATTGTATATGAAGGGACAGAGCGAGGCTCATCACTAGTACTCGTACGTCACATTTTAAACGCTACAACCAACCTTTTAATTATTGTATATCAAGGGACAGAGCGAGGCTCATCACTAGTACTCCTACGTCCCATTTTAAACTCTACAACCAACCTTTTAATTATTGTATATGAAGGGACAGAGCGAGGCTCATCACTAAGACTCGTACGTCACATTTTAAACTCTACAAGCAGCCTTTTAATTATTGTATATGAAGGGACAGAGCGAGGCTCATCACTAGTATTCGTACGTCCCATTTTAAACTCTATAACCAACCTTTTAATTATTGTATATGAAGGGACAGAGCGAGGCTCATCACTAGTACTCGTACGTCACATTTTAAACTCTACAAGCAACCTTTTAATTATTGTATATGAAGGGACAGAGCGAGGCTCATCACTAGTACTCGTACGTCCCATTTTAAACTCTACAACCAACCTTTTAATTATTGTATATGAAGGGACAGAGCGAGGCTCATCACTAGTACTCGTACGTCACATTTTAAACTCTACAAGCAACCTTTTAATTATTGTATATGAAGGGACAGAGCGAGGCTCATCACTAGTATTCGTACGTCCCATTTTAAACTCTACAACCAACCTTTTAATTATTGTATATGAAGGGGCAGAGCGAGGCTCATCACTAGTACCCGTACGTCCCATTTTAAACTCTACAACCAACCTTTTAATTATTGTATATGAAGGGACAGAGCGAGGCTCATCACTAGTACTCGTACGTCACATTTTAAACTCTACAAGCAACCTTTTAATTATTGTATATGAAGGGACAGAGCGAGGCTCATCACTAGTATTCGTACGTCCCATTTTAAACTCTACAACCAACCTTTTAATTATTGTATATGAAGGGACAGAGCGAGGCTCATCACTAGTACTCGTACGTCCCATTTTAAACTCTACAACCAACCTTTTAATCATTGTATATGAAGGGATAGAGCGAGGCTCATCACTAGTACTCGTACATCCCATTTGAAACTCTACAACCAACCTTTTAATTATTGTATATGTAGAGACATAGTCTTTCAATGTACTGTCCATTTCCTTCTTGATTTCTTTAGGCGTTAAGCCTTTCAGATGGAATGCCTAAACACTGCTCGTGTTTCCAGATCCTCCAGTTTCGTGAAACATTTGTTGTATTTTCCATGCAACACTTTTAAAGGATTTACTTTCCCTAACCGTCTACGATATCAATATCTGGGGTAGTTAAAGTGTACAAGATAAACCTGGAAGAATCAAAGCAAAATATCCACTAGGAAATTTCTCAACATGAGAACTAGGGACCTAATGAGATTCTAATGAGATTAGAACTAGGGACCTCTTGAACGCGACACTACTACCACACTATAAAACAGGCCATTGTCCTCCAACGTTAAGTCATATCGGATGGTGAATGAAATGATGTTCAAATGAGTACAGGGTACATAGAGCTTGACATTCATCTTTTAGGATAAGGGAAAACCTTATCACTCTGACCGAGATTAGAACTAGGAACCTCTTGAATGTGACACTACCACCACGATACAGAGAGAGGGCAATATCCTCCAACGTTAAGTCATATCGCACGAGGAATGAAACGATGTTCAAATGAGTACAGGGTACATAGAGCTTGACATTCATCTTCTGGGATAAGGGAAAACCTCGGGACCTTTTGAACGTGAGGCAGACATGCTACCATCTACGCTACCGAGGTGGACACGAGGAGTGAAGAAGGTGCCAAATAGGTATGGACAACGGAGGCAGCATCTCCTTTAACAACATGGGTAAGTAAAGTCTTTAAAAGTAGTTTTAAAAATGTTGCATGATTTCATCCGTAACTTTCTATGATAGCAGTTGACGGCAACCAGCACCAAGGTCAAAATATCGCGTAGCCGGTTAGGATGTTTTTGGGTCACTCGGTATTAGTGAGACTGTAAATGAATAGATTAGATTAGATTTATTTGCGTTCAGTTGGTTCACTTGTAGCCAGAAAAGGCTGTGAACATTGAACATGGCTAGAGGTATAAAGTTTAATAGCATATATATGTACAAAAGTTAACATAAGACACATATTATAGTATAAGGCAATATGAACAACGATATGGAAAACAAAATGAAACACTTTTTAAACCAGCTTTCACTTGGCTTATGCCAGTACGTCTCAACCTTTTTGCAATGGCTACCATTCTTGTTATTTATTAAATACATATACATTAAAAATTAACTTTAAACTTGCATCAAATATTTATAAGTAATGATTTTTCATTGGAATAGTTAAATACTACTTATAGAGCTACAGAAGCATTATCAGGATAATTTGTCATTCAGATAATCTTGTACAGAATAAAAAGATTTTGAGCAAAGGTCCTCTCTAACAGCTTTTTTAAAAGCACCGAAATTATCAACTTTTTCTTTAAGAACATTAGGAAGTGCGCCAAATATTTTGATAGTTTCATAATACACACCTTTCTGGAAGAAAGAAAGTTTAGCACTGGGATAATGGATATTATACTTTTGTCTATTGTTTATTTTGTGAATTACATTATTTGTTACAAATAAGGCACGATTGCATACAAAGAATTTTGGGATTGGGAATATATACATGCAAGGAAGCGTTAATATCTACAATCTTGTAAAAAGATCTTTACAGGAGCATCTGGTGTGGGTGATAGTAATGATTCTTATAACCCTCTTTTGCATAAGAAATATTTTTTTACTTTCTACTGAGTTGCCCCAAAATAATATTCCATATTCCATAATAGAGTTAAAGTATGCATAATATACTAATTTAAGTGTGACAATAGAACTCACATTAACCAGCTCTCGGATAGCATAACAGGCAGAGCTGACTTTAGGTAAGATATAATTTATGTGAGCTATCCAATCTAAACATCTGTCCACTTGAAGGCCCAGAAATTTTATGCTCTCAATTTCTTCTAATAACATATCATTAATCCCGATTTCTATTTGAGTATGTGACGTACGATAGGTTATAAATTTGACCACTTTTGTTTTGTCTAGATTCACAGATAATTTGTTTGCTTTAAACCAGCATGACATACATGCGGCAGCGGGCATAAAAGTTTCGGCACAAATAGACAACAGACGGATAGTGTTTCACGGTAATAAAGAGCTTGCATAAGCAGTTAAAGATAGCGCAAGATAAAGGTCTGCCGAAACAAACAAACTGACATAAATGGAAATTTCTGGTGACGTCTTGGTTGATAGAGATTATTCGGTTTGTTTATTGTTCCGGAAATATCTAGAATTTATCAATGAGATATTTAAGAAAGCGACGACTCGCCAACAGTCAGTCGCGAAGAGTTGTAAGCAGTAAACAACTGTAGAGTGTTGTAACGAGAGCTGATGTAATCAGAACACTGTTATTGTCATAGACCTTGGTAGATTGTGTTGTGTACGTGACGTTATGTTGTTACGTGAGAATTGAGCAGTGTATTTCTACGGAAATAAAGAACATTGGAATATCTGCAATTCGGACTTTTAATTCTACGATAAGTCACAATATGTATAATCATTGTTTACTTTAGAAAACCCAAGGTAAACAAACCTAAATATTAATACAAGAGAAACAAATTGAATATCGCTGGCGATAAGCTAAGCAAAGCAGCCGATATGACCTTAGCTGGCATTTTAGCGCTTTCTAAACATTACACATTTTGTAAATACTCTGTAAATTCAGTTGTATTTCTAGCTGTGCATTGTTTATTTACGAGTTTGTTTGTTCCAACACAAATACCGAGTCTCATATTGTTAGACATCTGAAAAACGACAAAGAAATGCTGCAGCATCAGCGAACACACAAAATGTCAATATTCGGAAAATATTACTCGAAGAAAATGGAAGTTCTTATTACGGAAATAACGTTGCAATAAAATATTCCTTGTGCGACAAATACGCTAGTTGCAAAGAGAATTTATGAAAAACTGCAGGGAGAGAGAGAGCAGTATGTTAAAGTAGGTCATGAGCTGTATTTGCGCAGTACACATCTGTCACGCGGTATTAGAACTGTAAAAATATGACTAGCTTTGTGAACAGCTGGCGTGTAACATGGGAATGGTGTAGAAACGATTTGCTCTACACATTGTGCATTTTAAATAAAGAATAGTGCGAATAAAACTAAGTTTAACTCGTTTTTAACAAATATTCAGACATATCACATGTAATAAGAAACATTTTTAAAAGCACATAGCCCGTCTCTGTAGCGTGGTGGTAGTGTCATGTTCAAGAGGTCCCTAGTTCTAATCTCGGTCAGGGTGATAAGGTTTTCCCTTATCCTGAAAGATAAATGTCTGGTAACTCTAAGCTCTATGTACCCTCCACTCATTTGAACATCATTTATCGACCGATATGACTTAAGGTTGGAGGATATTGGCCCGTCTCTGTAGCGTGGTGGTAGTGTCACGTTCAAGAGGTCCCTAGTGCTAATCTCGGTCAGGGTGATAAGGTTTCCTCTTATCCTGAAAGATGAATGTCTGGTAACTCTAAGCTCTATGTACCCTCGACTCATTTGAACATCATTTATCGTCCGATATGACTTAAGGTTGGAGGACATTAGCTCGTCTCTGTATTGTGGTGGTAGTGTCACGTTTAAGAGATCCCTAGTTCTAATCTCGGTCAGGGTGATAAGGTTTCCTCTTATCCTGAAAGATGAATGTCTGGTAACTCTAAGCTCTATGTACCCTCGACTCATTTGAACATCATTTATCGTCCGATATGACTTAAGGTTGGAGGACATTAGCTCGTCTCTGTATTGTGGTGGTAGTGTCACGTTTAAGAGATCCCTAGTTCTAGTCTCGGTCAGGGTGATAAGGTTTCCTCTTATCCTGAAAGATGAATGTCTGGTAACTCTAAGCTCTATGTACCCTCGACTCATTTGAACATCATTTATCGTCCGATATGACTTGAGGTTGGAGGACATTGGCTCGTCTCTGTATCGTGGTGGTAGTGTCACGTTTAAGAGGTCCCTAGTTCAAATCTCGGTCAGGATGATAAGGTTTTCCTTATATACTGAAAGGTGAATGTCGGTTAATTCTATGTTCTATGTACCCTGGACTCACTTGAACATCACTTCATTCAGTATGATGTGACTTAATTTTGGAGGATGTAAATTAAACAAAAAAAAACTGTAACTTGTGGATACATTTGATTCTAGTTCCGCCGCCGTTTCTCCATTTTAAGCCCGTGTTTAGATCTCTGCCAGATTTTACTTAATAATACTGAATTCCATAAGGTACATTGTAACCTCAATAACATCATTTGGCGCCTTTTCTAGCATCGATCGATCGATATTCGATGGTGTAATTTGAGCTCTTATTAACAGACGCAAGCGTGTATTTTTATGTTGTGCTGGGAAACTGGTAAATGAGGTTAGTTTGTTGGAAAACAAACTAATTATTATTGGTGTGCTGGCGTGTTTAGGTTTGTTAGCACACACTACACATGTAGCTGCTGGTAAAATGAAGTAACAGGAGTTCTTTACGAAGATCTGTTGGCAGTTTTGAACGCAGAGAAAAATAGAATGATCATAACAGTAAATAATTTGGATTTCGGGTTGTATCTGTACCAGATTTATTGACGTTACGAAGGTAACTTATTGTCAAATTTACTTATAATTCCTGCACCATTTACTTTACTAAGTAGTGGAAGCATTTCATTTCATTCGCAAACACGATATCGAGAAGATAAAAGGAAACTGTATTATTAGGGACGCAAAAGTGAAAGTAATTATTTAATGGTCTTACATGTATGTTTTGGAGTCGATGATGTCATTTGTAGAGCCTGGAACTAGCCCCCATTTTAACACGTTTTGTTTGATAGCAAAATAATGACGTAATAACAACTGAAAAGAAAAAAAAAAAAAAAAAAAAAAAAAAAAAAAAGGACATCTGCTACAGCGGTACTGCGCATACGCGATGGGGACTGCCAACCTAAATAAGAAGCGAAAGCTCCTCTCATTGAGGTTTATTAAATCTTTGATACAGGATCACAAAAGAAACCACATCGGCCTCCGTAACTGGTTCACTCCTCCTCTTATTAAAATGCATCTCTCGGCTACACTGAATTAGTTTGTGTTGATTAGTTTTACATCTGCAAAACGGTAAATAGCAGGTTCCGAAATCAATTGTTGCAGTTTATCCGAAAAGAGGAGTGTCAACAGACTAACAAAAGAACTTAAGATAGAAAAATACCAAAGTCTGGCATGATTTGAAGAGTGAAAAAATTTGAAGAAAATTCCCCTCCTCCACCAAAATGTCATTTGCGTGGATTTGTTTGTTCCATTCGCTGAAAAATGGCCAATGATGTATATTTAAATACATCAGCGTTTAAAATATTTATATTACACAAAGCATAATTATATTTTGAATGTTCTGGTAAAATCCTAAGAAACTCTCTGCTTTCTGAATTAAGTTTGTGTGTTTTGTTAACTGGTAGTAAGTAATAACAGATAGACAAAAGCTAGTTCTGCACGATTAATCTGATGTGACATTCACGTAGGATGCGATCTATTGCGTGTAAGCCCAAAGTAGGACACGTCCGGGAGAAAGGATGAGGTGAAAGAAGACAGAGGGCGGCTGTCCCAAGGAGCCATGACGGTGTAGAGGGCATGGTCTCTAAAACTGACCAGTTGGAAACTCTCCGGCAGCCCAGTACAACGGGCATCCCACCCAACCCGTAGGGGAAGGGATCCAAACACTTCAGCTGCTGTGGTGCGGTCACTGCGGGCCCCTAGCACTCGTGGTACCTCTGACGTTACTAGAGGAACCTCGGGCCGAACATTCGAAACCCTGTTGGGAGTTGTTCGGATTGAGTTGGACTAGAGGGTCAGTGTGTTCCCAATACCCGTGGGCGATCAGGGACGTCTGTTCGCAGACGGCCTTAGACGGCAAAGCCTTAAGTTCCCGGGTTCTAGCCTGCAGAGCTAGCCTTGGACATAAAATTAGAACGTAACGTCATAGACCGTCACCTAACAAACCAGTTTTAAAACATTTGACTATCACTTCAAGTCTACTGTATTCCCATATTCCCTTGTCGTTATTCATTTTTTATCTCTTGGACATACAAATAGAACGTAATGTCAAAGACCGTCACCTAGACAACCAGTTTTAAAACATTTGACTATCACTTAAAGTCTACTGTATTCCCATATTCCCTTGTCGTTATTCATTTTTTATCTCTTGGGCATACAAATAGAACGTAATGTCAAAGACCGTCACCTAGACAACTAGTTTTAAAACATTTGACTATCACTTCAAGTCTACTGTATTCCCATATTCCCTTGTCGTTATTCATTTTTTATCTCTTGGACATACAAATAGAACGTAATGTCAAAGACGGTCATCTAGACAACCAGTTTTAAAACATTTGACTATCACGGTATCCCCATATTACTACAATAAAATTAACAGCAAGATAGTGTTTATCTTGATTAACATGAAGTAAATAGTATTTGTAAGGTCAGTTTGGAGAAAGCCCTGTAGGTAAGTGCAACACGTCAGATTACTTTAAGTGTTCTTAGCAAATAAAAGAACTTTCCAGACGCATTAGTAGTATCAATTACAGGAACAGTCTGTAACACGAGAACCCAGGTAGGTAAGACTGTAATGTTTGTAGTGACGTAATGATAGGCAAATCATGAGAAATGTTGGCAGCAATGACAGCTGCAGGAACCCAATTATTCGGGCCCTTCATCAAAGCTATGTTGTTCCGTACCGCCCACATGCTGCTACATTGGGAATCCATTTTGATGTAGGTACGTAATCCTGAAAGCTTATACATAATGAAAACATAACAGTTGCTGTCACTGCCATCTCTTACCAACAAAACAAGCAAATAAGAAACAGAGCACACACTCACTGTACCTACGATAACGAAAGCTATGTTCAGATGTTTTTGCATCACAAGCTTACTTAAGTTCAACACAGGAATGTTACTGGAAATTTAATTAGCGTACAACATTACGCTTTGCTTATTTGTTTTTAAACAAAAGCAACATTGTTGAGGACCAAAAACATGACACCACTACTCACTGTCGCCAACTTTGATCTTATTAAACCACAAAACTCACCAAGTTTGTGTTGGTATAGTCAGTTCATCTACACAAAAGTTATGAAGGGAAGTGTTTGTACGCAAACTAACCTCAAACTCCAATTTTATCATTGAAACGCCATATTATTTCTGACAGACATTCCCTATAAATCACCTTCTTAGTTCAGTTCATACATTACTAAAAGATTAAAGAGCATTTGTAAAGTTATTAATGCAAAACTTTAATTCGATTAGCTGAGGTAGAAAAAATAAGGTTTCAGCGATAGAAGCTGAAGAAGGTAATGAGAATTTACCGTAAATGCAGGGGCGGTTCTTTCTTGATGCGTTTGAATCGCCGAGTCACCTACGAGGGCTCTTCAATAAAGAATGATCACAATTTTTTAACAACGTACCTTTACTCATCCTCATAATTTTGATGGTCCTTCTCAAAAAAGTCTCCTCTGAATGCGATGTACTTGTCCCAGCGTTTCTGCCAGTCTTTGAAGACATGCTGGAAACCATTTATAGAGATCCTTCAAAATTGCCTCCACAGCCTTCACCACTGCTTCTGATGATGGATAATGCCTCCCACGAAGGCGTTTCTTCAAGTTAGGTAATAGAAAAAAAGTCACATGAGGCTAAATCCGGACTATAGGGAGGGTGAGGGATGCACTTCACGTTGATTTTTGCAAGATATTCAGCAACAACATTGTCAATATGCGGCCATCTTGGAACCCATCACTCACAAACACGTCTCATGTGTAATGTTTCTGTCACCAACGTGTGGGTGGCACCCCAAGAAATGTTCAGTATTTCAGAAAGTGATCTTAAGGTAATTCGTCGATCCTCTCTCACAATGGCAGCAGCAGTGTTGATGTTTTCTACCGTAAGAGCAGTAACTGGAGCACAGGATCCACCTTCCTTTGAAATTGATTGTCTCCCCTCTTTAAACATTTTAAACCACCTTCGAGCTGTGCTGTAGGGAAGTACAGACTCTCCATAGTATAGGCCTCAACTAAAGATGTGTTGAGACGAAAGCAGAGTTTTAAAGCCGCATATTGTTCCTCGCGTGTTACCTCCATTGCAGCGGTAGGCGATACTGAACATGTGTGAACTTGCCTGGTTCTCACAGGCAGGAACCAGGAGTACCAACAATGAAACTACTTCGGCGTGTTTGGTTCACATTAAGCTAACAGAATATAATAAGATTGAATTTTAGTGCAAAAATTATGACCGTAAAAAAAGTACTATCATTCTTTATTGAACAGGCCTCGTACTTGTTTTTGGATAATTTACGTGGCTATGGTTTATGTTCTAGCATTTGATTTTCGTTTATAAAAGTCATCCAAATTATATTTTGTAATGGAGCCGCTCTCTTGGCGCTCGCGTGTCGATAATGCAGCTAGCTTACTTCGCGACTAGTGGTTCGTTATTAAAAGGCCAAGATGACCGTAACACTTGCGGGGAGTGAGGAGAGGTTGGAGGGGCAGAGAGCATCACTGGTTACCATGGCTACGGATTCGATTCCTAGAAGCCGTATATTCCTCACCAACTCGTGTTGACAACACGATACAAGACTTTCTTCCTACTTTTTCGTTTACTTGAAAAGAAATTTGTTGGTAGAAGTGGTAACTCGCTTTAAGCGAGCCCTGCGTGTCATGTGCTACTGTTTGTTATCAGTTTGCATCCTGTGTAAAAATGTAGTTCTTATGTGATCACTGATTATTGTCTGATATATGAAGTGCTTAATTTTTCATATTTAGGGGATTTACAATGAATGCAACACACGGCCTGGTGTGTTCTATTCTCTAAACACCCTCCCCCAGGGGCCTACTTCGGTAGGTACGGGTTTGGCGCACCCGGGGTCCCGAGCCAACAGTCTCCCTCGTGTGGGCTCCTCTTCGTGGTTGAGGGAAGGTCAACAGGCACACCCACGTGTAGGCCGTGCTTGGAGACCCGTGTCGGTGGAAAGGTTTGTCCTGGTGGTTGAGGGATGCGTATCTGAGCTCGTAACAGTGCTCTTCTGAATTCGGGGAGGGTGCGCATTTCTTATACACTACTTTGGCTTCTGCTTCGCCTAAACGGGAGGTTAGGGACTAACCCACCCCTAATCAATCGGCCAGGACTAGGTATTGTACTGACCTCCAGGGTGAGTGGGACGGCGAGCTCGCTATATCCCCTGTGTAGCCCTGTCATCCCAGTAGGATGACCCGTTGTTGGGCACCGTGGTGGGTGGGGAGCACTGGGGGATGAAACTTAGTCTTATCTATTATGGTAAACCCCTCTATTAAAATTAATAGCAAACGTGGAAAGGAAATAGCCGAGTGTAGTGGTCCTCGCTATTTAGTTATTTATAGAACTGAGGAAGGTCGCAAGTTTAGTACCGTGAATCCGTTCGTTATTCAGAAAGGCTTAGATAGTATTGCTGGTTCTGTGAAGGCATATACTAGATTTCGCAATGGCATGCTCCTGGTCGAAGCAGTTTCTCCGACACAGGCCGCCAAAATCTTGAAAGCCAATATGCTTGCGAGCTATCCGGTGCGCGTTGAATTGCATAGGACTCTGAACTCCTCGCGTGGTGTTGTAAATACCAGCGCATTGGATGGTATGACCAATGAGGAGATTCAGGAAAACTTGGCGGAACAAGGTGTGACTAGTGTATATCGAGTTCACCGCAAAGAACGTGGTGAACTAGTGCCCACTCGTACCCCGTTTCTTAACTTTGATCGGGTAGATCTCCCGAAAAGGATTAAGGCAGTGTATGAAGCTATTAAAGTGAGGCAGTATATACCTAATCCACTGAGGTGTTATAAATGCCAGCGTTTTGGCCACACAAGTGATTCTTGTAATGGAGTTGCCACTTGCGTGGACTGCGGGGAAGTCAAGCATGACAATGCATGCACTTCACCCGCAACGTGTGATAACTGCAGTGGGAATCATTCATCAAACTCCACAGAATGTCCCCGTTTTATGGAGGAGAAGGCGATCCAAGAGATCCGGGTAAGAGAGAGGGTGTCCTTCGTGGAAGCCCGAAACTCTTGCGTATTCGCCAGCCTTCTGTGCCTAGGACCGTTACTAATAGTGTAGTTGCAGCTAAGCCGGTACCTAGACGTGAAATCGCAACACAAATCTGCGAAATAAACGGGGAGGTAGTATCCGAAAGATCAATTACACAAAGATCACAGCCAAAGCAACAAACACCAACACGAACAACAGTGAGCGCGCCGACCAGGTCCAGTCCTAAGAAGAAGGTTTTAACCAAGTCACCGGCGAAAACATCTACTTCAAGAACAAGTGAACCGGTAGTATATAATGTGTCGCCCAGAAAATTTAAGACCACTTATGACAGAACGGACTTCCTCAAGGTAAATAGTAAGACAACTGAAAAGAGAGCTGGCCAGCACAAAAGTCCGCGAACATCTCTGTCCACAACATCTGAGGACTCATCTGGAGAGGACGCCGATCGGCGACTTTCATCTTCGCCGGTCGCAGTTTCCGATCCTGTCGAGAGACTGGATTCGGAGTCACCAGTGCGCAAGCCGTCCTCTTCCATTGACGATGTGGAGCGGGTGGAATCTGTCTTCACTGCCCAAACGACAGTGAGGAAAAGGCAGGGAAAACCTGTTGAAAGTGCTAGCCCTGCCCCAAAGAAACGAAACAAATTGGCTCTTGTTATGGCAAGTTTTTATTGAATGTGGTATTTTGTGGCTCTTCGTATTTTATGAGAAATTATATCTTTTGTATTGTTTTTACTATTATATATTTATTTGTACGCATTTGGGCTTATTTATATTTTAGTCATTTTGTTTTGATATGTTTCTTTAAATTTTGACTAATTTATATCTGGCTATTGCCATGAATATGTTTCTGTAAGGGCGCTGATGACCAAGCTGTTGAGCGCCCTTATATACCAATCATCATCATCATCATCCAAACACCCTTTTCTTTATGGAAAAATGATGACAAACGCGACTGGTAAATGTCAGTAAGTTTTTGCAGTCAGCATCTTCAAAATACATCAGGAGGCACGGGCGGCCGGTGAGGCATTGTATTGACGGTGCTATAAATAAATAAATGAATAATAAATAAATGAATAATAAATAATAAACAAATAAATAATGGTTGTTAAAATATAAATATGTGTACCAATTTCGAACGATATAGATAATCTTATCAATAATCCATCCTATTTTATAATATACTGTACCAAACAGAACGTAAGGGGAAACGGAAATAGATATTTATTACAACCGTACTCTTGTTATGCAAAGGTGTAAGGTGTACAGTAAAAGTTAGATAATACAGTTCATGGAGAATGTGATAGGAAGCGTTCGTGTAGGACTTCGCGACAGAGAGACAGTTATCTTAAGTACCGTGCTTTACTGCACTCTCACGGATAAAGCTGAAGTTATGCGTCAGAGAAATCTCGGCACCACCTTCTGCCATAAGAAGCCGTGTATAAGCAGACATCCTAGCGCTTTAACACAGGCGCTTATGAGCGTAGATGGTGCCGTTCTGGAATCGGCTCCAAGTTACGGAAAACAACCAGGACAGAGCGCTTGCGTTTAACGTGCCTATTCACACCAGGGAGCAGACACTCAATTTCGCGCAATTTCTCTTTCTTTCGTTTTCATACAAATGGTGCCATGGCACACTGGCACTACCTCAAAAGCCGCCCCTGTCAGGAGGTTTAAGACTCGTTGGTATGAGGAACATGATTATGCCGGATCGAAGGAGCTGGATGAAAAACACTAACAAAATTGCAAACGCTCTTCGGGAAAGCTCACGTGTATATATTGTAAAATACAATGAGAACGTTAAGCTTAACAGACTTTTCATGCAATATCCCATTAGGAAAGTAGACAAGAAATGTCATTTCGTTGACATAATGAAAGCGAGGACTCTTTAAAATAGTCAGTTTTAAGGAACTTTTGGATTCATATACAGACAGCAGCCCCATCGAAATTCAAAACCACCATTCCAGTATAAAATCCGTTTCTGCGATGCTGATTTTGCCAATTTTCCGAGTCACCTAATCAATTCGCCCAGAGCCGCGCCTGCGTAAATGCTTAAACATCTGAAATCGCCTTTTAACCTACTGTATGCTCCTGTTATTAATATTTTTGAAGGCATTTAAACCAGTAATTACATTGGGCAACAACAAAATTTTTTTAATGTTTCAAGCACTTCATGAGGCAATTCTTGCAGGCAGTCTTCTTTAATATAATGCAGTTTCCTATCTCTACTGTCTCACATACATAAGAAGCAAGTGTAACCTAATAGTATGGCAATGAGTTTTACATCACCACAGATTTTCCATTCGTGTTAATGATATTTAACCGAGTCCAAGAGACCTTTCATACTTGCATATGTCTCCTTCGTGTGAACAGCATAACCAACAAATAAATGAAAGAAGGTTCCCGTTATGAAGTAACAGAATTTTCAAACTAAGCTTGGAGGAGTCAATGAATAGCCTCGTTCAATTGGATCATGGTTCAAATTCAAAGATGTCATCAAGCCATCAATGTCGCAGCAAACAAAAAGATTATTTTTCTTCTCAAAAAAGGGAAGCAGTTCCATGTGAAGTTTTCTGTACTGTGAGATTCTCACATCACTTTGGAGAAGATTCCATTGCTGTAGTCCAGACCCAAGAATTTCTGTCTTCTCCTACGTCTCTAATGAGATCACTCAATTATGCTTGACTCAGTCTGTGAACTTTATCATCTTTTCCCTCAAAATCAGAGTCATGAGCTGTATAAGGCTTCTTTGCTTCTTCTTCTTGTTCCACACTGTCTTGATCTTCTACTTCAAACACAATTTTTGGGTGCAGTAGGAACTGGTAATCTATCCGAATGTGGAATCGGTCGAATATCACATGGAAAATTCGGGTACTGAACTGTCCTTTCCTTCATAGACAATCCTGCCTTTACAGGTGGAGTCAGGCAGAAATAGCAGTCATCTGTATGGTTTGTAGGCTCCCGCCAAATCATAGGCACAGTGAAAGCCATACATCGCTTCTTCTTTTTCATCCATTCTCGCAGTGTAACTTATCATGCGTTGCAACATATATGTGGAGCCCAAGACTTATCCTGGTCCCCTACTTTCATACCGAAATAATATTGATAGGTAGTCTTTAAAAAAGGTGTCAGATAGCGTTTCTGTGAGGAAAATGTTATTTCACCACAAATATAACAAAAGTTATTCACCATATTTACACATTTTCGTGGCATTTTTACAAATTTTACACTAGAAAAGCACTCCCGAACCAGAAATGTTGCATTAATTTGAGTAGAAACTACATTTAATTCACAGTCACAGCAACAGTATCTTACAAACAGCTGAAGAGCATCTGCGTTTTTGTCATTTGACAGTTGTGCCAATTCCCACAAAAATTCCCCCAAATTTAAAATCTTCACTCTAAAAAATGAAATGTCACTTTATCTTCAAAACAAGAGCTAATCTATCATCTTTTTGGTAATTTTTGAATTCAGCAGATGGAAATACATGTAAATTCACTATTTTTAAGCCCGAAACATGTTCATTGATGCCCAGTATCATCTAGAAAAAAGATTTTAAAGTTTATTTTGTGGACTAGCTGTGAAAATAAATGATAATGGATAGAAAAAGTCGTGTGATGTAGATCACTATTTACCAGAGACCAGTGCTCTTCCAGAAGTGATGTAGATGAGCCACTTTTGGTTTCGAGAGGTCCAGATATACCCTTGGCCCTGCTTCTGTTTGTCCCCAGCTTATTGCCCCGAGCATCAGCAGTACCACAGCCATCTTAACCTGAAAAACACATTTTCAAAATTATATGTATTATATTATTATGTATTATATATGTATTTGTACTTCCATTCCACCACACCAGGGTACTCGGATATTCAAACCGAAGATACGTATTTCGAAATTATGAGACAAAATATTTTTTCAAATATCGAAAAAAAAATAATATATTTGGTATTTGAATTCAGCATTTTTCAAAATGAAAAAAGCATAGCCTGAACTAGACCTTAAAGACAAAATATTTTATTTTATTTTCTCAAACATGGCTAACGATTTTGAATTAGAACCCATACGTTCAATATTTGCCTGACAAAACACACATCTTGAATTTTCTCCGAATTACCTGTGAAATAACTAGAAAATATACAAAATTTACCATACCAAACATTACATAAAAAACGTAAATTATATTTTAATTTTTCAACTAAAACTGGTTGTCTAGGTGACGGGTTTGGACGTTACGTTCTATTTGTATGTCTAAGAGATAAAAAAATGAATAACGACAAGGGAATATGGGAATACAGTAGACTTTAAGTGATAGTCAGATGTTTTAAAACTGGTTGTCTAGGTGACAGTCTTTGACATTACATTCTATTTGTATGTCCAAGAGATAAAAAATGAATAACGACAAGGGAATATGGGAATACAGTAGACTTTAAGTGATAGTCAAATGTTTTAAAATTGGTTGTCTAGGTGACGGACTTTGAAGTTATCTTCTATTTGTATGTCCAAGAGATAACAAATAAGAACTTACAATTGGAGAAGAATATAACTATTGGAAAATTAAGAAACATAACACGAAATATCTAGTATGTGGTTCATTCTATACAAAGATGTCACAAAAATTCTGTGATTTGATGAGATCTAAACTTTTTGACTAGTAATATTTTGTTAGTGTGATTAAATATCTGAACCAGACGTTAGGCGCTTTCCTAGGGATTCGGAAAACATACAATTCCGATTTAAACTTGCTGTACATTTTCTACGTGTATAACCACTGGCACATACCCCGTTCGACTATGTGACACGTGGAACACACCCACTCGGCTGCATGAGACGTGTACAACCACTGGCACATACCACACACGGCTGTATTTCACGTGTATAACCACTGGCACATACACCACACGGCTGTGTGACACGTGTATAACCACTGGCACATACCAAACATGCCTGTATGACACGTGTATAACAACTGGCACATACATCACGTGGCTGTGTGACACGTGTACAACCACTGGCACATACCACACTTGCCTTATGACACGTGTATAACCACCGGCACATACCACACACGGCTGTATGACACGTGTACAACCACTGGCACATACGACACACGGCTGTGTGACACGTGTATAACCACCGGCGCATACCATACACGGCTGTATGACACGTGTATCACCACTGGCACATACAACACACGGCTGTGTGACACGTGTATCACCACTGGCACATACCCCACTCTCGCCTCTGTGAAACGTGTATAACCACTTGCATATACCACACTCGCCTGTATGACACGTGTATAAGCACTGGTACATAACCCACACGGCTGGTGACTCGTGTACAACCACTTGCACATACCACACCTGCATGTGTGACACGTGTATAACCACTGGCACATACCACACCTGGCCTATGACACGTGTATAACGACTGGCACATATCCTACACGTCTGTGTGACACGTATATAACCACTGGCTCATACCACACACAACTGGTGACACGTGTATAACCACTGGCACATACCACACTCGCCATAATGAGACGTGTATAATCACTGGCACATACTCCACACGGCTGTGTGTCACGTGTATAACCACTGGCACATACCACATACGGCTGTGTGACACATGTATAACCACTGGCACATACCCCACACGGCTGTGTGACACGTGTACAACCATTGGCACATACCCTACACGCCTGTATGATGCGCGTGTATAACCACTGGCACATACGACGCACGGCTGTGTGACACGTGTATAACCACTGGCACATACCACACTCGGTTGTGTGACACGTGCATAACCACTGGCACGTACTCCCCTCGGCTATTTCGCACGTGTATAACCACTGCCACATACCCACACGGCTGTAAGGCACGTGTATAACCACTGGTACATACCCCACATGATGGTGTGACACGTGTAAAATAGATGGCACATTATCCACTCGCCTGTGTGACACGTGTATAACTACCAGCAGATACCTCACTCGGCTGTATGACATGTGTATAACCACAGGCAGATACCTCACTCGGCTGTATGACACGTGCATAACCACCGGCACGTACACCCCACGGCTATTTCACACGTGTATAACCACTGCCACATACCCACGCGACTGTAAGGCACGTGTATAACCACCGGCACATACCCCACACGGCTGTGTGACACGTGCATAACCATTGGCACATACCCTACACGACTGTGTGACACGTGTATAACCACTGGCACATACCACACTCGCCTGTAAGACACGTGTATAACCACTGGTACATACCCCACACGGCTGTGTGACACGTGTATAACCACTGTCACATAACCTATTCGGTTACATGACACGTGTATAACCACTGGCATATTACCTACTCGGTTACATGACACGTGTATAACCACTGGCACATTACCTACTCGGTTACATGACACGTTTATAACCACTGGCACATACCCCACACGCCTGTATGACACGTGTATAACCACTGGTACAGACCACGCTCGCCTGTATGACACGTTCATAACCACTGACACGTACTCCCCTCGCCTATTTTACACGTGTATAACCACTGCCACATACCCACGCGGCTGTAAGACACGTGTATAACCACTGGCACATACCCTACACGACTGTGTGACACGTGTATAACCACTGGCACATACCACGCTCGCCTGTATGACATGTGTATAACCACTGGTACATACCCCACACGGCTGTGTGACACGTTTATAACAACTGGCACATAACCTACTCGGTTACATGACACGTGTATAACCACTGGCACATACCACCTTCTCCTGCATGACACGTGTATAACCACTGGCACATACCCCACATGGTTGTGTGACACGTGTAAAATAGCTGGCACATTATCCAATCAGCTGTGTGACACGTGTATAACTACCAGCAGATACCTCACTCGGCTGTATGACACGAGGAGAGCCACTGGCATGTACTCCCCTCGGCTATTTCACACGTGTATAACCACTGCCACATACTCCACTCGGATATACAGGTGTACATATACAAACACGTCTCTATGACACGCGTATGTCCACGTGCACAAATATATACACCTCTCCGACACGTGTATTGCCACGTGCTCAGATATATATATATACACGTTTCTATCACACGTGTAGTACTCGTGTGCAGATGCACACACGTCTTCATGATATGTGTATGTAGCATATAAACTCAGTTCTGCATTAAGGCTCTATGCCCACGTGTACAGATACACCCCTTCCGTATGACACCTGCATGATCAGGAGTACAGATACATACACCTCTCTATGACACGCGTATGTCCCTGCGTGCAGATACACAACCTCCTCTATGACACCTGTATGTCCAAGTATACCGATATACACACCCATACTTCACATTGTATGTCCAGCTGTACATTTATTTAACTTCTGTATGACACGTGCTTACCAAAGTGTGCAGATATATACATATCTCTATGACAAGTGTTTTCCCACGTGTACAGTTGTATACGAGTATCTATGATCGGTGTATTTCCAAAAATACAGATGCACAACCTTCTGTATGACACCTGTATGTCCATTTGTACGGATACACGCCTTTCTGTATGACCGGTGAGTGTCCGCGTGTACAGCCGCACAAAGGTCTTTGTGACACGTTTATGTGCACGTGAACATATAAAAGTCCATATGACACATGTATGTCCTCGTGTACAGTTATGCACACGTATCTATGCCAAGTGCATTCCCACGTGTATCTATATATCCACGTCTCTATCACACGTATATGCCCACGTGTAAGACTATATACAGGTATTTAGGACTCGTGTATTATTACGTGTACAGATGTATACGCGTCTCTCTGAGACATGTAATTACCCATATATAGACATATATACGTTTGTAAAACACGTGCAACTCTAAGTGAATGTCCACGTATACAGGTATGCACAAGACTCTGCTACAGGTGTATGACCACGTGTTCAGATGAACACGCGTCTTTCACACACGTGTACGTCCACGTGTACCGATACGCACTCGTCTCTTGGACACATGTATTCCTACCTGTTCAGATTCACACGCGTCCCGATAGCTCGTGTATGTCCACGTGTTCGGATACACGCGCCTTTACCGGACACGTGTATATCAACGTGTTCAGATAAACACGCGCCTCTCTTCCACTTGCATCGATACGAATGAATCTCTTTAACATGTGTATGTACACGTTTACAGAAACGCACATATCTCTTTGACAGGTGTATGTCAACCAGTACAGATTCACACGCGTCTCTATAGCTCGTATGTCCACGTGTTCAGATACACACGCCTATAGCTGACACGTGTATATCCACGTATTCAGATAAACACGCGCCTCTCTTCCACGAGTATTTCCACGAGTACCAATACGCCTGAGTCTCTTTGACACGTCTATGTCCACGTGTACAGGCGCATCTTGCGTCTTTCACACGTGTATGTCCAGATGTACAGGCACACACATGTCTCCTTGTCAAGTGTAAATCCACGTGTGCATGCAAACGCCCGTTTCAGACACACGTGTATGTCCACCTATACAGGCACACACGTTTCTTGTCACATGTGCGTCCACTTGTACATACACACAACTGTCTCTTTCGCACGCTTATGTCCAGGTTTTCGATACACGCGCCTTTATATTACACGTGTATGTCCACGTGTTCAGATAGACACGTGCCTCTTTTACACGTGTATGTCGACATCCATGGATAAGCATGCGTCTCCTTGACACGTGTGCTCACGTGTTCGGAATCACTCCCGACTCTTTGACACGTTTATGTCCACGTGTACATGCACACTCCCGTCTCTATGACACGTGTATGTCCATGTGTAGTTGCACAAGCGCGTCTCTTTGGCAAGTGCATGTCTATGTGTTCGGATAATCACTCGTCTCTGATATGCGTGTGTCCACGTGTATTGACACTCACGCGGCTCTTTGACACGTGTATGTCCACCTACACAGGCACAGACACGTTTCCTTGTCACGTGTATATCCACATGTACCTGAACAAACCCGTCTCTTTGACACGTGTATGTCCAACTGTAGATAAACAAGTTCCTCTCTTTGACACGTGTATGTCATCGAGTACAGGCACACATATTTCTCTTTGACACGTGTATATCCAGGTGTGCCTGCACACACCCAACTCTTTGACACCTGTCTGTCCACGTGTACCGGCACAGGCCCATGTCATTGAAACGTTAATGTCCACGTGTACTTGTAACCGCCGGGTCCTTGGCAGGTGTATGTCCACGTGTACTTACATGTCCATGCTTCTTTTACACGTGTACGTCCACGTGTACTTGCACCTCCCATCCTTTTGCCACGTGTCAGTCCGCTTATACATGCAAACACCCGTCTTTCTTCCACTTGTATATAAACGTGTACCGATATGGGTGGATCTCTTTGACACCTATATGGTCACGTGTACACACATATGTCTCTTTGCCACGGGCTGTACACGTGTACTTGCACACGCCGCTATCCTCTTTACGTTTATGTCCACGTGTACTTGCACCGGCTCGTCTCTTTGACAATGTATGTCCACGTATACAAACACAACCTTATTTCTTTGACACGTGTATGTCCACTTGTACATGCAAACACCGGTCTCTCTGACACGTATATGTCCAGGTGTACCGATATGCGCGGATCTCTTTGACACATGTATGGTCATGTGTACACACACGTCTTTTGACACGTGTATGTTCACCTGTACATGCACACGCCAAACTCTTTGACACGTGTATGTCCAGGTGTACGTGCACTCTCCCGTCTCTTTGACACGTGTATATCCACGTGTTCTTTCACACGTGTATGTACACGTGTAGAGATAGCCCAATGTTTCTTAGACACGTGTATGTCCACGTGTGCATTAAGAGGTTCGTCTGCATGACCGTTGTGTATCCACGTGTACCTCCACCCTCCCGTCTCTTTGACACGTGTATGTCCACGTGTACCGAAATGCGTGGTACTCTTTTACACTGTATGGCCACGTGTTGACACACCTGTCTATTTGCCAAATGTACATCCACCTGTACAAGCACAAGCCTGTATCTTTTACACGTGTATGTCCACATGTACTTGCACCAGCCCGTCTCTGACACCTGTTCGTCCACGTGTACAAAAAAGTAGGTCTCTTTGACACGTGTATGTCCACGTGTACCTGCACTCTCCCGTCTCTTTGACACGTGTATATACAGGTGTACTTCCACACGCCCGTCTCTTTGACACGTGTAGGTACACGTGTACTGACACACCCATGTTTCGATGACATTGGCATGTCCACGTGTGCATAAACAGGCTCGTATGTTTGACAAGTGTGTGTCCACGTGTACCCGCAACCTACCGTATCTTTGACACGTGTATGTCCACGTGTACCGATATGCGTGGTACTCATTGACATGTGTATGGCCACGTGTATGCCCACCTGTTAATGCACACGACGAGCTCTTTGACCCGTGTATGTCCACGTGTACTTGTACCGGCTCACCTCTCTTTGACACGTGTATGTACACGTGTACAGACACACCCTTGTACTTTGACACTTTTATGTTCACCTGTACAAAAACAAGTCCGTCTCATTGACACAATTGTGGCCACTTTTACATGCACTCACCCGTCTTTTTGCCACGTGTATGTCCACCTGTATGTCCACGTGTACTTGCACCGGCTCCTCTCTGACAGGTGTTAGTCCACGTGTACAGACACAACCATGTTTCTTTTACACGTGTATGTCCACGTGTACATAAACAAGTCCGTCTACTTGACATGTGTATGTCCACATGTACTTGCACTCTCCCGTCATTTTGACACGTGTATATCAACGTATACTTGCACACACCCGTCTCTTTGACACGTCTATGTCCACGTGTACAGACACACCAATGGTTCTTAGACACGTGTATGTCCACGTGTACATAAACAGTTTCGTCTGCTTGATACGTGTGTGTCAGCGTGTACCTGCACCTTCCCGTCTCTTTGCCACGTGTATGACCACGTGTACCGATATGCGTGGTACTCTTTCACACGTGTATGTCCACGTATACATACATGGCTATTTGAATGTCCAGTTGTACATACACACGCCCATCTCTTTTACACGTTTATGTCCATGTGTACTTGCACCCTCCCATCTCTTTGACATGTGTATGTCCACGTGCACCGATATGCGTGGTACACATTGACACGTGTATGGCCACGTGTACACACACATGTCTATTTGACACGTATATGTCCACGTGTACATGCACATGCCCAACTCTTTTACACGTGTATGTCCATGTGTTCTTGCACCGTCCCGTCTCTTTGACACGTGTATGTCCACGTGTACAAAGACAAGTCGGTCTCTTTGATACGTGTATGTCCACGTTACTTTCTTTCTCCCGTCTCTTGGACACGTGTATATCCACGTGTACATTCACACACTCCTCTCTTAGACACATGTATGTACACGTGTACAGACACACCCATATTTCTATGACACATGTATGCCCACGTGTGCATAAACACGTTCGTTTGCTTGACACGTGTGTGTCCACGTGTACCTGCACCCTCCCGTCTCTTTGACACCTGTATGTCCACCTGTACCGATATGCGTGATACCCTTTGACACGTGTATGGCCTGGTGTACCCGCACATGTCTTTTCACACGTGTATGTCCACCTGTACATGAAAACGCCGAGCTCTTTGACTAGTGTATGTCCACGTGCACTTGCACCGGCTTGTCTCTTTGACACGTGTATGTCCACGTGTACAGACACACCCATGGTACTTTGACACGTGTTTTTCCACTTGTACAAAAACAAGTCCATCTCCTTGACACAATTGTGTCCACTTGTACATGCACACAACCGTCTTTTTGCCACGGGTATGTCCACTTGTACGGATATGCCCGATTCTCTTTGACACGTGTATATTCACGTGTACACACACATGTCTCCTTGCCACGCGTTGTACACGTATACATGCACAATCCACGCTATTTTACACGTGTATGTCCACGTGTACTTGCAACGGCTCGTCTCTTTGACACGTGTTTGTCCACGTGTACTTACACAACCATGTTTCTTTGGCACGTGTATGTCCACGTCTACATAAACAGGACCGTCTACTTGACACGTGTATTTCCACGTGTACTGGCACACTCCCGTCCCTTGGACTCGTATATGTCCGCTTGTACTTGCAAACGCTCGTCTCTCTGACACGTGTATGTCCACGTGTACCGATATGCGCGGATCTCGTTTACACGTGTATGCTCACGTGTACACACATGACTTTTGACACTGTATGTCCACCTGTACATGCACTTGCAGAGCTCTTTGTAACGTGTATGTCCACGTGTACTTGCACCGGCCTGTCTCTTTGACCTGTGTATGTCCACGTGTACAAAAAGAAGTCTGTGTCTTTGACACGTGTATCTCCACGTGTACTTGTACTCTCCCGTCGCTTTGACACGTGTATATCCACAAGTGCCTACACACGCCGTTACTTTGACACGTGTATGTCCACGCGTGCAGATACAGCCATGTTTCTTAGACACGTGTATGTCCACGTGTACATATACAGGTTCGTCTGCTCTATTCGTGTGTCTCCACGTGTACCTGCACCTTCCCGTCTCTTTGACACGGGTATGTCCACGTGTACTGATTCATGTTTCTTTTACACGTGTGTCCACGTGCAAATTCATACGTTCGTCTCTCTGACACGTGTCTGTCCATGTGTAATTGCACACCTCCGCCTCTTTGACACGTGTTTGTCCACTTGTACTTACACACATGTCTCTTTGACACGTATATGTCCACGTGCACATTCATACGTCCGTCTCTTTGACACGGCCTTTCCACGTGTGCTTGCACACCTCCGGTCCCTTTGACTCGTGTATTTCCACGTGTACAGACAAACACATGTCTCTTTAACACGTGTATGCCTACGAGTACATTCATACTTCCGTCGCCTTGACACGTGTTATGTCCACGGGTACTTGCACGCGGCCGTCTCTTTGACACGGTTATGTCCACGTGTTCCAATATGCGCGGATCTCTTTAACACGTGTTTGTCCTCGTGTTCAGGTATACACATGTCTCTTTGACACGTGTATGTCAACGTGTACATGCACACACCCATCTCTTTGACACGTGTATGTCCACGTGTACTTGTATGGGCCCGTCTCTTTGACACGTGTATGTCTACGTGTTGGGATAGTCTCACGTCTCTGACATGTGTGTGTTCACGTGTATTGATACTCATGCAGCTCTTTGACTCCTTTATGTCCACGTGCACAGGCACATACACGTTTCTTTGTCACGTGTATTTCCACATTTACATGAACACGCCCACGTCTTTGACACGTGTATGTCCACTTCTATCGATAAGCAGGCGCGACCTTGACACGTGTGTGTCCACGTGTTCAGATAAAGGCGCACCTTTGTTACACGTGTATGTCCACGTGTACAGACACACGCATTTCCCTTTGACACGTGTATGTCTACGTGTACTTTCACGCGCCCGTCTCTTTGACACATGTATGTCCACGTGTTCAGATAGTTATGCCTCTCTGACACGTGTATTTCCACATGTTCTGATACTCACGAGGCGCTTTTACACGTGCATGTCCACATGTACAGGTACACACTTGTCTCTTTGATACTTGTATGGGCACTGTACCTGTACTCCGGGTCTGTTTGACATTTATGTCCACGTATATAGGCACTTTCGCATCCCTTCGACACGTGTATGTCCAGGTGTACATGTACACACGTCTCTGTCACGTGTTATTCCACGTGTACATGCACTCACCCGTCTCTTAGACGTGCGTATGTCCACGTGTACTGTTTCTCACGCGGCTCTTTTGCACGTTAATGTCCACGTGTACAGGCACACACTCGTCTGCTTCACACGTTGTTGTCCACGTGAGCCGATATATACACGTCTCTATGTCTTGAACAAAGCGAAGCCCGAAGGTCACGTTATGACCGTTGCTAGAATTATTATGATTGGTTGGTGGTTGCTAGGAATAGGATGAGATAGGTTGATAAACCTTCATTTAAGCAATGTATAAGAAGCCACTTCCATCTCTTTCCCTTCCCACAAGCTCCTCGGAGAGCCTACGTTTGGTCGAACTGCTGCAATTAACATCTTTTTATTTCGACTTCTGTGGTCATGGGCAGCTATAGACGATTCGCGTGATTGAAATATGTTTGTATATAAAACAATGCAAACAAGTACAGCTTTAATGTGCAAAATGCACCTTTTGTACGAGGCATGATTTTTAACTCAGTACCGTTTTGCGATTCCGCCACCGCAGCGCTACGGTCGGCGTTCCGCGCATGCGCGCTGGTTACCTACATCTTTTGTCTACGCACTGACACCATTACAGTCTGATCTTCATTTTATACGTTGGTTACTGAGTGTTTAAGATGCCTCCGACAATCGTGAGTCCCACCGATTGTGAAGTACGGCCTGTTATGCGATTTCTTAATGCTAATGGCATAAAACCGATCGATATTCATCGTGACATCTGTGAAGTTTACGGACAAAATATTATGAGTGACGGAATGGTAAGGAAATGGGTGAGAGCATTTAAAGATGGCCGCACAAATGTGCATAACGAAGAACGGAGTGGGCGTCCTTCGGTCGTTACTGAAGATTTGGTGCAGAAAGTGGACGAAGAGGTGAGAGAAAACAGACGCTTTACAATTTCATCATTGTGCGACTATTTTCCTCGATATTCTCGTAGTGTTTTGTATGGCATTGTGACCGAGAACTTGAAGTACCGGAAATTTTGTTCACGGTGGGTTCCGAAAATGTTGACGGATTTGCACAAAACCCAACGTTAGGCAGTGCAATGACTTTCCTTGAGCGGTACCACAATAAAGGTGAATTTTTTTAGACCGAATTGTTACTTGTGACGAAACATGGGTGGCCTACGTCACACCAGAATTGAGACAACAATCCATGGAATGGCGACATTCATCATCACCCACAAAAGTGAAGTTAAAGCAAACAATTTCAGCCCGGAAAATCATGTGCACAGTTTTTTTGGGGCAGAAAATGAGTATTGCTAGTGGAGTTTCTGCCTCGTAATGAGACAATCAATGCAGCGTCTTATTGTGAGGCATTGAACAATCTGCGCCGTGCAATCTAGAACAAAAGACGTGGCAAGTTGAGTAAGGGTATATTTTTAATGCATGACAATGCCCGTCCACATGTGGCTAATCGGACCAAAGATCTCATCAAATCTTTTCAATGGGAATCTCTAGATTATCCTCCATACAGCCCAGATCTGGCGCCCAGCGACTACCATTTGTTCCTGCACTTGAAGAAACATCTGGGCAGTCAGCGTCTTCAAGACGATAACGAAGTCAAAACAGTTGTGATACAGTGGTTAACACGTCAGGCGGCAGAATTTTATGAGGAGGGTATTCAAAAACTGGTGCCACGTTATGACAAGTGCCTCAATGTTCACGGAAATTATGTAGAAAAGTAGATTAAGGTACAGGCTTTCATGTAAAAATAAAATTATTGCGATATCTATGCACGTCTTTAATTCAAAAACGGTACTAACTTAAAAAACATGCCTCGTACATTCAAAATCAGTGGATGCAGCGCAAACCTGCAACCTTATGGACGAACCGCCCCTGATACCCCAAAGTAACCGTCTTAGAGAGCTACTTGAAATGACGTATTCTCTGTGAATGCAATAAACGCACTGCATGAGATGTAGAACAATGAAGTACTTAACGTTCATGTATATTAAAATAGCACTACTTAAATTACAGAACACTTAACAATAACTCACAACAAAAAAGAGAGAGAACTATGAAGTCTGTTCCAAAGAAGCGTTTGCTGAAAAAGATGTGCGCTTGTGGTTTTAGTTCTTCTAACAGCCTGTCTCACCAAATCATGTCATATTCTATGAGAGTAGTGCATTCAAGCTGCGAATCGCGTTTTTAAACACGCTTTCAGTGAATTCTGCCGCTCTGAAAGTGATGCAACATCAAGCATATTCGATACATTTTTCTGTAATAAGTTAAAAGAGTTAAAAAAAACGGCAAAGGTACTTCTGATTTGATAAAGACAGTATACCAAGTGAAGAACTTCGTGCGTACCTTTAACTATAAATTTTATATAAAAAGAGTTTGGTTATGTTAACTTTCTACTTGCAGTGTTTGAAGTTCGGGAGGGCTAAATCTCCTTGTAACTGAGAAGGTCGGGGTTATTATGTATATAATTTCATGTTACATGCCTTTACAAAATTTTCAATACTACTGAAACAAAATTCATGGCACCCAACTAATAATCAAAAGTTGTCTACAGAAACATCTTTACTGGAACATAAATTAAAACGCAGGAAATGTTTTGTGGTAGCTTAACGGTATACAAATAAAGCATACGATTTCGTTTATTACAGTAATATTCAATCATTTGATACTCAAACCCATGTTCATTCGACGCACTAAGTTTTAATATCTGAAAGCGCGAGTTTTAGGTAACAAAATCTAAATATTTACTTGGAAATCCATTAAAGTTAAATACAAGCTTCCTACTGTGGAATGAAAACAGCGAGCCTACTATGTCTAAACAAGCCACTCCCCCTTTGTACATCAACTGTCATTTGTTGCTTCATTGCTGCTTCCTGCATTTGACGTAGATATTTATCTTCGTTATAAATTTTAGTATAGGTAATACAACAGAACACAGCTCTGTATTACATTATACAGATTATTGCATTTAATAACAATGAATTTATCGAGCATCGTCCTATCATTAAGCCCCATTCGCATAGAAACATCAACGCCAGGACTTGAACGTATGGTATGAACATTACATTCGCTTTGTCATTCACAATGAAATAACGTCATCAAAATAAAATAACCGCTTATTAATCTTACTAAACATTTTAAAATACTGGTATTGTGAGGCTTTTAATTAAAATTTTACGAAACTACTTTTTTTTTTTTTTTTTTTTTTTTTTGAACTTCAGAATAATACAGCAACTAAAATGTTTAATATAGAACAGTAACTACAATAACAATTGATGCAAATAATTAATAATATAATTATTGCTGTTTTTCCATATACAAAGAAAACATATTTGATAGCATACCTAACCCAAAGTTTCTCACAAAGTCAACTCTTTTCTGTTCCTGTGCATTGCGACAGTGTTTTTTTCTTTCTGACTCTCGTTCAATCGCCAAATGCGAATACGAAAGTTTGGAGTTTGCAAGATTTGGCGTTAGCGATGTCAACGAAAATCATTGTGAATGCCCTTATTTATTAACCTGGCAACAAGCTTTAGCGTTGGCGATAACTTTTCTATGTGAATGGGGGCATTATGCTTAAATCTAAGTTAAAGATTAGTATTATGTATACTCACATAGGTTACATATAATAACGATCTGCTTCCTCAACTGTGACGCAAGACTTTCGGCCTGATTTGACCCTTCAAAAGAACACGTTTTTCTTATACGTAGCTCTGAAAATTCGATGTAGTCACGGTGCCAGTAACAAACTCTTTTAACTTTACGGACAGTTCACTAATGACGATACCCTTGAGCACGCCCCCATGAGGCCTTCCTTCGTTAGCAGCTCCATCTTCGAAACGTTCCGGAACTGCAGTTATAAACATCACAAAGTTCACGAGTCGTGATTGGCTACAGTCAAAGTTCAATTTAATATCCCTTCCTCCCTCTCTTGTACGCCATTAAAATTACCACAAAACAAAAGCAACAACAAGAAACGTTTAAGAGATTTTCTCTATTAATTTTTAAAACAAATCTTAGCCCACCACGGTAGCGTGGTAGTAGCATGTCTGCCTCACGTTCAAGAGGTCCCGAGTTCGAATCTCGGTCAGGATGAGTTAACTGGAGGTTTTTTCCAGGGTTTTCCCTCATTCTGACAGACGAATGTCGGGTGACTCTAAGCTTCATGGACCCCGGCTTCATTTCAGCATCATTTCACCAATTTCATCCATCCTCCGATATGACTTAACGTTGCAGGTCGTAAATTACAAAAAAAAAAAAAAAAATACTGAAGTTTATTTTTTCTCTACTGCACTTAGTAAGTAGAGTAAGTATTGCATTATCTAAAAACTCCTTAATATTAAGAATAAAAAAACACAAAGTTTAAAAGTTGGTTAAATACCAAACCATCTTATAAAAATATGACATGAAGATTTTTCAATTAAGTCCCTCCCCCCATTCAAAACTACTCTTTACATGGAACATTTTTGGAAAATTTTTGTTTTCTTACAAATGGCTATAAACAATTTTAATTAAAATATACATTTTTAAGATATTTTCATGACTAAAATGTATATCGTGAATTCTCTGGGAACATTCTTTAAAGTCCTCTTCATTCTGATTGACTTTTCTATAAACAATAAATCACAAAAGATGTATAAAAGCTTTAGATATTGTCACAACACACAATTTGTCACTCTCTTTCTTCTGGTGATGGAGTGGACCATTCCCAAAGCATTCCTTGTTATTTGTTTATTTTCAAACATTTTAGTACACTGCTTAAATGCAAACCCATTGTTTTGTTGTTTTTAAATCTCTTGGACATACAAACAGAACATGGCTGGCCCCGTAGCTCAGTCGGTAGAACACCTGCCTGCCATGCAAGGGGTCCAGGCTTTGATTCCCAGTGGTGGGGAGATTTTTCTCTAACCAAGATAATTCATCTTCCCCAGAGTCTGGAAGTATGAGAGTATGAAGGTCTGCGTGATCTAATGATTAAAGCCCAACGAATACAAGTTACACCTTCGATATGTTCCACAGGAGAACGGCCACCGATAAGACAGTTGGAGTTAAAGGAGAAGTATATTAAAAAAAAATAATAATAAAAACATAATGCCAAAGACCATCACCTGGACAACCAGTTTTAAAACATTTGACTATCACTTAAACTCTACTGTATTCGCATATTCCCTTGTCATTCATTTTTGATCTCTTGGACATACAAATAGAACGTAATGTCAAAGACCGTCACCTAGACAACCAGTTTTAAAACATTTGACTATCACTTAAAGTCTACTGTATTCGCATATTCCCTTGTCATTCATTTTTTATCTCTTGGACATACAAATAGAACGTAATGTCAAAGACCGTCACCTAGACAACCAGTTTTAAAACTTTGACTATCACTTAAACTCTACTGTATTCCCATATTCCCTTGTCGCTATTCATTTTTTATCTCTTGGACATACAAATAGAACGTAATGTCAAAGACCGTCACCTAGACAACCAGTTTTAAGACATTTGACTATCACTTAAACTCTACTGTATTCCCATATTCCCTTGTCGTTATTCATTTTTTATCTCTTGGACATACAAATAGAACGTAATGTCAAAGACCGTCACCTAGACAACCAGTTTTAAAACATTTGACTATCACTTAAAGACTACTGTATTCCAATATTCCCTTGTCGTTATTCATTTTTTATCTCTTGTACATACAAATAGAACATGTCAAAGACCGTCATCTAGACAACCAGTTTTAAAACATTTGACTATCACTTAAAGTCTGCTGTATTCCCATATTCCCTTGTCGTTATTCATTTTTTATCTCTTGGACATACAAATAGAACGTTATGTCAAAGACCATCACCTGGATAACCAGTTTTAAAACATTTGCTATCACTTAAACTCTACTGAATTCCCATATTCCTACAATAAAATTAACTATAAGTGTTTGTACAAGAGAAGAGAAACTCATGTGAGTGCACACCTCAGATTCATTTATATCTACTTCATGCTAATTGAGATAAACATTTGCAGAAGTTGTTTCACAGAAAATTCAAACTAAGAGCAGAGAATATTTCAGAAATGGTTAATGACATAAAAGAATATACCAACATAAACTGTTAAGCAAGAATGCACATTTTTTGTGCAGTGACCTGTACTATATCACTTATGGTTTCCAGCCATAAAAACATGCAAAATTCATTGAGAACAAACAGAACTTCGAAGAGAACTAGGGACCTCTTGAACGTCACATGCTACCACCAATGCATGTCATGCATACTACAGAGATGGCCCAATGTCGTCCAAAGTTTTCATATTGGACGATGAATGAAATGATGTTCAAGTAAGTCCAGGGTACATCAAGTTTAGCTACTAGACATTCTTCTTTCAGGATAAGGGAAAACTTTATCACCCTGATGAAGATTAGAACCAGGCACTTCTAGAATGTGACACCACCACGCTACGATAGGCCAATGTCCTCCAACATTAAGTAATCAGACAATGAATGAAATGATGTTCAAATGAGCCCAGAGTACATAGAGCTTAGAGTTACCATCCATCTTTCAGGATAATGGAAAATCCTGCAAAAAGAACTTATCAACCTGACCGAGATTCGAACTCAGGATCTCTTGAATGCTGTTCTTCCCCAGTGCAAGTCACAAGTGGGGCAGCCATCTCTATACTGATACTGCGACGGTATATCTGCCACCTACAGGCCATTCTGCACGCTGTTTGTAGCACGCTTACCAACTTACAGGATAACGGTGCAAAATTTTGATTTATTACAAATTTAAGGTTTTCATTTGACTCACCTTCGTACATTAAATTTAATACTTATATTAACATTCATATATTATACATAATCTTGAACACCATTTGGCTACTTCAAATATTTTAATTATAAAATATTTCAAAAATATTTAAGATTGGAATAGTGAAGCTGAGTAGAGCTGTAAAATCACTTATGCTCTGTTTTAATTGCACAATAATCAATAAATATTCCAGGTTCTCTCGGTCTTCAAGTCAGGTGAAGATAAGGTGATGTACCAACGTTTCAGGAGCATGCATTGCTCCCGTCTCCAGATTCAGCATATCCTGAAGACGGGAACAATGAATGCTCCCGAAACATTGGTACATCACCACATCTAGCCTGCCTCGGTAGCGTGTCTGCCTCATGTTCGAGAGGTCCCAAGTTCAAGTCTCGGTCAGGATGAGTTACTTGGATAAGGTTCTTCTAGGGCTTTCCCTTATCCTGAAAGACGAACGTCTCGTAACTCTAAGCTGTATGGACCCTGTGCTCATTTGAGCGTCATTTCACCCATTCCATTCATCGTCCGATATGACTTAACATTGGAGGACGTAAATTACAAACACACAAACAAAAATCCCTTATCTACACCTGGCTTGAAGCCCAAGAAAACCTGGAGTACTCACGCCGCCAGGAAAGCTACACCTCCCATCAATAAATATGTTACAAAAGCTAACTATATATATGCACAGTTGAACCTGCTTTATACATAACCCATTTATGTATAAAAATATACATACCTATTTGCAGATCCCAGAAAAAATTTAATTTAGAAACATGTAACTAGAATAGTAAAATATGAAGCTATTAACAGTGAAGCAAACAAATATATACAAATATAATAATTTGTAACATAAAACTTCACTTATAAGAAATGATGAAAGTTTTTCCTATTAATTGATCAGAATTCATCATTTCTTATAAGTGAGGTTTTATGTTAAATTATTATATTTTATATTTGTATATATCTAAATAGAACCTTATTTATAAATAATGCTTTTATACATAATTCACAATTATATGCATTAAATTTCAACAAAATACAACTCAGTTATATGTAATTAAATGAGATATGGTGTATGCTATTTAAAAGAAACTCACAATACTGTTTCCTTATCACTGCTGACAAAGTCGCAAGCTGAGCAGGCCGCTTTCGGCCACGGAAATGTTAGCTCGTATGTTTTTGAGCGCAACAGTGTCATAGCAACAAATGAAAAATAAAGATAACTTCTGTTATCTGTTGTTTACTGTTGAATAGTAGCTTTATTTTTCAGTTTTCAGTTTCTTTTAATCAGACATGGAGGAAAGAAAAAGGAAATGCTATACGCCGGATCAGAAACCATAATTCATATGAGAGGTGTCACTTATTACAAACAAAACCCGAACGAAAATTCCTTCCGACTTAGGAATTGCTTATACACACTACAGTACGGCCGCTGTACCTCCGGCTCTGACGTTTTGCGATTGCAGGAGGTGGAGGGGGAAGCTTAATAGTACCAACATACAGTAATGAGCAATTGAAAACATACCCTCAAAATTATCTTTAGAATGAAAGTGTAGGATTGTATTAGCTTTAAAACACTGAAATCCAACTTGCAATTTCATTATCATGCAAGGTATTCATTACAACACCACTCTATTCAAATATTTCTTTCACACATTTTGTGTGCATTAATTGCTTCTGTTGGTAGTACTGGGAGTCTCTACATCCGGTGTCGGGGTCAGGAAGTTAAAACTGTCTGTTAGCGCCAATCAGCATTGTCGAGGCTAAGTTTGGCTTCCATATGCCAGTTTAATTTTGTTTAGACCACGTGCTACAGTTGCTTGCGCTGTTGAAGTTTCTTTTCTATTTTATGCAAGCATGAATTCTGATTTTTAGTTCGTAAAGTCCTATTATTATCGCTATAATGATATGGCTACTGGTTCGTGAAATATGTAAATGCCTTAAATATTTAAAATATGCATGTTCCTCTGCTTGAAATTCCCACTTCTCCCTCTCGAGAAATTTCAGAGCCAGAGAACGTGCGACCAAACTGTATGTACAGTCATCAGTGACAGGAAACTCCCACAAAAAACTTATCCAGATAAACTCATTCTGGCCGATATTCAAAATCGGGACCTCATGAATGCGGGCTGTGTAGATCAGTGCAAAAAGTAGTAGTGAAGAAAATCTACGTTCATTAATATATTTTGTAAAATGAGTTGTATGCACGTATGGTAATGCAAGATAAGTGTAACAAGGCAATTAACTGAACACTTTAAAGGAAGATCAATTTCTAAATAATGTTTGTTTTGTACATATCTTTATTGTTTGTAACGCTTTACACATGCAGGCACATTGTATTACTTTTTTACAAGAATGATGCTTTACAAAATCTCATTTGTACATTATACTGAACTACAAGTAATCTTTCCTCTACCCCTTTGATATATGTATAAATCAAGTTCAACCATATATATAAACACTGTTCATGCAACCTTGTAAATAACTATACTTGTCTTTATTAGATGCTTTTTAGCTAGTAAACATTGTAAATTAATAACTTGACTTGTTTTATATCACAGAACCCAAATATGATTCACAGGATGAATGAAGTATCTAAATTATCTTATCTAATATTCCATTGTGTAAGGACTATGATACAATGAAGCACAAAATTAATATAATTTTGAGTCGAACTAATACTCAATGCTCCATTTATTGCTAGTATTTACCTAGAACGCATTTCGTTAGGATCTTCCTAACATCATCAGCTGTCCATTAGTTGACAACAGTTGATGATGTCAGGAAGATCCTAACAAAAAGCGTTCTAGGTAAATACTAGCAGTAAGTGGAGCATTGAGTATTAGTTCAACTCAAAATTATATTAATTATCTTATCTAATTTTGTTATACCTAATTTCAAATATGGATTCAGTCTTATGAGATATTTCAGCAGTCAAGATTAAAGGGATATTCACTGAAAGTATCACATTATCTATTTAAGGAACATCCACTTTACTGAGTGGGATGGCTAAGATAATAAAACCATTGGCCCATATTTCTGAAGTCCATAGTTTAAATTCCGTAAGCCGACCAATCTCACCGGAGTTTTTTCAGTTTCCCTCAATCGTCTAGGCAAATATATATTGAATATTTAATACTATAACTGCAAATTCTACTTAAGTATAAAACAATATCAAGAATAAAAATAGATAATAACAAGTGCTCTGTTGTTTAACCATAAATAATGAAAGCAGGTACACTGGTTAATCTGATTGGCACATATAGAAGTAAAGATCCATTTGCTTAGCACTCAGGTCATTTTGGATACTTGTTAAAGCTGTCATCTGCCATCACACAAGTACAGGTACAGTTGTCATTAAGCCCTCCAAGGATACAAGACAAAGCAAGGATGAGACCTAGTACATTAACTTTCCATCACACACCAAGCCACAAGGTATTTCCTAACTCTAAGGTCTCTACAGACACATGACAAAGCAAGATGATATGATACAGGTGTGAAATTTATACCAGTGCTGCCCTTAATTTATGTGGCGATGTAAACAAAAGTACATATACGTGTGCAACATCATTGGCTGTTTAGCCATGTTACTATTCTGTGGATAAAAAGTATAGTTTGCATATCATTTTTAAAGACTTTGTATCTAATGCAAAATATATAAACAACTTCACATTATCAAATGCAACAATCAAGCAGTAATTAATTACAGGTAGACTGCAAACAAAGTGCGGTCAGTGTGCACATGCGCGAGGAGAGCCTTCTACACCATCCAAGCATCACGTGACTGCCACCCCTCCCTTCCTGCATATGACAGAGCGCAAACCACAAGAAACGCATGTATTTTAATGCTGTTTTGATTTTCAAAGTTAAAAGAAAATCATTACCTCGGACATGACCTCAAAATAGATCAACAAATAGATAGAATCATAGTTTCTATAAAGCCTGAGGAACAAAGCAGTGATTCGGCAGAAAATGCTATGAGTGAATGTAACAGTGAATGCGAAAGCGAGTTAAACAGATAACCAGTGCAGCCCGTGCAATGGAGGAGAGGCAATCTAAAATGACGATAGAGGGGGAAAGCTAAAGGACTCTAGTGGTGGTAAACCATGCCTCCACCTGCATTTTGTTCGCAGTCTAGTTATAGTATTTTATTTCGTATATGTAAGCGTAATTTGTATGTATTAATCAGAGTGCATGCTGTGTTTGCGCAGCTTAAAAGCAGACGGAAGCAGTAGAATCAGTTGTACAAGAAACATGAAACATCACAGAGAGAAACTGTTAAAAAGTGGTGAAAACCAGATTATATTGAATGTATTTTGCAAGCTGTGTGAAAAATACCCGACTTTAGCAATGTAGGACGTTGTTAATTTGTCAGCAGAATAAACCAATGTTTCAGTGCCTAGTATTAATGCTGCTCGAAGTGAAGTTGTGAAAACAGGTCAGCTTTCCACTCCAAAGAAGCCAGTTGTAGAAGATGAATGTGATGAATTTGATAAAAGTGCAATTTGTTGCATGATGTATAGCTTCTTTCAAAGAAACGAACCAGCAACAATTACAAAAGTGCTTCAAGCAATAAACAATTTTCTCGATTTGCCAAGTTTTAGAAAAATAAGCTTCCATACCATTCTTCGTGACATAGGTTTTGAATTTGTGAACAGAAACAGAAAAAACATAATTGTGAGCATGAAGATACTGTTGTGGTGCAAGAATTATCAAACAAAAATTCGCAAGAGGAAGTTGTTTAAGGAATTCGCTCCTTGTCAGATTCCAATTAGGTACATCAAAAGCTTTTTGTTTAGTTTCATGCCAGTAGAACTTTCAAATCATTGCCAAACTTGCTACATGCAGTTATTTGGCGATGTTATTCCGTAGAAAGACCCATGCCTTAATTTTTAATTTACAGAAGAGGTGGGGCTGTGTGAATAAATTGAACATTTGAGTAATTTTAAGCATTCAGTCACTTTCCAATGTACAAAAGAAAAAATATATTGCACAGTACACAAACCTTTACATTTAATCTTAACGTAAAAGTGTTACCACATAAGCTACTCAAACATCGGAAAAGGCAAAGCAAAACTTTGCACACAAGTTCATTAACAATGCACATGCTCGCCACGGTGCGTAAAATAGTGCAACTATTCCCTTTAATCAGTCGCCGCCAGAGTAATACATTTTCCCGCTTTGTTTACACCGCCACATAAAGTGAGATGGGCGCCGGTATAGAAGGTTAAATAAATGTCTGCCACACACCAAATCACAAGAGGTCTTCTCACATGTCAATAAACATAGTAATGCATATCAATGACAAGTACAAACAGTGAGAAATAAAGGCACAAAAAATATTCATTAAAAAATATTTATTAATGCTATCCTAAAATAACATACTCTGAATACTGATGGAAGGAAAATCACATCTACAGACTTTTACAAAATGTGCTTTGACAAAGATGTTATAAGCTTAAAACTGAATCTGTTAATTAATAGGTTAAAAACAGAATTTTTTCATCGCTTATAACATGAAAAAGATACAAAATAGTAAAAACAAATAGAAAGAAAGGAAATTGTATAAAAAAGAAAGGTTGGAGTTACAAAATTAAATCTCCATGAACATGTAGAATAATTTCTACAACGTGCTTTTCAAAGCACATTTGGAATAAGAAAACATTCTGTCAATATTGAAGTTAATTAGCTTTTGAAGTTACTGTAGATCACACATTCATTTTCTGTCTTTGCATACTAAGTAGCTAAGATATGATATTCAACATAAAGTTTTAATGTACTTCAAAAGTACAAAATCAAAGAGAGGAACTTTATTCAAATGGTAGTAGCAAAAATATTAACAGTAAAGAAATAAAAATCTTCGACGAGCATCCTAATTGTGGCTTTGATAACAAAGGAAGTGTAACAAACATAACCACATCTGGTATACGTTCTTCATGACATTAAATGTCGAGTAGCGTTGCTCAACGCTTTTCAATTTTGAAATGTATCTCTAAACCCCAATGGTCGCTGGGGAAACTCTGAGTATTTGCTACCTTAGCAATACCAACCAGACCAAAGTGAACTGGCGTCACGCTCTTTGGGTGTGAATGTCGTAAGTATGCTCTGTCGAATCTGCAACGAGGTTTAAATCTGCCTGGCATATCTTTATTGGTATTGCGCAGCATATCCCACGTGTATTGGCATTCTTTTCTAGATCCACAAGTTTGCCACAAGTCCTCGAGTCCTGGTGGAATTCCTCCAACCAATGAAAGCTGAAACATAAGATGACTATGTGAATTCCTTTCTTGGAAGTGTTGAAAACAGTGTTGTTATGATAAATTAAATTTAAAGGGAGTCGATTAATGACACTAAACAACACTTACTTTTACATTTTTCCGGAACATGTTTCAGAGACTTTGCCTGTATCCTCAGCCGGCCATCGACTAGTTCTCATTGGTGTAGTTGACAATATTTTGTCATAGGTCTCCTCTGGTGGCAGTTCAAGGAACTTGCTGAACAAATCTTTCTGGGGGATGTCGAAATTGAATACTTTGTTTCTATTTTTTGAAATTTTTGAAATATAAACAATATAAACAATTAGAAAAATTAGAAAAATCAGCAATTGCCACACATTTTTGGGAAAAAAACCACAACATAAATCCAGAACCAAAACTACTAAAACTTACATCAGGAAAACAAGAACTATCCCCATGGGAACAAATCTTCATTTCAAAAAATAGGAACAAAGTATTCAATTTCGATATCTCCCAGAAAGATTTGTTCAGCAAGTTCCTTGAACCGCCACCAGAAGAGACCTATGACAAAATATCGTCAACTACACCAATGAGAACCAGTCGATGGCCAGCTGAGAATAGAGGCAAAGTCTCTGAAACATGTTCCGGAAAAATGTAAAAGTAAGTGTTGTTTAATGTCATTAATCGACTCCCTTTAAATTTAATTGACTATGTGAAGTTATGCAAACTTTCTCTTTTTAGTATAATTTATATTTACATCTGTCCTAAGAATGACTGGGCCAACATATTACCCACTTCAGCACATACCTAGCAAGGTAGAGGAAGAATTTCATTGTACCCAAAAATATGATTTAGAGAGGACTCTGAATAAATACAGTAAAGCCCCATTATTAGCTCATAATTACACCTAAATGCCTCATAATACAACATTATTACATAGAGAGTATGATGAATGGGTATGAACGAGCAATTTTGACACTACTTAATAGGAACTGCAGCATAATCAATTTTGTTTCTCAAGATTTGGAACAGTACACTTGAAAATGAATAGTAAGAGATAATTTCTTATGGCAAAATTCTTCAATTGTTGACTGCATCTACTCGTGCTATGAATTATTGTAATTTTTATTCATGTCACTGTAACTAAATGATTCTGATTCATCACTGAGTTGCCGATACACTATGCCGTGTCTTTGCTTGAACCTATCACGCCAACCATCAGAAGCAGAAAGGTCCAGTTTCCTGCAATTCCTAGTGCTTTCACTTGCATGATTGGACCATTTAATGGTAATGAAGCACCACAACATTGTTGAATCCATTTAATAAGAATTTCTTCAATGTGTTCTTATTTAACACTTCTTACTTTCTTCAGTTTAATAAGAGCATCATTCGCTGCAATGTAATAGTGCTGTAATTAAATTTATTTTCATTCTATGAGAAAGATTAAGTTCTAATTGGTATCCTAATTGGTATTCCAATTTGGTATCCATAGAAAAGCAACACACACAGATAATTACATCAAAGCAAATAGTTTCAACCCAATTCCACACAAACGTGCAACCATCAACAGTCTCACTCAGATTAGTAAATCTACCTCTCAGCCAGCAAGAATATCAAAACGAATACCATCAAATCTTAAAAACTGCAATTAAAAATGGATATGGAAAAAACCTTGTAGATAAAAAACTAAAATCATTCAAACTTCAAAAGAGATTAAAACAGATCACAGCTCTCACACCAATAAAACAAGAAATTAGATTTGCTAAATTTACTTACCACCCCTGGGCCACAAAAAGTTCCAAAAAATATTCAAGAAATACAATATAACATTGGCACCAAAAAACAATTACAACATTAAAAACCTACTTCACAGTAATAATACTGATAAGATAAAACCAGAGGAAAAGTCAGGCATTTACAAGATTAAGTGTAAAGACTTTGAAAAAATTTACATAGGGAGGACAAAAAGAAACATAGGCACTAGAAAGAAAGAACACTTCAGGCACTTAAGATACAAAAATATTGATAAGTCCGCAATAGCAGCTCATTTCTGGTCTGAAAATCATGAAATTGAAGATAACACAGAATTACTAAAATACGTACAAAAACATAGTGAACTCGTCATATGGCAGAGGATATACATAGAAAAACATAAAAACCAACTAATGAACTTTGAAATCCCGCCAGAAGAGAATCCCACATTTAAGTTCATCACTAAATCAACAGATGGCAGCAGCAACTCCAGAATTACCCACACCACTGGATCTAACTTCAGTCGCATAAGAGCCGTAGATGCAAACGATGATTTGCGAAACATGTCCTCAAAATAGGTATGAAAGTGAAGCAGATGTGTAATAAATACGACTCATCTAAAAATTAATAATCTAATTGTCCAGTTTTATCCCCTATTTTTTACTATTTTTCATAGACTACATGAGGCAATTTCTAGAAATTTGGAAAATCCTTTTGATTTGGGGAGGAATTTGTGTCATACTTCAGTAGAATGTAATTTTTCGCTTAAAGAGAAACATTTACGCTTTACCGTTTTGTGACTCACTACGTACCGCACAAAATTAAAAGAACAACTAATGAAGCACAAAAGCAAGCTTTTTGAAAGTGTAAATTCCTTTCACAAAAAGGTGCTGATGGAAGGTTTCCCAGATAAGCTGCAATGACCGCCTACTACTGTTGCACAACTATTTTCTCAAGATACTTTTAATCCATTGCACATTTTGCAAATTATGTACATACCTATATACAATATATATTTTTATCAATAGAAATTAATCATTCTTCCACACTAGAACTGTGTAGGCTAAAATTTGGATATGAAGAGTCAGACTAAAAAAATTCAATGCCATAACCAGGATATAAACCACAGTCTCCATCCAGTTGCTCTTAACCTTTGAGCTATATGGCCAATATCCAAATCTTAGCCTCTACATGGATAGTGCGGAAAAATTATTCATTTCCATCAATTAACCTAATACAAGGGTGATTCAAATATAAATGGTAATTGTAGGTATCGCAGAGTAAGCAGTTCCAAGCGTGACGGCAGAGTGAGAGGTCAAAGAAGGAAAGGGGAACTAGCTTGGTTAGCTACTCCACTAGGTTCTGGCATTAGTACAGATAAGATAAGATAATTATTAATTTTTAGATGAGTCGTAATTTTTACACATCTGCTTCACTTTCGTACCTATATTGAGGACATGTTTCGCAAATCATTGTTTGCATCTACGGCTCTTATGCGACTAAAGCTTGATCCAGCGGTGTGGGTAATTCTGGGGTTGCTGCTGCCATCTGATGATTTAGTGATGAACTTTAGTCGCATAAGAGCCGTAGATGCAAACGATGATTTGCGAAACATGTCCTCAAAATAGGTACGAAAGTGAAGCAGATGTGTAAGAAATACGACTCATCTAAAAATTAATAATTTTTCGCTTCACTGTGGTGTTCCAATACAGTTAAATCTCTATATAAGATAAGATAAGATACTTTTATTTATCCTTTGAATACAATGATTTCAAGGACACGTCAATTACAATTTTATATACATACATACTTTTATCTTTTTACATATCTCTATACCTAAATTCTTCCAAACTATAGAATGCATTTGTTATTAAGAATGTTTTTATTGCCTTCAGTTTATATTCCATTTTATTAATTATTTTAATTTCTTCTGGTAACTTATTATATAGTTCTTTACCCATGCTTTTACTGCAGCGGTTGTTTAGAGTTCCCCTATACACTGATCTAAAATAGTCGTAATTATTTCTTAGAGTATAATTATGTATACCATGATTTTTTGGTTCTTCTTTTCCTTGTAAAATAATTTTTATTGTTTCATATATATATATATATATATATATATATATATATATGCATGGAACAGTTAAAATACCAAACTCTTGAAACTTTAATTTGCATGTCTGTCTGCTATTTATTTTTGCCATTATTCGAATTGGTTTTTTTTGTAGTTTGAATACTTTTTTTACATCTGTTGCTGTGATGTTTTCCCATAAAGTTATCCCATATTTTATGTGTGAGTATATAAATGCATAGTATACTTGTTTTAAAGTTTCATAATCCATATTTTTTCCTACTTGTTCCATTATAAATATACCCTTATTTAACTTTTTAGTTATATGAGATATATATGGCTTCCAGTTTAATTGTTTGTCTATTATTACACCTAAAATTTTAGTGTGCTGAACTTCCGGTATTGTTTCACCATCTATTGTAATGTTTATATCATTTTTACTATAATTTCTAATTCAGAGGTTCCTTTGTCTATTGCACAATGCATAGAACTTTTCTGACTGAGTGCCTTCACTGGTCAGGCTTCATCCTTTCGTTGCCAATCTTTACTCGCCATTTTGGATTCCAGAGTAAAATGATTAACGTATGTCTCATCAGATGCAATGATGTGCCTCAAAAAAGTCCTCCCCTTCTCACCAGAATCGACTAAGGAGTCTCTCACTAATCTCCAACCTGGCCTGTTTTTGCTACTCGGTTAACAACTTTGGAACTCATCAAGCACCAATTTTTCTAAAGCCGAGATGCTTCCTAATAATGATATGAGCACTACCAACATTGACACCCACTTCTAATGTGATTTCTGGAAAAACTGAGCGACCTTGGGCTTCTTTTATTTTCCATAGTAACTTTTATTTTCCACAAATCCTCGGCTCAAGTAAACACTCGATTCGGGACAATGTAGTGTCCCCAAACTGTGCCCTTAAACGAGTTGAAATTTCCAAAGGTTTAACATCATTGGTTAAAAACTTTGTTATAATGCATTGTGCAACAAACGAAGGAACCTCCTGCTCACTCATGGCTGCACTGACACCAGAACCTAGCAGAGTAGTTAACCAAACTAGTTCCCCCTTCTTAACACACTGATCGCCGACCCCCCACTCTTCTGTCACACTCAGAACTGCTTACTCTGTGATATGCACCAATTACCATTTATATCTGAATCAACCTCATAATGGTAGCTATAAAGCCTGGGACTAAAGTACTTATAGCATAGTAAGTCACAACAAATGGTGCATATCTCATTGTATATGAGAACCCCTAGTGGTTTATCGAGAAAATACAAGTCAGTTGGAGAATTTAATGTCATGCTGGCAAGTTCCAGCATGATTTAGAGAGGGAGTTATGACTCCGGGTAACCCTCATTCCTGTCTTTACCTGACAGCACCTCTGATGCCACCCCCACTTGCTTTTTAACTGTTTAGTACCTCTTCCCATCAAATGTAATCACACTGTGGCCGAGTAATATACTGTTTTGCTTCTCATTTCCATTTTGGTTTCTGTTCTCAATTATTGTGAATCAGTGTGGATAGAGTGAACATGAAAAATTCAATGCCATGGCCGGGATTTAAAACACAGATCTCCTGGTTTCCGTCCAGTCGCTCTAACCCATTGAGCTACCATGGCCAATGTGCCGTCCTGACATTAAATTCTCCAGTTGACTCATATATTCATGGTAAACCACTAAGGGCTCTCATATCCGAGATACACTGTTTGTGGTGACTTACTATCATAAGTACGTATTCCCAGGCTTCACCATTAAACTCTTATTAAAGTTGGATGCGTATACAGAATAGATGCGACTGTGGAAACGTCTACATTGGCCAAACCGGCAGGTCAATCGTAACACGCAAAAAAGAGCACATATGCAGCCTAAAATTAAACCAGCCCGAAAAATCTGCATTAGCGGAACATGTGATTACAACCGGCCATCACATCGACTTTGATAACACCGAACTTCTAGCCACCTGCAAAAATTTCTCATACAGACTGACGCGAGAAAGTTTAGAAATCTTCAAAGAAAAGAATAACATCAACAGAGATCATGGAAGGCAGCTACACAACTGGAAGGCCCTGCTTACTAGCACAGCTACTGGCCGAAGATCAGCCAATGAAAAGCAAGGGGCGGTGCGAACAGACCATCCCGCGTCCGACGGCCTGCCACAGCAATCTCTGCAAAACGATGGTCTAGGGAAGAATACCACAGGAAAAGAAAGCCCTAAGGAATCGAACCAGACAGCAAAACACAATATTAATTATCTCCAAAACCAACAAAAAGCGGTGACACCAGTGCAAGATCCCATTGGCAGACAGGCAACCAATCGGGGACAAAGGGGCGGGACCAGCAGAGATTCGCAACCGGTATATAAACGGGAGCAACTGGACAAAGAGCGGACAAGAGCCCAGAAGAAGCTCACGACAAGATGAGCGAAACGTCGGCAATTTCGACCAAGATGACGCGGCCTTCACCGGAAGCCAAGATCACACATCTTATTAAAGTTAATTGGTGGAAATTAATCATTTCTTCACACTAGCCGTATATGGCACATTAGCCATGGTAGCTCAATGGGTTAGAGCGAATGGATGGAAACCAGGAGATCCGTGGTTCAAATCCCATGGCATTGAATTTTTCATGTTGACTCTATCCATACAAAACCTTAGCCTATGTACAGCTAGTGTGAAGAAATGATTAATTTCCACCAATTAACTTAAAAATTTGTGAATCAGTCTCTGAAAAATTTGCACAACAGATTTAACATACAAGTAAATTAGGAATACAGAGCTTATGGATAAATAAAGGCACAATAATTCCAACTATTCAAGTAACATATACAAACCTCTTTATCTCTAAGATTCAAGTCACCAGCAGAAATGACAGTATACTCCTCAGGAAAACTTTGTGCTGTTTTAAACACTTCCTTAAGCTGTTTCAAGCGCTCTGCAGCATGATCTGCTGTACTTTCCAGATGTGTATTTATCAGCTGCAGTTTCAAAGGTCCTATGTGTGCCTGTAAAATATATGCAGTGTTAAACATAAAGCTCATACCAGATATCAGTTTTCTGCTTTACTTTCTCTGCACTCTAGCTATGGTAGGTAGATCAGATATTTAAAAGTGGAGCTCTATGTGATGACTTTGCAATTCCATGGCTTTTGCATGACCATGAGTGAAAAAAAGACATCTTACCAATTATGGTAATAGTTTATAAATCATACTCAGCCATTACGGTTTTCGTCATGAATATTGGTTTGTCCTTTACTGAATTGCCTTCACCATTGTCTTACAATATGGTCACACACAATGTGTCCATACACAAGACACCATTGACGATGGATCTCTGCTGGAGACTGCTTTTGAGTGTGCAAAAATCAGATGACTGCACAAACCTTGCAATAGGCAGTAGACAATATAAGAGTAGCCATTTTCTCCTAACACATCATAGTAACCACGGCTGCTACAAGACTGAAACTTTACTGCATTATTCCCCACATACTTCCTCTCTAATCCTCCACATTTCCTTCCTATCTGACTGGCAGTGCCATCTCTGGATGCAATCGGGACTTACTTTCCGGTTGCACTTCGTATTTAAACATCTCATTAAACTACATCTACTAAATATCTTGGAATACTGACCTCAACAATCAGCATGTTTCTCATCATGAGAGACGTTGGGAATGGCACAATCTTATGTCCATCATAATATACTGTAAACCTCCGAAGCAGTGTGGCAATGAAATAACCTTCCACATTGCCTGCAATGCACATATACTCTGGTAACTTGTCCTGTATGTAGGAAAATGTTTCAGGTATCACCTCTTGCAAAAACACAATGTCTGGTGAATACCTGTAACAGAAATACTATGTCAGTCCATAGTAAATAAAGGATTTAACTATGTCACTTAAGATCCAGTGGCACTGTAAAGTAATTCAATTAACAGGCTCTGATGGTAAGTAAAACCTAAAGTTAGTAAAAACAAAGAAGATACACAAAAATAAATTATATGAGGGGGGACCCAAAAGAAACCGGATTGTTGTCATAAAAACTTTATTATGAACCTTTTTACAAAATTACTTCAGTCACCTTCAAAATACTCTCCATTACATGCGATGCACTTGTCAAGTCTCTTTGCCCACTGTTGGAAGCATGTTTGGAACTCTTCAAGTTTGATATTGTCCAGTGCCCTTTGCGAAGCTGTTTTTACCGCCTCCACATCGTCATAACGCTCCCTTTTTAGCGTTTTTTTCATTCGTGGAAATAGGAAAAAGTTGTACGGGGCTAGGTCCGGTGAATACGGAGCGTGGGGAACGACAGACCACCTCTGAGATGCCAAATAGTGGGTCACTCGTAAGGACGTGTGTGTGCTGGAGCGTTGTCGTGTTGCAGAAACCAGTCACCTGATCGCCAAAGTTCCGGGCGTTTCCTCCTCACATCCTCTTGCAGACGCCTTAAAACATCCAAGTAAAAGTGCTGGTTAACAGTCTGGCCAGGGGGTACGAATTCCCGATGCACAATTCCACAAATATAAAAAAAAGACAATGATCGTCTTCCCATTTGACCTCACTTGCCTTGCTGTATTTGGTCTGGGAGAGCTGGGAGTCCTCCACTGGCTTGACGCTTGCTTGGTTTCTGGGTCATACCCGTAACACCAACTCTCATTCCCTGTAATGACTTTGTTCAAGAAGTTTGGATCACGTGCAATCTCTGTTTTCAAGTCCTGACACACATTCATACGGATGTATGAGAAGGAGCGGAACAAATTTAGCAGCAACACGTCTCATGTGCAAATCCTCCCTCAAAATCCGCTGCCACGAGCTCCAACTGATTCCTGTCGCTGCTGAAATTTGGTCGATCGTTTGGCGACGATCCTCGTTGATCTTTTGGCGGACGTTTTCAACGTCCTCCTCATTTCGCAATGTTGAAGGGCGTCCAGAACGAGCTTGGTCTTCAACACAAATCTCACCACGTTTAAAGCGTCCAAACCACTCGAAAATCTGTGTGCGGCTCATAGCGTCCTCCTGGAAAGCTTCCTGAAGCATTTTGTGTGTCTCTGTTGCAGTTTTTTTAAGCTGGAAACAAAATTTCACACACTCTTTGTTCTTTTACCTCAGAATCCAGTTTCTTTTGGGTCCCCCCCCCCCTCGTATATTGTGACTTTGTGGGTTCGTAGAATTAAAGTCCAAATTGCAGAAATTCAAAATGTTCTTTATTTCCGTAGAAGTACACTTACAGTAGCAAAATTACGTCACATACACAATTACAATCTACCAAGGTAGTTGACCACAAACAAAAGTGCTCACTTTCATCACACACCAGCTTCAATTACAACTCTCGTTACGACTGTTTACAACTGTCCGATAACTAGCCATGGCTTCTTTTTATACACAACCATTCATGATTCCAGACTGTTATAGAATGTTCTCTAACATGTCACCAGATAAAACATGAAAGTTCTAGTCGTGTAACTTTATCTGTGTCGGCAAGCATTTTATCTCCGCGCTATCTTTATCTGCAGGCTCTTTATCTCTGCCTTGCACTATCTGTTTGTGCGCGTCGCCGCGCTGAACCCTTTTAGCATGTATGCCGCCAGTTGTAATAATGGATTCGCGACAATATGTACAAAGACCACATAGGAAAACTGATCAAAGTGAGCTCACTATGTTTTTGTAAGTATTTTAGTAATTTGGTGCTATCTTCAATTTCATGATTTTCTGAACAGAAATGAGTTGCTATTGCGGACTTATGAATATTTTTGTATCTTAGGTGCCTAAAATGTTCTTTCTTTCAAGCGCCTATGTTCGTTTTTTTTGTCGCTATGTAAATTTTTTTCATGGCACCAAAAAACAATTACAACATTAAAAACCTACTTAACGGTAATAATGATAAGATAAAACCAAAAGAAAAGTCAGGCATTTACAAGATTAAGTGTAAAGACTGTGAAAAAATTTACATAGGAACAACAAAAAGAAACATAGGCACTTGAAGGAAAGAACATTTTAGGCACCTAAGATACAAAAATATTGATAAGTCCTCAATAGCAGCTCATTTCTGGTCTGAAAAATCATGAAATTGAAGATAGCATCAAATTACTAAAATACGTACAAAAACATAGTGAGCTCGTCATATGGGAGAGAATATGCATAGAAAAACATAAAAATCAACTGATGAACTTTGAAATCACGCCAGAAGACAACCCCACATTTAAATTCATCACAAAATCAACAGATGGCAGCAGCAACTCCAGAACTACCCACACCACTGGATCAAGCTTTAGTCGCATTAGAGCCGATGATGCAAATGATGGTTCGCAAAACATGTCCTCAATATAGGTACATAAGTGAAGCTTATGTGTAATAAATATGACCCATTTATAATTTAATAATTGTTTCGCTTCATTGTGGTGTTCCAATACAGTTAAATTTCGAAATATGATCAAACTCCGTTTTGTAGCAACACTTTAGGGCCATTGCAGCAGTCAGCATCCAGAGAAAACCCAGTCTGCTGGGCAAGTAATTGTTGATCTGTATGTCCTGATAGAGAGAGTGGCTGGGCATTTTTATAAGACCAGTGCTTGAAACCGGAAGTCAACATTCTTCTATTCTCATTTGAATTTGAGATCTCTTTGTGGTTTACCAGAAAAAATGTGCATCAACTAGAAAATGTAATACCATCTGGCATGTTGTGAAGGTAGCTCAACTGCTTAGAGCACTCTGAATTCAAATATGCACTTTGATAAATTTTTCTCCTAAAAAAAAAACTGTAGTTAACTGTAATCCTAGTAACCTTGGAACCATTAGAACATTGTACTAGCCACTTTATTTATTTACCATCCAACAAGACCTACCTAGTTGAAAGGCACTAAATCTCAGGCACCTTCCCCAACAAAAAAACAAGTAAATCAATAATTTACCAATTTAAATATTCTACAATATTCATCTTGAGTGCAGATTGGAGCAGAATGTTCTCAAAATTTTAAACTAAACTATGTTTCAGAAATCAATTTCTGGTTTTGAACTATACATATTATAATTTCCCTTCATGGAAGTGTAGAAAACAGTGTTGTAATAAATTCGATTTAAGGGTGAGTCGATTAATGACACTAAACAACATTTACTTTTAAATTTCCCGGAACATGTTTCAGAGGCTACTTTCCTTCATCAGTACTGTCTTTCCGCCATCCTCCACTGTCAACCGTAATTGATTGTGAAATCGATTTTTATGAAACCGAAATTTGTTTGTGAAATTGATATCCATTTGAAAAGAAGTATCAACAACAATTTGTTAAAATATGTGAAGCCTAAGTGGCAAATATATTTTTATTTGTGTAATAAATACTTGTAATATTAATTGATAAAACTATTTGTATTGGTTTTCTAAACTACATCACTAATATTTTAAGTTAATTGATGGAAATTAATTATTTCTTCACACTAGCCGTATACAGGCTAGTATACTCCGAGATACATAAACCAGGAGATCCATGGTTCAAATCCTGGCCATTGCATTGAATTTTTCATGACGACTCTATCAATCCAATACCTTAGCCTATATATGGCTAGTGTGAAGAAATAATTAAGTTCCATCAATTTACTTAAAATAATAAGAGTTAAATGATGAAGCCTGGGACTCAAGTAATTACGATAGTAAGTCGCCATAAATGGTGTATCTCAGATGCGAGAGCCCCTCGTGGTTTACCGGGGAAATATATGAGTCAAATGGAGAATTTAATGTCAGGATGGCACATTGGCCATGGTAGCTCAACGGTTTAGAGCGACTGGATGGAAACCAGGAGATCTGTGGTTCAAATCCCGGCCATGGCATTGAATTTTTCATGTCGACTCTATCAATACATCACTAATATTTTAATTTATTCAGGGACTAGTCTTGGAAGCTGTTACTTCTATTTTCAATCTCAAAGGCCTTCAGCCATAATCTTGACCCAAATCCAAAATTAATAAAAGATGTGATAAACCACAGCAACCTTTTAACATGAGAGAACATCTTAATATGGAAAAGACAGAGTAATAAACTTTGAAATTTCACCAGTTGATAATCTGATGAAGTTCATAGTTCAACCACCAGACAGAAGACCACAGGCAACAACAGGCAAAGTCAGGCTTTTGAAGTTGAAAATGGAAGCAACAGCTCCCAAAACTAGCTCTAAAATATTTTTTAAAAAATATAAGTAATGTATTGTGAAAAATTGACTACAATTATATCAATTTATTTGGACATCACTGTTACTAAGTTCCTCCAAACACATGTGGATTATATTTTGTGAGAAAAAAACAGTGAACTTTTCTTACAAATATTATTTCTCTTTGATTTTGTCAGCAAATTTCTCCACCTCTCTTAATCTTTCGTCTGTTTTCAATGTAAGCATTTTTATTGTTACTACGTAAGCCCCTTTATTATCCCAGTTCTTATCTCATATTAATTTCCTCCAGTTTTCAATTTCTTTACACTCCACTACATAATGTCTAAACTTATTTTCTTTCCACATACAATGCACTCCTTTGGTGAGCCCCCTCACAATATGGCTCCTGTCCTTAACTAAGCTAAACCCTCCCTCTCATATATATCACATATGTCTATATATGTTTCCCTTCCCCATTCTGTCTTTATTTTCAGGTATACATTTAGTGATTTCTTACTTATCAGATTTCCCCATGTTACTTGTCTGTCAATGCCCTAAACCTTTTACATTTCTTTCACACTCTTGCTAGATATCCCCCCATCCCTATTTTGACCAACATTCTCTCTAGCAAAGTATAAACTTGGATGAAGCGTAGGGACAGTGAAGCACAAATTAGTAAAAAAGTAAATCGAGAAGATATTGACACATTGCTTCACTCACACTGTTTATTCACAGCACATGTTTCAAGAGCTCTTGCTCCTATCATCAGCTGATACTCGACTAGTGTAAGTTGTAGTGGTTTCCTCTTTCTCCGTATTGTCAATAGATGGCGTGATGTACTTGTCAAAGATGTCCGGTGGTGGAGTTTCAAAATTCATGACTCTATGACGATTTTTGTTGCTGAAGATTTTTTCCCATACGGAAAGGTCTATGGGGTGATTAACATATTTTATTAGAGATGTTTCCAAGTTGATGTCATGTCTAGTATTCAAAAAATGAAAAGCCACTGCTGATTTTTCTGTTTCACCATTTTTAATGTTTCTTAGATGTTCTTTAGTTCTGATGTTAATATTTCTTTTTGTTTTTCCTATATAAATTTTAGGGCAAGTTTCACATTTGATCTCATAGATTCCTGGTTTTTCTTTGGTAGTGATTGAATTTTTGGGAGGGCCTTTTAACAAATTTCTGATATTAAACCTGTTTTGAGGTGCAAGAGTTATGTTGTGTTTTGAGAAGATTCTTTGGAATTTGTTATAGGCTGATGGGTGGAAGGTGAATTTTTTAAAAAGTTTTTTCTCTTTTTCTCCTGTAGGTTCTAGGGTGGTGGTTTCTTTTATTTTCTTAGCTTTGTTGAGTCTGTTAACTGTTTTGTCTACTAAATTTGGGTTGAAACCGTTGGATATAGCTACTTTTTTTATGTGTAGGTATTCTTCTTGATAATCTTCTCTGTTTAGTGGAAAGTTGATCATCCGAAAGATTAAACTGTTGAAAATGGCATGTTGGTGTTGTTTTGGGTTGAAACTGTTGTTCTTAATGTAATTATCTGTGTGTCGGTTTCCTGTAAATACCAAAAGTGAGTTTGTTGCTCATTTTTTTTATCTTGATGTCCAAAGAGGGGAGCACACCATCCTCTTCTGTTTCCAATGTAAATTTTATAGCTGGATTTTGTATATTCAAAAGTCTAAGACCATCTTGTATGAGTTTTTTAGGTACTATTTCAAAAATGTCGTCAACATAGCGATACCACACTTTGAAATAATTTGGAAAAGTTTTTGTGATATGTGTTTCAAAAGCACTCATAAATAAATCTGCCAAGAAGGGAGACAATGGGTTGCCCATAGCTAGGTATTTACAGGAAACCGACACACACAGATAATTACATTAAGAACAACAGTTTCAACCCAAAACAACACCAACATGCCATTTTCAACAGTTTAATCTTTCGGATGATCAACTTTCCACTAAACAGAGAAGATTATCAAGAAGAATACCTACACATAAAAAAAGTAGCTATATCCAACGGTTTCAACCCAAATTTAGTAGACAAAACAGTTAACAGACTCAACAAAGCTAAGAAAATAAAAGAAACCACCACCCTAGAACCTACAGGAGAAAAAGAGAAAAAACTTTTTAAAAAATTCACCTTCCACCCATCAGCCTATAACAAATTCCAAAAAATCTTCTCAAAACACAACATAACTCTTGCACCTCAAAATAGGTTTAATATCAGAAATTTGTTAAAAGGCCCTCCCAAAAATTCAATCACTACCAAAGAAAAACCAGGAATCTATGAGATCAAATGTGAAACTTGCCCTAAAATTTATATAGGAAAAACAAAAAGAAATATTAACATCAGAACTAAAGAACATATGAGAAACATTAAAAATGGTGAAACAGAAAAATCAGCAGTGGCTTTTCATTTTTTGAATACTAGACATGCCATCAACTTGGAAACATCTCTAATAAAATATGTTAATCACCCCATAGACCTTTCCGTATGGGAAAAAATCTTCATCAACAAAAATCGTCATAGAGTCATGAATTTTGAAACTTCACCACCGGACATCTTTGACAAGTACATCACGCCATCTATTGACAATATGGAAAAAGAGGAAACCACTACAACTTACACTAGTCGAGTATCAGCTGATGATAGGAGCAAGAGCTCTTGAAACATGTCCTGTGAATAAACAGTGTGAGTGAAGCAATATGTCAATATCTTCTCGATTCACTTTTGTACCATTCTCTCTAGCTCTGCCCACCAGCTGTCCTTACATGTTGAATTCTTCTGATGTTCTAGACAGATCTTTAATGTGATTTGTTTATAAAGATACACATGTTACTTACATATATATGACTTTACACACAGCCTTTGTCCTTTTCTTCAGATTCCGATCTTCCAAGCCATCTATATTCCATGAAATAATAGAGAACTTTGAAGGTGGTTCTGTCGTTGCTTGTCCCATCTCCAGCGTACTCACCATATTCTTACTGCAAAATAATGTAGTAATTTTAAAGATTATGTAGCAACAAACTCTACGGAGAGGCTCAATGCAAAATTTACTGAATGAATCATTTACTGAAGTACTTAAGCCCCTTGTACATGATGAAACTTGTTTTTGAATTCAACAGTTTACAAGAAACATTGACAAATATTGTTTAATATCGAACAGATTAATACACCTGCAAAGTAATTTACAATTAGCATTACAGTGTAGCAATTTACAATGAAATACCATATTTTATGCAATTAAATATTTCATATGGACCTCGAAATCAAATTACAATTAAGAAATATAATGGAAATAAGACAACTGATAGTTTAACTACACTTCGTAACATTGCATTAATGCTTACATAAAAAATTAAGCTAGTAACAGTGAAGTAACAAATACTAAACAAATATAATAATTATTTGTAACAGAAACTTCATTAATCTTTAAAAAAATTATGTAAATTTTCTTATTAATTAAGATCAGTTTTGTGAATATTCATTCACATCCTCAGTCGAAAATAATCTTATTGTCAACGTTATGATCACTTGAGGTTTGTACATTTTTGCCAGTATACCAAAATCTGAAAACAAAACAAACCTAAAGACAGAATCGACTGTCTGTATTTCAAAATTCAACATGCGATATTCAATTTTTAAAATAAATATATTTTCCCAAACCATTAAATCTATCGGACCATTTAATTGTTTTAATAATTTAACTTCTGAATTTATTTCATGGCTATGTCACAAATGCTGAAATACGAGGGGCAATCAAATATTAACAGGCCTTTGTTTACTGCGCACGCATAGAGTGCCATATGGGTTCGAGGCTTTTACAGCACATGCAGTGAGGTCACTGGAAGGGGACAGTGGCCTTGGGAACTCGTTTGGCTCTGTCCCTCAGATATGCCGAGATGTCTGAGAGAGAGCTGCATCCAGCTGTTGCACAACAAGTAATAATCAAGTTTCTTGTCAATGAAAATGTTGGTGCACCTGAAATTTGCTGTCGGTTACTCCCGCAGTTTGGGGAAAGAACCCTTTCATGATCCAGAGTTAAACATTGGTGCCATGAGTTTAATGAAGGATGTGAATGTGTTGAAAACTTGGCCCACCCTCGCCGCCCATGCATCAGCATCAATCCAGAAAACATCCCAGCTGTTTAAGACATCATTGAAGGGGACTGCCACATTACAGTGCTTGAGATTTGTCGACAACTTCTCATAAGCTATGGGGGAGTGTCCAATCAATCATTTGAAGGGAGTTGAAATTGAGAAAAGTGTCAGCTTGTTGGGTTCCGTGGTATCTCACTGCAGAACAGAAAGCAGTGCAAGTTCAAATATGTTGCACGCTTCTCACGCACTACGAAGAGGAAGGTGATGCTTTTCTGGACAGAATCATCACTTGTGATGAGACATGGGTGCATCATTACACACCCATATCACAGAGGGTCAGTCTGGAGTGGAGGAGGAGTGGAGAGCAACCACCGGTGAAAGACTTCGCGCGCAACTGGCTCCGCACCCGTCCTCGTACTTTCTTTGAAACTGGCATTAAAAACTGCCTGTCCGTTGGAACAAACGTATAGAAAAGATGGCTGAATATGTAGAAAAGTAAGAAAAATGTTAATTTCAATTATTCTTCATGAATCAATTTTCTGGAATGAAAGGCCTGTTTATATTTGATTGCCCCTTGTACACACCCATAACACACGTAATAAAAACAAATTACACACCTATATTCATAAAACAACTATTTGAGACTTCTGTCAAATACATGAATTTAAAGCTATACAACCACTTGCCAAATCAATTAAAAAGCATACCCTCTATAAATAAGTTTAAGGCAGAGCTACACATTTCTTTTAAAAAAATCAGTTTTACTCAGTAAATAATACTTAGAATACAAATCAGGTAAAATATAAATTAATCAGTTTGTTGTGCATAATTATACTAATGTATTCTATTTCTATTCTTGTTTCGTGTGTCCGAGATTGAAAGACTCATCAATTAAGAATTTTAACTGACCAAAGCATTAAAATTAAGTGTAATACTAGAGTCAGTGTCTGCATAAATATTGATAATGTCATGTTGGCACGTTGGCCATAGTAGCTCAATGGTTTAGAGCGGCTGGATGGAGACCAGAACATCTGTGGTTCAAATCCCGGCTATGGCATTGAATTTTTTAGTTTGGCTCTACCCTTTCATAGTGCGTCCTACACACGGCGAGTGTGAAAGAACAATTAATTTCTATTCATAACTGAGTTGATCTGTTATTGTACTCAAGTGTCTTAATGTTTTTCAAGTGTGAGTAGTAATTTGCGTAAATTATCTGTAAACTTTAGATTGTAAATAGCTCATAGATGAATTGTAAATATTGTTAAATACTCTAACTATATTGACAATGCCTATAATTCTGTATAAATTCCTGTGGCTAATAAACATTGTATTGTATTGACCAAAAATGTTCTGCTACGGCCGACTTATCAATCTGTTTATACTTAAATAAACACACAAACCGTGTGTATGCAAACTTTGAAAGGTAGAATCAGAACTGAAATATTCAATACCATAGCTAGGATTTGAACCACGGATCTTCCACTCTAATGCAACCGCTCTCCACTGAGCTGCCATGGTCTACCAGGAAAATCAAGTCAGTTGGGGAATTTAATGTTGTACTGGCATGTTAGCATGGTAGCTTAGTGTTAAAGCAGACAAATATAGAGTAAAAGATCCATAGTTCAAATCCTGGCTATGGAAGTGAATTTTTCAGTTTTTATTCTGTGTTTCAAAGCTAGGTTTGTGTCTGTTAGAACACTAAATTATCAATGATTGTACTTACAAATGGAAATTACAATAATCTTAAAGCCTGGTACTTAAACACTTGCAAATTGTAAGTTGCCATTGGGGTATATGGTCTCGAATTCAGATTTCCTCATGGTCTACCAGCAAAATGTGAGTTATTCTTGGCGAGAAATTACCTTGTGATCGATGTTCCTGTTGCCATGTGGTCGGCTCGGTACACTGTGCCACATTTACTTGATGTATTTCTTCAGCGGCTGCACTCTCAGATCGTTCATCACCACCTTCTTTTCTTCCTGTTCCTCTTCACTGATGATATCCATTTCGTCACATATGCTTTCATAATGTTTTCGCTGGAGTCACTGCTGTTACTTAAGTTTATAGCCACACATTCCAGTGCTTCTTCTTTCCATGCATTTTCTAGCACACCTCTCATATGTTCAACTACTTTTTCCCATTTCTCACTTGCCACCTCATTCACTCCTTTCAACATTAGGTTCTGCACTTCATAAAAAATAAATGTCTTACTATTTCAGCTAAAATAACAAATGCTCTGAGCCTAATGTAAAATTTCTTTTTAGTTTTGCCAATGTAAAAATTGTCACGACCTTTACAATTTATCACACACCTGAGATTTTGTCTGTGGATATCTCTGTTGTACTATGTGCTTCATTGAATCATAGTCCTACACATAAGAATATTTCCATTAATATAATTTTGTGTCGAACTAATACTCAATGCTCCACTTATTGATAGTAATTACCTAGAACGCGTTTCGTTAGGATCTTACTAACATTATCAGTTGTTGTCGACTAATAGATGTTGGTTAGGTGAAGTCAATGGAGGCGATAGGTGCGTCTGTCAGTATCTTGATAAACTCTTCAAAGGTAGTGTCAAAATTAAACAATTTTCTTTCATATTTTTTTATGAAGATTTTTTCCCATGTGGTTAATGCAGCTGGACCTTAGACACTTTTAAATAAGTGGATTTCTCGTTCTATATCACGATTCTCCTTCCAAAAGTGGTACACTACTGCCAATTTATCTATTTCTTTGTTCCTGATGTTCCTAAAATGCTCTCTAAGTCTAATGTGTATCAACAGTTTAACTTACAGGCTGGTTAATGTTACTTTAAACAAGATGGAATAATATATCAAAGAGTACAATAATATCATTCACATTGCAGAATACAATGGATTCAGTGCTGAATTGGTCAAAAAGAAAATTGATAAATTCAAAAGACAACAAAGATGCAAACAAGTAAGTACTCTTTCCCCAATCAGCAATGAAACTTCATACAGAAAATTTACATATCATCCCAGAGCTACACACCTTAACCAAAAAGTCTTCAAAGAGCACAATATTACTTTGGCCCCACAGAACAAATTTAGTGTACAACACCTTTTGAAATCACATAATACAAAGGAGATACCCAGACAAAAAGTCAGGTGTGTACTGGATAAACTGCAAAGGCTATTACAGCTTTTACATTGGAAAAACTAAAAGGAACTTGAACATTAGGCTTAAAGAGCATTTTAGGAACATCAGGAACAAAGAAATAGATAAATTGGCGGTAGCATACCACTTTTGGAAGGAGAATCATGATATAGAATGAGAAATCCACTTATTAAAAAGTGTCCCACGTGGGACAAAATCTTCATAAAATAATATGAAAGAAAATTGTTTAATTTCGACACTACCTTTGAAGAAAACCCAAACTTCAAGTTCATCAAGATACTGACAGAGACGCACCTATCGCCTCCAATGAGTTCACCAAACCAACATCCATTACTCAACAACAGCTGATGATGTTAGGAAGATTCTAACGAAACACGTTCTAGGTAAATACTAGCAATAAGTGGAGCATTGAGTATTAGTTCAACTCAAAATTATATTAATTGTGTGCTTCATTGTATCATAGTCCTTACACATTGGAACAATTCTATTACTTCCATTTTCTTCAGTTGCTCCAATTCCTTCCGGCCACTTTCTGCAGGCACTTGTACAGGTCTTCTATATAGCCAGTCAATGTATCCGCTTTCAGCATCGTGGGAGCCTTATCAATTACTTCAGAATGATATGGCACACAATTACAGAAGCACTGGTTAAACTGGCCAATAGCTGATCCTCAAATCACTTTCTAAATCAGCTTCCAACCATTTCCTCTTTTGTAGCAATTTTGCCTCACCCCACATATTCCCCTGATATGGCAAACAGTAACTTCTTTCTCTTTCCTCAGATGAAGAAACCATTGCACGGCACGCATCTCCAGAATGACGAGGTGATTTACGAGGTGGAATGTTTCCCGAACAGCCAAAATGCTGCCTTCTACAACCAAGGGCTCCAAGTAATCCATCATTGGTAAAAATATGTAGCACTGAAGGGTGAACATGTAGAGAAGGACCGATACCATCACCAAGTTTCATGGTCGCAGCTTCAGTTTTTTGAGGTGATAATCAGAACCTTATGACTACCCTTGTATATACCACAAACTATTTCTATACATTCAACCAATAGAAGCCTAGGTAGTTGTGTTTGCTTGGGTGTGTTTTGGTACACTTTAACCTGATAGTAAAACACGTTAAACACTATGTGTGAATAGGTTTTGTAAATCAATGAGATTCTCTAAAATATTTTAATGATTGCTTCTTTGAAGATTTTTGGTTTTTATTTAATTAACATCCTCTAATGCAGCAACCCCAATACCTAAAACTGTGGATAACGTTGGATGAAGGATAAGAATAAATCACTTACATCTACTATTTATACTCACTCGACTTTAACAACCATTTCTGGTTCGTCCCCATCATTTGTCAGATTTAATCCTCCTCTCTGAGTGCTTTCAAAAAAGGCGTTCACCGACCTCTGTAACAATGTATTAGAATAACAATTTAAATCAATGGAGTACCTGATACTTTCAAAACATTATATATAATTTAGAATATTCTGTTATTTTGGAGGGAGGGAGATAAAAGCATAACTCAATAGGAGAAAGTTGGAGAAACACAAAACTTTGTATTTCCCCACTTTTTCCCCCACAAACTAACTTTTCGACGGAAAATTTCTCATCATTTTTTATTTTCCCAAAAATGGCTAAAATGATCTTAAGTTTCATACATTGATATGAGAAATGAAATGTATATTTTAAATTTTCTGTGAATAGCTTGTAGAAGTATCCTAAATATTTCCAACTTAATAACCCTTTATTTTGAGTTACTTTAAATAAATGCTTCCAATTGTACTTTATATTAAAACTGAAAGACAGTTTTCAATCAAAATATGTGTGTGTTTGGAGGAATTTAGTAACAGTGACGTCAAAATTAATATAAAAATTATTTGTGGTTGGTTTACTGGGCCAGTTGGAAAGAGATTGAAAATGGAGGCCAGGGCCTTTGAAACTAGTCTCTCATAAATATATGAAAAAGTAAGTGACGAGTGTCAATAAACCAACCACAAATAATTTTTATATCAAAATATATGTGTTATCAACTTTTAGTCACAAAAGTTTTAGTGGTAGGTGATTATTAAAATTTGCTGGTGAAATTTGTAGGGACAAAGGATATGATGTCCGATGTGTCCCCAGAATCCGGGCTATGAACTAAAACGCTTCTCTTGCTAGAGCTGCACGTGAACAAAAATAAACCCTCTGTAGAGAACGCTTCAAACTACATCTGTGTGAAATTTCAACATTCTAGCTGCAATACCATGGCAGAAAAAAATGTTATGAGATACTTTTCGATCTGCCCTTGTATAATATACATAATGCATATATAATCCACATATATAATGTGTCAGTACTGTATGCCCACTCCTGTATATACTTTATGTAAATGCTTATTTTTGATTGGACTCAGTCATGTATAACTCTATACTGAATTGCAATAAAATTGATTTGAAGTGAATTGAAAAACAAAATGAATGCAAAACTTTGATTCTGAGATTTTACTGGAAATGTGTCTTGCAGGTCCCCGAGTCTGAGAAAAAAGCAGTTTATAAAAATATGTGAATACAAGATAATCTTCTTTTTTTTTTTTTTAAATTCCTAATTAATCACTTTTTGAGATGGTGTGTGATAAGTGGTAGAAAAATAACAGGATCCATTTTATTTAATTAAACAAAATGAGAGATGCTTTATAAAGACTAAAATTGAGTCATACCTTTTAAAACTTGTAACTTCACTCACGTCCTTTTACAAAATCAGGAACGTTTTCGAGACTGTTGCAGTTTCATCCTCAGCTATTTTTTTGTCATTTACGTCCTCCAACGTTAAGTTACATCGGACGATGAATGGAATGGGTGAAATTAAGCTCAAATGAGCCCAGGGTCCATAAAGCTTAGAGTTACCGGACATTCGTCTTTCAGGATAAGGGAAAACCCCGGAAAAACCTTATCCAAGTAACTCACTCTGACCGAGATTCGAACTCGGGACCTCTTGAACATAAGGCAGACATGCTACCGCCATCTTACCGCGGAGGGCCCACTCACAGATGGTACATCAAAATTTAGAATATGTGGAATGTTTTTAATAATACAAATTTTTTCCCATGTTCTAAGTTCAAGTTTTGTTGACAATGGTTTTAGTAATTTGATCTCCCCTCCGATGTGGTGGTTATCATTCCAGAAATGAAAAGCAACTGCCGATTTTTCTGTTTGTTTATATTTTATGTTCCTACCGCGTTCTGTTAATCTAGTTTTTAAATTTCTCTTTGTCAAACCATGCTGCTATGTACTGAACAAAATTACTTCAAATTCAACAACAAATATTACAAACAAAAGGCCTAGCAATGGGGGATCCACTTTCACCTTTCTTAGCCGATCTGTATATGAGCAATTTGGAGACACACATCACTAAAACCTTCTCATATGTGTTTAAATTCTGGGTCAGATATGTTGTTGTTTTCAAATGCTAGGCTTTGGCAATGAAGCCATTAGCTGTCTTGCTCTCCAACATTTCTGTGTAGTAGGTCTGGCAGGTAGGGCTTCACAGCTTAAAAGATGTTCTTCAGTCATTTCCTCTTCTTTGTTGTCAAATGCTAGGCTTTGGCAATGAAGCCATTAGCTCTCTTGCTCTCCAACATTTCTGTGTAGTAGGTCTGGCAGGTAGGGCTTCACAGGTTAAAAGATGTTCTTCAGTCATTTCCTCGTCTTTGTTGTCAAATGCTAGGCTTTGGCAATGAAGCCATTAGCTCTCTTGCTCTCCAATATTTCTGTGTAGTGGGTCTGGCAGGTAGGGCTTCACAGGTTAAAAGATGTTCTTCAGTCATTTCCTCTTCTTTGTTGTCAAATGCTAGGCTTTGGCAATGAAGCCATTAGCTCTCTTGCTCTCCAGTATTTCTGTGTAGTGGGTCCGGCAGGTAGGGCTTCACAGCTTAAAAGATGTTCTTCAGTCATTTCCTCTTCTTTGTTGTCAAATGCTAGGCTTTGGCAATGAAGCCATTAGCTCTCTTGCTCTCCAACATTTCTGTGTAGTAGGTCTGGCAGGTAGGGCTTCACAGGTTAAAAGATGTTCTTCAGTCATTTCCTCATCTTTGTTGTCAAATGCTAGGCTTTGGCAATGAAGCCATTAGCTCTCTTGCTCTCCAATATTTCTGTGTAGTGGGTCTGGCAGGTAGGGCTTCACAGGTTAAAAGATGTTCTTCAGTCATTTCCTCTTCTTTGTTGCACAGAGGACAATTTGGACTTGTATAAATTCATATTCTGTGTGTTTGGCCAAATAATCATGTTCTATAAGTAATCTAAAATTTGCTACTGCAGCTTTATGTGGGATTTCTGGAATAATTTCTGGATTTTTAATTAAAATGTTCCATTTTTTATCTTTGGCTTTGTTAGATATTGATTGGTTTTGTTTGTTTTTATATTTGCTTTTGATTAATCTTTTTATGGATGTAAAGGGTAAGTTTTTACTTTTGTTCTGAATTAAATTTGCACCTTTTTTGGCAAGAAAATCAGCTGATTCATTTCCAGCAATTCCACAATGTGCAGGTATCCACTGTAATATAATTCTTTTCTGTAGTTTTTGAAGTTGTTGGATCATTCTGTGACATTCTTTAATTTGGATTGACCTCATTTTATATGAACTTAATGCACATAATGCTGCTTTACAATCAGAAAGTATGACAGCATTTTTGAATTTATCTATTCTGTATAGAAGGTGCTGGAGAGAAATATGAATAGCCGTTACTTCTGCATCAAAATTTGTTGTGTGGTATCCTGCTGGTTGATAGAATGAGAACAGTGCAGATATGTTGATGATATTTTTGCTGTAGTCCCTCGAAAGTTTTTAACTGACTGCTTAAGACTACTGAATATACAAGATCATCATATAAAATTCACAATGGAAGTTGAAGAAAACAATCAATTGCCTTTCTTAGATTTGATGATTATAAAACAAAATGACAGTGTAAAATTTGGAATCTACAGAAAATCCACTCACACAGATAATTACATAAAATGCAACAGTTTCAATCCTCTGTCACATAAATTAGCTGCTCTTAGAAGTTTGATCCATAGACTGAACAGCATATCTTTAGATCAAAAACAATATAACAGGGAATTTACATATATTTTAAATACAGCACAAAAAAAAATGGTTTCAATCCAAACTCAACCAAAAAAATGACCAATCGTGACTACAAGCAAAAGAAATTAAAACAAATCACTTCTCTTCAAAACATAAATAAACACTGGATATACAAAAAATTCACTTTCCACCCTTGGACATTTCCGAAGTTTGAACGAATATTTAAAGATTATGGCATCAAACTAGCACCACAAAACAGATTCTCACTAAAGAAATTGTTAAATAATCCATTAAAAACACGACCCTACCAGAACAAAAATCAGGCACATATAGGATAAGAAGGCTGTGAAGACTGTGACAAATTTTATATTGGTTTGACAAAGAGAAATTTAAAAACTAGATTAACAGAACACTGCAGGAACATAAAATATAAACAAACAGAAAAATTGGCAGTTGCTTTTCATTTCTGGAATGATAACCATCACATCGGAGAGGAGATGAAACTACTAAAACCATTGTCAACAAAACTTGAACTTACAACATGGGAAAACATGTTTATTATTAAAAACATTCCACATATTCTAAATTTTGATGTGCCATCAGTGAGTGGTTTACTGAACTTATGTAAAGAATCTTCCAAGAGAGGGAGCCAATTACAAGAGATCCAGACAACAACCAACTGTGATGAGTCGCTAATCAGCTGAGGATGAAACTGCAACAGTTTCGAAAACGTTCCTGATTTTGTAAAAGGACATGAGTGAAGTTACAAGTAAATGGTATGACTCAATTTTAGCCTTTATACATGAAATTAGCTTCACTGTTAACAACACTTTTATTTATAACTACTCAAATAAAAAAAAAAAGAGAGAGATGCTGCCTGTTTGAGGGATAAGGTGCCTCTGCTGGTGACTCTCAGTTCCCTTGTGCAGTGGAGAGAGTCTGTGAATGGGCTACTGTATGCTTCAATGATCCTATAGTTCAACTACAAAGTGTAATTTCAACCTTTAGTAACAAATACCAAACTCGAAGAGCACTAATTACCTCTGCAGACAAGGAAATATTTTCTTACTACACAAATAAAAATATTTAGTAAATATTCTCCACTTATCTTAAGAAGCCGATGACAAAACTTCTATTATGTTTTTGCGAAATTAATTTCATGAGCATTTGCCCACATCTTCAGTCAACTTGTGTAGTGTTTGTTACTCCACTGTAAATAGCTTCATTTTCTGTGTAATAGATATTTTCTTGCTTACCTCAAGATCCCATTTTCGGTCCTGGAGGTAAAACTGTGCACAAGCCTCATCCGTTCCTGTAATTTCAGCAAATTTCTCTGTCAGCTTCTGACAGGTTTCACGATCAGGAATATCTGCATCTTCATCTGAATTGCTCATGTTGCAGATCTGTACACCAAAAGCAAGATATTGCTTCATTAAGATGCAAACCAATACACTTAAGGCAAGGCACACACAACCAATTGTAATAGATATTAAGTATTCTAATAGAGGCAAGCAGATAGCCTACCAAAAAGATGAAACATGTTTCATTTTCTCATCAACTCAATCCAATCCAATTGTCAGTGATGACAATAATATGCATTTAATGACCTTCAGCACATGACCATCAACATTGTCCTTTGTATGATACTTCCAGCGCAGAAAAACTATGGGAGGAAGTATGTGTGGAACTGATTGATAACTGGAATGCTTTGAAGCTGAATAAAGTAAAGTGAGGTAAAAAAATTCTAACTTTGTAATAAGAGCTGAAGCTTTCCTGGTGATGTAGATACTCTAGACGTTCTCAGGATCCAAGCCAGATGGCGAGTTGGTTTGACAATGTTTTCTACCATGTCTGTGACACACCCAATTCCTTACAGTACCATTTAGCATCCTTAAGATGGGAGGAATGAACTCTCCTGAAATGTCACTGTCAAACCAACTCAAGCCCGAAAACATCTAGAGTAAATTCTAACTTTATTATTACTTTGCTGCACTTTATCATATTGTCCAATAAGTGACTCTTCTGGTGACGTAAAGTAATTGGTGGCCACCTCGGTAGCGCAGATGGTAGCATGTCTGTCACACATTCAAGAGGTCCCAAGTTCGAATCTCAGACAGGGTGAGTTACCTGGCTAAGGGTTTTTCCTGAGTTTTTCCTTATCCTAACAGACAAATGTCGTGTAACTCTAAGCTCCATGGACCCTGGGCCCATTTGAGCATTTCACCCATTCCATTCATCGTCCTATATGACTTAAAAAGTTCAAGGACGTAAATTACACACACACACACAAAAAGAAAAGGTATTGGCAAAATAGTTCCTAATTTCCATTTCAATATTTGTATCTCTTGTGCCTTCTGCACCATGGCTGAGTGGTTAAACTGCTTGGCTCTCACCAAGGCAACCCGGGTTCAATCCCCAGTGACTGCAAAGTGAAATTTGTGGAGGACAACATAGCAATGGGGTGGGTTTCTCCGGATCCTCCAGTTTCCACCACCAGCATTCCACTGATTGCTCCATTATCATCTTTCCTATCACGTCATCTCTCTCGTACATTCACTTCCAACATTGGGCTGATCCCTCATCCTGAAATCTCTCTGATCAGGAAACCTCTGATCCTCAACCCGTTGTCTATGGACCTCGAGGTTGTGCAGTTCAGAAGGCCCTTTCCACTTAAGGAAATAAAGGAATTCATTCATTTATTAAATTATAGATGAGTCATATTTATTACACATCAGCTTCACTTACGTACTTATATTGAGGACTTTTACAAACCATCATTCGCATCATTGGCTCTAATGCGACTAAAGCTTGATCCAGTGGTGTGGGTAGTTCTGGAGTTGCTGCTGCCATCTGTTGATTTTGCGATGAATTTAAATGTGGGGTTTTCTTCTGGCGGGATTTCGAAGTTCATTAGTTGGTTTTTACATTTTTCTATGTATATTCTCTCCCAGATGACGAGTTCACTATGTTTTTGTACGTATTTTAGTAATTCGGTGCTATCTTCAATTTCATGATTTTCAGGCCAGAAATGAGCTGCTATTGCAGACTTATCAATATTTTTGTATCTTAGGTGCCTAAAATGTTCTTTCTTTCTAGTGCCTATGTTTCTCTTTGTCCTCCCTATGTAAATTTTTTCACGGTCTTTACACTTAATCTTGTAAATGCCTGATTTTTCTTCATCTTGTAAATGCCTGATTTTTCTTTTGGTTTTATCTTATCAGTATTGTTACTGCTAAGTAGGTTTTTAGTGTTGTAATTGTTTTTTGGTGCCAATGTTATACTATATTTCTTGAATATTTTTTGGATTCTTTTGTAGCCCAGTGGTGGTAGGTAAATTTAGTAAATCTAATTTCTTGTTTCAATGGTAAAAGAGCTGTGATCTGTTTTAGTCTTTTTTGAAGTTTGAATGATTTTAATTTTTTATCTACAAGGCTTTTTCCATATCCAATTTTAATTGCAGTTTTTAAGAGTTGATGCTATTATTTTTTATATTCTTAGTACAAAAGTGAATCGAGAATATATTGACACATTGCTTCACTCACACTGTTTATTCACAGGACATGTTTCAAGAGCTCTTGCTCCTATCATACTCAAATCGATACTCGAATGATACTCGAATGATACTCGAATCGAGTATCAGCTGATGATAGGAGCAAGAGCTCTTGAAACATGTCCTGTGAATAAACAGCGTTAGTGAAGCAATGTGTCAATATATTCTCGATTCACTTTTGTACTAATTTGTGCTTCACTGTCCCTACGCTTCTTTCAAGCTTATACTTTTTATATTCTTGTTGGCTGAGGGGTAGGTTTACTAATCTGTGAGTGAGACGTTGATGGTGGTATGTTTGTGTGGAATTCATTCATTCGTTCATCTCTTGTGCCTTGAAATGATGTTCTTTCACAAATCTATCAAAATCCAATACCCAAGTAGTAAATCAAGTAGCTAATGTAATAACATCACCTAGTCAAACAAAATCAATGGATGTATTTGAAATATCAGAACAAAATATTTTAGAAGAAATTGATAAGTATAAGCCTAAAAAAATCAATGGGTTTGGACAAGTTCTCCAACAAAATTGTAAAATATATTAAACATGAGATTTCTAAAGTAATGGCACATATTACAAATGCTTCATTAATTCAAGGCATTTTTCAATGATGATGATGATATATATATATATAAGGGCGTTCAACTACGGCGGACATCAGCGCCCTTTAAAAAAACTAGTCATGAAACTTTCCAAAAACTATACAAGTGTAACAAAACCCATTAAAAATACACGTACATAAAAAACATCAATCAAAACCTACCAAAAATTTCGTTCACTAAATCCTAAACTCTAAACTAGAAAAGAATCTATAGGCTAAAAGAAGTAATTGTAAGACCACTATATAAACAAAAGGGAAGCAAGACAAATGTAGTAAATTATATGCATGTACCTTTATGCTCCACGTTTTCAAAAATCATAGAGGGTGTGTTCCTAAAACAATTACAAATGTACTTTAAAAAACTTAACATAATATCAGAATAGCAATTTGGATTCCAAGAAAAGATATCAACAATAAATGCAATAAATAAAGTAAATAGTATTATAATTAATGCACGAGTAATAGCTATATTTTTAGATTTATCAAAAGCATTTGACTGTGTGGATATAGATATACTAACAAATAAATTAGAAAATCATGGGGTTCGAGGATTAGCTCAAAAGTGGATAGTATCATATTTGAAAAACAGAACACAGTGTGTGGAAATAAACCATAGAAATGGCCTGGGTATGATAAAAAAAGTTAGATCATATTTTCAATCAGTTAAACAAGGAGTACCACAGGGTTCTAAACTAGGACCATTTTTATTTTTAGCCTATGTGAATGATATTTTTGAAATAATACTAAGAAATGGAGATTTAGGAATTGGATATGCAGATGACATGACAATAATAATTAGAGGCAAGTCAGCAATTGAGGTGGAAAATAAAGCAATGAAATTAATTAAAATAATAAAACAGTACTATCGGCACGTTGGCCATAGTAGCACAATGGTAGTGCGGCTGGACAGAAACCAGAAGATCCGTGGTTCAAATCCCGGCTATGGCATTGAATTTTTCAGTCTGACTCTACGTTTCCAGTACTATTTAAACCTAAATATGATTCTAAATGCACACAAAACAGCATGGATAAATTTTTAATTAGGAAATTACAGTAAAAATGATATAAACATTACAATAGTAGTAGTAGTAGTAGTTTTATTCATCCGTTAAGTCAATACAATGACATTGGATACGTCAATACAAATATTTAGAACAATACAAATAATATAAGTATAAAAATAAAAAATAAGTTGCATCAAGTGTAATTAATAAGATCTAAGCATGAACTCATAAATATATATAGTTGCATGGCTCTACAACTACACAGCATTTAAAATTGTATCACAAATATATACAATTATATGGCCAGCTACAGTGTATCTAGAAATTCACTTATATCATAATATGAATCACTTAATAAAATTTCTTTCAACGATAGCTTGAAACACCGCATGGATTTTATGCTTTTCAGATTGGCCGGTAGTTTATTATACAGAGTGACTGCTGAATATCTAACTCCTTTGGAATAAAGTGTAGTTCTATGTGTTGTTGTTCTTAAGTCTGTTTTACCTCTGGTGTTATGATGATGTATTTGATTATTTGTGGTGAAATTTTCAAGGTTTTGTTTTGTATAACATAGCAAACAGTATATATACAGACTGGGCAGAGTCAAGATTTTCAACTCCTTAAAGAAGTTCCTGCAGGAGTCATATTTTTTTCCTGACATTAGGCATCTAACAATCCTTTTTTGTACTTTAAAAACCAAGTGACTGTCTTTACTATCCCCCCAAAACATAATGCCATACCTCATTAGACTTTCTGCATATGCAAAATATAAGGTTCTCATGTCACTTGCATACAACTCATTGTTTATTACTCTTAATGAGAAGTAGAATTTATTTAACTTTATTACTAGATATTTTATGTGTGCTTCCCAGTCTAAATGCTGATCTATCCATACTCCCAGAAAATTTGCTTCTGTCTTATAAGAAACACATGCACCATACAACTTGATGTCAGGTGAAACAATACCGGAAGTTAAGCACACTAAAATTTTAGGCGTAATAATAGACGAACAATTAAACTGGAAGCCATATATATCACGTATAACTAAAAAGTTAAATAAAGGTATATTTATAATGAAACAAGTAGGAAAAAATATGGATTATGAAACTTTAAAACAAGTATACAATGCATTTATATACTCATACATAAAATATGGGATAACTTTATGGGAAAACATCACAGCAACAGAAGTAAAAAAAGTATTCAAACTACAAAAAAAAATAATTCAAATAATGGCAAAAATAAATAGCAGACATGCAAATTAAAGTTTAAAGAGTTTGGTATTTTAACTTTTCCATTAATATATATATAAAACAATAAAAATTATTTTACAAGGAAAAGAAGACCCAAAAAATCATGGTATACATAATTATACTCTAAGAAATAATTATGACTATTTTAGATCAGTGTATAGGGGAACTCTAAACAACCACTGCAGTAAAAGCATGGGTAAAGAACTATATAATAAGTTACCAGGAGAAATTAAAATAATTAATAAAATGGAATATAAACTGAAGGCAATAAAAAATTCATAACAACAAATGCATTCTATAGTTTGGAAGAATTTAAGTATAGAGATATGTAAAAAGATTAAACTATGTATGTATATATGTATATAAAATTGGAATTGACGTCTCCTTGAAATCATTGTATTCAAAGGATAAATAAAAGAAAAAAAGAGGGTGGTCCATATAATGGATCTTCAAAGTAAATACCATCTTTCTTCCTTACAAAGTTGTGTAGAACACAAACTGCTTTAATTATATGTATAGAAGGTTCCAGACTAATGTCTACACTTCCATTTACTAACTAAAATTCCCAGTGTTCATACCATCATATGCTTTACTCTAATAACAATCTATAGTTAAAAATCCTTTTTTTTTTCACATCAAAATATCAATTAGCATAAGGTCTTAAAATGTGTGCTGATACTGCAAATGCCTCATCTTCTATTAAAACAAATGACGTAAGTACCATGTTCATCATGAGGTAATTGTTGACCACTTGGTATATTTAACCACTTTGCCAATGGCCATTTAAACCCTTCACGGGCCGGATTATGCTTCAGCTCGTCCATCTGTACTGAAGAAATTGTACACGGTGCATAACTCTGGCCTTTGTCTAGCTATTGGGGCATTCCCAAATAGCTCAGTTGTAAGCCTCTACGCTGAAGCGACAGAGCCTCCTCTACAATACTGGCGAGAATTCTTGCTGGGCAATTACGGCTGTGGGTTACATAGTATGCCTTGGCATCCAACTTTTGCACCTTTTTTCGACACCCTATTTGACGTCGTTATAAGAACACACGTCTTAACCCGCAACCGCCAGGTTTTCGCTTCAGAGAACTTCTTGGGCAGCATGTACTCAATCTGCCTAGGATGTTTCCTAGGGTCGAGTGAGTGTATCCCCCATGGTTGCGTGCAGTACATGACGTAGATCTTGCCATGACGGCGCACAGCAAGTCTACAATGCCCACGAGTAGTATCCACAAGTTGTTTTATGAATTTTTATCAGGTTATAATGATTTTAAATTGATTTATACTGACGGGTCCAAAAGCTCTAGCGGGGTTGGATGTGCGTATGTCCATGGAACCGAACCCTTTACATTCGGTCTCCATGGCAGCACATCCATCTAAAATGCAGAGCTCTATGCCATATATTGAGCCACTGAACAAGAGTTTGGGTGATTGCCTTATCCTTAGCGATTCCCTTAGCGTGCTTCAGAGCCTTCATGAGCTGTACAACCACCATCCTATTGTACTGCATATCCAGGATGCCCTCCACGTTTTACACGCCTCTGGCATTAGCGTGGTGTGTGCCTGGGTTCCTGGTCACGTGGGCTTGCAGGGGAACGACATGGCGGATTCTGCGACTAAGGTGGCCACCATGGCACCCAGTACTATCATACCTTTTGTAACTGCGGAAGATTTTGGGCTTGTTGTGAGCAGGGCGGCCCTTTTGTGCTGGCGCGAGGAGTGGTTTACTCTGCGTGGCAAGAAGCTCAGAACGGTGAAGGAGCTTCCAGTTAATTGAATGACCTCCTGTCAGCGATCCCGTCGGGAAGAAGTTATTTTAGCTCGTTTACGTATTGGTCACTGCCATTTTACACATAGTTTTAAATTAAACAGGGACCCTGCTCCGGTCTGTCCGCAGTGCGGTGCCAACCTGACAGTCCGACACGTCCTTTTAGAATGGTTTAGTTTAGCACATCTCCGCAGTTCTCTCCAGCTGCTGGCCACCTTGGTGGAGATACTCGCGGATGACGAGACAGCAGTGACCAAGGTTTTTAAATGTTCATTTTAGAATTTAATGACCGATAGGTTTTTATGCATTTTATTTGGCTGTTTTATTTATTGTCCGTTCTCACTACTGTGTAGCTTGGACATTTTTAGCCATCTTTTACCTGGTTTTTATTGCCATTAGTTTTTAAAAGGGCGCTGATGACCGCGCTGTTGAGTACTCTTAAACGTACATCGTCGCCGTCATCGTCATCATCATCTTCACAGGCCGGAAATGGGTACCCAATAAACAGAACAATACATTTAAATTGTTAAATGCTGTAAAAATGCTTCATAAATACAATTTGTATCCTCCGTATTTATTAAGTTATTTAAATGAAACAAACACTGGTTTAAAAGCCGTTAAAGACAGTATACATATACAGTATTAATGAAGTAGAGACAATATTAATAAATCATTGAAATTTCACTAATTTGTTTCACTGTAGCAAAAGATATTCTTTGCACCGAACACACCTAATATTTGAGTCATTGTGTTTTGCGTGCATATGAATGAATGTATATATGTATAGCTTCGTAAGCAACTCTTCCAGTTCTAAGGTTTTAGGCTCTAGTTTATACCACCAAGCGATAATCATTGTATATGTTATATGAAACACGCTGAAAACAAATAAACCTCTCTGTCAGCACTTATTACAGTATTTCACAACCAAAGTATATGCTATCCTTAGACAGCTGTTTTCGCTCAGTATTATAGTTATTTAAATGTACTCTCTGGGTGTTCAGAGAGATTTCTTACAGCAATCAAGAGCTAAATGAATGGCACATTTGAAATTGTTTAATTTCAGTGTTAACTATGGCTTATCCTAATAATGCAGCAAATAAATTAGCTTTTGTAAGATGTGTACGAACTTCTGATATCACTTCAGAAAATCTGGAACACAATTTGCTGTTTGACATGATTTGGATATTGAAGGCGATTATGAGAGAGACGTTGAGGATATAGGTAGCAGTGAGGAAGAAAATTGCCCGCTTCCTTCTGGTGTTGGTGAAGAATCAACATTGTGCAGTGGTCAAAATAACTCAAACACAAATAGACGTAAACAAATATACGTATTTTCTGATGTACAGCTAACTTCTGACATCCAACCAACTGACATTTTTACACAAAAAAATTTTTATAGTTGGCTTAGTGTCTCCCACTGTTACGAAAACAAACGTATATGCGAGTAGGATGAGGGAAGCCCTGAACTCTAAAAGCAATTTAGGGCCTAAGGGGAGAATTCAGGAGTGAGGAGTGTACGTACATTAGACGTGTACTGTTCTACAGATGCATGCTAGCTACTCCATTGTTTGAGATATTATGGGTCAAATATGGGTGGGGTGGATCAGTTATTACAAGCTCTCCCTCTTTACAAAAACCAGTTAAATGTTAAAGTAATTTTGTACCAGCTGGATGTAACCATACACAATTGTTAGTGATTTGCAGACCTCTAAATTCACGCAAGACAATGCATGACCTACCTGGACTTAGGCATTTCAATAGCTCGTAACCTAATTGAGTAATATTTAGAGGCCTGTTCATACCGGGGGTAAGAAATCCACCATTACAACACCCCTCATACTTGAGAGAAAACTCTTTACTAAAAGGAAATAAATGTTTGAACTCCATTTAACAAATAAAACCAAAAAACCATTGAAAGAATCATATCCAGATACAATCAAACTTGGCACTCCTCAAGAGTCAATATTGGGTCCATTATTCTTTCTTGTTTTCACTTTTAATCCCACGAGTGCCCGCAGTACGCCCACATTTGCCAGTCAGTAGGCTTGGGGACTAACTTGCTGGAAGGTTTAGGGGACGACCCAGTGGCTGTGGTTAAGGCACTGCGGTTTGTTGCCCAAATCGGTTTTAATAAACAAATCTAACTTGCATTTTATATTTGTTAATTTTATAGATTTTAAGTTGTCTTGGGATGGGTTTTTATGTACTTTTAATAGTTGAGTGTTTTTATTTTTATTTTACATTTCAGCTTAATTTATGTAGCTTTTAGTTTTTAGTGTTGACTTCGGGCCCAAATGACCTTGTTGTCGACGGGCCCTAAAACACCACACACTCACTCACTCACTCACACTCTTTTAATCCCAATGAACATTCCAAAGCAATGCTTTTTGCAGACATCACCAGTGTACTCGTATCTCAGAAGTCTTCAGAAGAATTAAATATTGCTATAACTATATTTAATTATGCATGTTTGCAAGAATTTAATAGCAGTAAAACTAATTGAAAAGATTTGTAGTCAGGTTTTAACCTCTGTCACTTACATTTTTATATTTGACTAGTTTTGGGATCCGTTTCTTCAATTTGTTAATGTAATTTTCTGTCTGTATTGGCTTCCTGTAAATCATAGATATAACTTGATTAGACATACATATGCAATAATAAACAATCTTACTCACAGACTAGTCAACATACCCATGAATAAAGCAGAATACTACAAAGAACAAAAAGCCACTTCACATAGCAGAACGAAAATGGATACAACAAAAGTCTGGTGTTTAAGAAAATTAAAAAAAGCTAGGCTACAGAAAACCATAAAGGAAGCAACCACATTTACAAAAGAAAAAGAAAGCAACAGCATATTCAATGCATTCACAAGGCATCCAAAATCATTTAATAAATTCAAAAAGATCTTTAAAGAACAAAATATCATCTTAGCACCTACAAATATACTCAGGGTTAAAATTGGAAATAATCATTTCTTCCAACTAGCCCTGTGTAGGCTAAGGTTTGGATGAGTAGAGCCACACTGAAAAATTTAATTGCCATGTTCAAATCTCGGCTACAGCATTGCATTTTTCAGTCTGGCTCTACTCATCCAGGGTTAAAATTGTTAAATTCAAAAACTAAAGATGAAATCCCACAAATTAACAGATCTAGAATATACCTAGTAAGTTGAAAGGATTGTGAAAAATGCTATGTAAGGCAAACTAAAAGAAACCTAAAAGCCAGAGTCAAAGAGCATTATAGAAACATCAAATTGAAACAAGAAGATAAGTCAACAGTAGCATAGAGTCAACACGAAAAATTCAATGCCATGGCCAGGATTTGAACCACATATCTCCTGGTTTCCATCCAGTCACTCTAGCCCATTGAGTTAGATTAGCCAACGTGCCGTCCTGACATTAAATTCTCCAACTGACTCATTTATTTCCCCAGTAGACCACTAGGGGCTCTTGCATCCGAGATACACCATTTGTGGTGACTTACTATCGTAAGTACTTGAGTCCCAGGCTTCATTATTTAACTCTTATTATTTTAGTTAATTGATGGAAATTAATCATTTCTTCACACTAGCCGTATATAGGCTAAGATTTTTGATAGAGTCAACATGAAAAATTCAATGCCATGGCCGGGATTTGAACCACAGATCTCCTGGTTTCCGTCCAGTCGCTCTAACCCATTGAGCTACCATGGCCAATGTGCTGTCAAATGGAGAACTTAATGTCAGGATGGCACGTCGGCCATGGTAGCTCAATGGGTTAGAGAGACTGGACGGAAACCAGGAGATCCGTGGTTCAAATCCCAGCCATGGCATTGACTTTTTCATGTTGACTATGCATCAAAAACCTTAGCCTATATACAGCTGGTGTGAAGAAATGATTTATTTCCATCAATTAACTAAAACAGTAGCATTTCACTTTTGGAATGAAAACTATGGCCTTGACCAAATAAAAAATTATTAAAAGGGGTGATAAATTACAATTAACTGACAATGTGGGAGAACATCTTAAAATGGAAAGATAAGGACCAAGTAATGAACTTTAAAATCCTGCCAGTCAATAACTTCATAAAAAATGTCATAGTTGCATTGCCAGAGAGAAGACAGCAGACAATGATAGTCACACTTTTGAGGTTGAAAATGGAAGCAATAGCTCCTGAAACTAGTCCCTCAAAAAATAAAAATGTAAGTGATGGATCGTGAAAAAGTGACTACAAATAGTTTTTTCAATTATATTTAATGAGTTGAAAATTTGGTTCAAAACCACCAAATTCATTCTAAATTATGATAAAAATCACATACAGATACTCCAAAAAGTATTCATCTAATCATAGCATATAGAATATAACAAGCACAATCAGAAAAATATAGATCAGAAACGAACAATAATTACTTCCTTACATCGGTTGATATCGTTACATATATGGCTGAGGAATTCCACGGACCCTCGGCTAACTCTCAAGGTTAAGCTCTGTCAAATATATGCGGGCGAGGACCCTGATGACCCAGCAGCTGAAACTCGGATTGACTCCTGGACCGAACTTACTCTTACTGAACTCCCATGGTTGGAATCAGTGATCTTAAATAAGTAGGTCATCTATGATATTACCTCGTCAACTCGGCATTACCTTGATGGTCCCGAATTAGAACACTACGTAGCCAGCTCCCAATCATATTAAGCCAAATTGACGTAACCATACGTCATAGTTCTAAAAATACATACGGTCACCTTCCGGTGTTAAACACATGCGAGCAGTACGCCAGCTGCTAAGTTGCCACTCAGCAAACTTTGGAACTTTAAAACATGTGAATAAGACAAGTGCCCAGAGTGAGCCTTGGTCCTAAAATTCTAAAGTTTGATAGTTTCCTAATTATTCCTGCCATATATGTAACAATATCTAGATTGAAAAATAAAACACAATTTGGATTCATATATTGCTTAATTAGTGAACAGCTCTACGTTATTTAAAATTGTGTCCCATTTGATGTAAAACAAGTATTCTTCTAGTAAACAGGATCCCAGGTATGGTGCCTCACTGGCACACACCCCTTCCCTTTTCTTATGTAGTTGCATTTCATCCTGTCAGTTCCATCTGTTTTCAAAGCCGTTGACTGCTATTTAAGTAATATGGGTCGAAAATGTTGTGAAACTACAAAAGAAGAGAGAGAGAAATTTTCATCAGGTTATTTAAAAAGGAAAATCTTTTCAGGAAATTGGAGAAACCAATGGAAGACCTACCAGTACAGTGAAGATTATTATATACAGGTTTGATCAGAACAAAACTTAAGAAGATCAATCAAGAAGCAGTGGCCCTTCAGTTCTAACCGAGATGTTCTATCCTAAACTAAGTCCTCCAAAACTTGCTATTGCAGTTCAAACACACACAGGAAAGTCCGTTTCAGCACAAACTATAAGAAACATGCTTTATGAAGCTGAGTATGGAGACAGAACAGCCCGTACAAAACCATACATCAGTAAAATCAACAGAAAGAAGCGAGCTGATTTTGCAAAACAACATAAATACGATGGGTTTGATTTCTGGAAGAAGATTGTATTGACTGACAAGAGTCAATTTGAGCTCTTTAAGTCAAAAGGGCGAGTAATAGTGCGGAGAAGAAAGAATTGTGAGCTTGAGGAGCAAAATATAACAGCTTCAGTTAAACATGGAGGTGGTTCAGTACTTGTCTAGGGCCACATGAGTGCAAATGGTGTGAGGGATTTGTGTTTTACTGATGGAATTATGAACCATTAGGTTTATATAAACATCCTAAAAACACATGTGTCCAGAAGTGTGACTAATATGGGTATTTCTGAGGATTTTCACATAAGATAATGATCCAAAACACACAGCTCTAGATACAAGGCTATGGTTGTTGTATAGTACTCCACGATGGATGTCAACACCACCGCAATCCCCAGACATGAATCCAATAGAGAATTTATGGAGTACACTGGCAAAAAATATTAGGAATCATAAAATGTCTAATGTAAAGGATCTAAAGAACGCTCTACTTGAGGAATGGCGTAAAATTATAGTGGAAACAACACAATCTTTGGTAAAATCCATGCCAAGGAGAGAGCAAGAGAATATAAAGAGGAATGGAGAATCTACTAAGTACTAACCGTAACATTCTACACCATTTTCAGTATGTAGACGAATACTTATTTTGCAATCTATAATGCATATCTTTACTTTTGAATGTTTAACTATGTTCGTATGAATAGATACTTTGTTTCTTTATTGTATTCTCTCTTTCACTAATCAATAAATAAGACAGTGTCCCTGCTATACTTTGTTGTAATGATTTTACACTATCCATACATCCTTAAACATAAACTCATGCATTAGACGAATACATTTTGGAGTAACTGTAAGTATTTGTAGCCGGTTTTTCACAGGTCATTTACATTTTAATTTTTTGAGGGACTAGTTTCAGGAGCTGTTGCTTCCAGAAACAGCTCCTGAAAATAATCCCTCAGAATTTTTAAAATATGTGACATGAAAAACAAAACACAAATAATTGGACGTCACCGTTACTAAACTCCTCCAAATATCACATAGTCATATATTAATTTAGAACTAACAATAAAATTATTCCATAACTGAATATTACTTATTGTGATATCACAATAACTAATGTAGATTATAAGAAGTTCTCAGGGTTAAAAATTGATGAAAGAACGAACTGGAACAAACATACTTATTTCTTAAACTCATCTCCGCCTGTTTTGTCTTAAGATCTATGTATGACTTTTACATCAAAGTGCTTTGAGAGCCTTAAGTGCTTTGAGAACCTTATACTTTGATTATTTTCATTCTGTCATGAGCTATCGTATATTATCTGGGGTAATTCAGTACAAAGTAAAATAATCATCTTAAAAAAAAGTACCACAAATTTTAAATAGTGCAGGAAGTTGTCAATTATGCAGGCCATTGTTCAAAAAAATAGATATTTTGAAACTCACAAATCAATATGTTAAATCACTTAACGTGTTATGTGACTGCAAATTATAAAATCGTTACATTTAATTCTCTGGTACCAGCCATAATGCTAGACACAAAATGACTTGCACAGACCATGTAAATCCTGGTGTGTTTGTCAAAAAGGTCCCTGCTACTCGGTAATACAAGCATATAATGGTTTTCCTTCAGCTCTATGTAAACCTAAAGATTGCGTAATATTTAAAAAAAATTAGAAAAGTTTTGCTCATGCATACTACTTAAAACATAAAGAAATACTATATCGCTTTTTATCTTTCAATATTAACCTGAAAAGAAAAACAATTACAAGTACTACATGGTTGTATAACGTGTTCTATGTCCTTTAATCCTGGCTCATTCTAGAATTGAGGGAACATTATGAAATACAATGTTACATTTCATTCTTTCCATGATTTAACATTCCCAAAACATTTGTCAAAGAAACATATACTTGTTCTACCAGTTTCACCCTTGTAGAAACAAGAAATAAAACAAAGGCATTTATACGCCGAGTAAACAGGTTCGTCAAAGAGATATATCCGATTTTCTAACCTAAAAATAGATAAGCTTTGTATTCACTTCTATGAAAGTGTTGACATGTAAAACATCCTTCGCCTCTAGTGCTTTTAGAGGTTTCCTGCCCTTTATCGAGATAGGGATGCAGTTTAAGGACCCGTCGACAGCTGGGTCATTTGCTGTTCTTTATCGAAATTTTGGTTATAACGGTAACACATGGAAATAATTCTAGTTTTTACAATCAGTTTTGATAATTTTAGTATTAACATAAATTTAAATTTATGAAAAGTGGTGTTGCACAGCTATTTAACCAAATGACAATTCAAAGCAGCGAGTAGTCTGCAGCGTGCCTTCAAAAGTATAGCCACAAATAAGCTAACCCCATATTTAACTAACCTTTAATAACGTTGTTTTTGGTTTCTCTATGACAGCTGAATAGTATACACGAGAATGGTCCCAAATTATACACTTCTATTAACCTTGGGTGCAGACAAGCACAAACTTGCACACAAGGAGTTGAAACCCAAACCAGGGACTTCCCAAAAATTTGAGTATTGATGTAATGTTTTCATTGTACAGATAATCTGCAGCTCCGAATGACTGTAATCCGGGATTTAAAAATAATTTAGGTCTTAAAAACTGTACTAAGAACTTATTTTAAAAACGAAAATGAATTGTCCTAGTACTCACTAAATATTGCTGCTGCGGAACACTAACCTTACAAATTTCGCGGATAATACAAAAACATGCCCTCTTTGATCACGTTGTCGTTCACAAACAATTCCAGGGGCGCATAATAGGCGGCTGTGGATCAGTGAACTGTAATAATTCTTAAATACAGATGGATATCATCTTAAAAAAAAATTAAAAACTAACATCTTAGCATTGCAGTAATATCACTAAAACTTATAGGTTGTTTAAATTGCTCTAAATTAATAGCTAGTGCTTCCAACATCTTTAAATTTAAAATTCCCGCTACCTATTATTTCCGCGAGAAAAAAGATTCATCAATCAAACTACCACAGAAATCACGAATTAAAATTCGCCGTAATTACAAACATACAAGTGCACTTAAGGAGATTTTTGTAAATAAGATATTTTTACAATTCAAAAGATGAATAAAACTGTCTTTGCAAACGCTGATAACGCGCCTGTAGCCTCTGCACATTTAGCACAAGCAGCATGTCTGTTTGGGACTTCAATGTCCCAAATTCATATATGTTATTACAAAACTATAACAGCAGATTCAATTTATATTACTTATGAAAATTTATGTATTACTGTATGACTATATGTCATAAAACTGCTCGCATGCATGTCTCTTTGGCAAACTCGACAAAATAAATATTTCCTCCAATAACAATTTGCTGTGCTGTGATCATCACTTACTGATCGCTGCACTTATTTAATGTTTATCATTCCATTATACTAGATTATTCATCTGTGTGCTACACCATGCTAGATATTTTCCAATTCATTACTAGTTCCTTCTTGTCTTTTGTTTAAAACGAAAACATATAAAGTTATAACAGAGAATGGTTATGTGCTTTTCTATTCTGTGGTTGTGACCTATAATGAATATGTGCATTATATAAAATATTGCTGTTTTGTGGATGAAATACCACATATTTTCCATTCTTCCAAGTAATACATATTATATGTAATATCATTTTTATTTGGAGTCAATAACAGACCGAGCTCTTTAAATAAAATGTTTTGTATAAATATATGAACAGTTTGAATTCTTCCTAAAATTGCCTATGATGGTGTTTACTAGTAGACAGAGAACGGCTTTCTATAATAATTTGACCTTGTTTGGCTCGAGTGTTCCAGTTGTAAATCTTTTCGCATTCAAGATTTTGTTTAGTTTATGACATTCAAAATTAAAAAGTGTTGTCTTTTTTTTTTCATTTTAAGCATATAAATTGATATTTTTCTTCTCTTATTACAGAAGTCTTTATTTTGCACATATTTTTTCATTAATCTATAAATTTACATTATTTACTGAGCATGTTACAGCAAGTCACAGAACATATCAGCAAGTGCGCCATAAATGGCGGGAAAAATACATTTTGCAAACATGAAAGTAAATTAATTTGCAGCTTATATTTATATTATATAATAAAATTAGAGCAAGAAAACAACTATATTTTTAAAAGGCTTCCTTTAGTTTGTTTTTCAATGTATATCTAAAATTGTGTTAAAATTACAATGAACGCTAGCGCTACCTACCACCCCTATTTTAAAGTAATTGTGGAACATTCCTAAGCGTGAGCTGTGGCGCGAGCATATAAATGACGTATACACGTTGACGTCATTCAGTCGAACTTCTAAGCCCGCCAAAATGGAAAGTAGATACGGAGCGAGCTAAGATTTTCCCGGAAATTCTTTTGGTTTGGAATCTTTAATATGCTATATTACTGATTATTTAATTAATTTTTATCATTCTAACTTTTCAGTCAACAGTCATAAAGCTTGAGTTGTATGATATATCTATTACAGTGTGTATAATTTGTCTATTACACTGTGCATCATACATTTTCTTCTCTTACCCATTGAAACAGAGTATGTCTTCATTCTAAATTAACAAGTTTTAGAAGGAATTAACTTAAAGTTTACTAATTTTCTTTGCTTGATGTAGCAATCTACAGTACTGTACATTACTACATTTTAAAAATAGTTTACACTTGAAAATCTATTAATTTGTGTGCTTGTTGAAATGCAGCCATTTTAGTTCCCATTTATCATTATTGTATTGACCTGCAGAAACTTTAAAAATTATATAAATTATTCTTATAAATAATCCTAGTGACACTTCCAGATATTGCTTGATTTATCTCACTGATTTACATTTCCAGGTAATGCTTCTCTGTACCATAAAAAGTTTAGTCTCAGATGTTTTGTTATCTTCAATATTAGATTGCATTAGGTCATAAGAAATGTTGATCCATGTAAGAATTAAGGTTTTCCTTAAACATCAACAACTGTTGCATTCACATTTCATAGCTGCTAGACATTGTTTTCATCACTGCATCAAATTGTTGCTCTTCATTTATTTAACTACAGCTTCTGAATTTTGCCAAACAATATTTACTGACAGTAAAACTACTTCATTCACACTTCTTCATGCACTCTACTTGCAAGAAGGACACAAACCTTCTTGCCTTCTTTATATAAATGCACAGTTCCAATTTGAAACATCTGAAATGGCGTTTTTTATCCAGATACTCATTGGTGTTAGGTTTTTGGGAAGCCATTGACACAGTTCTTTGTGCAAAGGCTACTAATATTGCTCTTTGGATAATGATACTGAATTTTGTTCCTCGTTAATGAGGTTGACAGCTTCTAGCCACAACATTTTATGAATGACACAATCACAGTTTTCTTAATGAGTAATCACTGTGACACAATGAAGCACAAAATTAACATAATTTTGAGTTGAACTATACTCCATGCTCCATATATTGCTAGTGTTAACCTAGAACATGTTTTGTTAGCACCTTTCAAAGATCCTCAGCTCATTTCGACTGTTGAATTTTGATTTGGTAAATTCCTTGGAGGTGATAGGGGCGTCTCTGTTGGTATCTTGATGAACTGAAAGTTTGGGTTCTCTTCATAGTTGGTGTCAAAATTGAACAGTTTTTCTTCATATTTTTATAGATATCTTTTCCCATGTGGTTAATGCAGTTGGACACTGAACCTTTTAAGTAAATGGATGTTTTGTTCTATATCATGATTCTCATTCCAAAAATAGAACACTACTGCCAATTTGTTTATTTCTTTGTTCTTGATGTTCCTAAAATGCTGTTTAAGCCTAATGTTCAAATTCCTTTTTGGTTTTCCAGTGTAAAAATTGTCACAGACTTCGCAATTTATCCAGTGCACACCTGAGTTTTTGTCTGTAGGTTTCTCTTTTGTATTATGTGATTTCAAAAGGTGTTATACAGTGAATTTGTTCTGTGGGGCCAAAGTAATATTGTGTTATTTGAATACTTTTTGGAAAACTTATGTAGCTCTGGGAAAGTAAGTAAATTTTCTGTATGAAATTTTATTAACGATTGGGGAAAGAGTAGTTATTTGTCTTCTGAACTTATCACAGTATATTTGATATTTTAATTTCTGTTTTGTTTCTTTCATCCATAAGAGCTGTTCATTTTAATTCCACTCCAAACTTCTTTGCTAAATTTCCATTGTCTATGAATATTATTGCATTTGCTCTAATATCTCTTATCTCTCCTCCACAGACCTGATGCTGTCCTTACTTTGCTAATTCCTCCAATTCTCTTGTTGATTTAGCAATTCTTTCATTAAGTTTTTCTCAAAATCTTCAATGATTACAATGCCAACTGTATAGAATAAAAGTTTTTATTTTACTCAGCCAGTAATTGCATACTACAAAGTTCTCTCACATTTTTCCTTTGCTTTCCTCATGAGTGACATGTCTGAAAGCTTTCTCTGGGTCTTCTGATTTGAGCCAATGCCAGCCATCATGATAAGTACTGATCTGTTTAAGATATCCCAAGCTTTTCTACATCTGTGAACAGTTTATACTCTGGCTCTTCAATGTACAGAACTTTTATTGTTTTAAATTTTACTGGTACTATGGATTCAAGAATATTTTATCACTAAAATTACATTTTCTTTATGCCACAATTATGTGCAACTGTAATGTTCTGCCTTTTTTATTATTTATTTTGTTATTTTTAAGAGTCTTCTGTGTGTGGTTTCAGTATGGTGGAAGTAGTATTAGCTGTAGTGGTAGTAATAGTTGTTAGGAGTATTTAACTAACAAATTAACAAGTAGTATTGGAAGAAACTCACATAGTGGCTCCTTTATTTATTTTAGTTTACTTTTATTTTTATTTTTCTGTTTTTTTTTTTTTGTTTGTTTTTTTTTTTTTCAGACATTACAGTGATATCGTTGTGGTATACCAACATATCTACATAATAGGAGGTAGCTTTAAATACACCTCTCTGATTTTAGAGGAATATATTTCTATGGCATCTTCTGTCTTCTGTAACAAAAAAAAAATGAGGACAGCTTCTCAGAATTTAATAATGATGGCAGAAGATATTTTTGGCACTATCTACATAGATTTGTCCTCTTTTACATTTCATCATATAATATCAGCTACATAATTTGTTATGAATTCTTTTCTGGGATTATGCCTTTTTGCCTATCTTATGGAATCTTTGGATGATATCAAGAAATATTTCAAAAGTGGTTTACTTTTGTCACTAACTGCCAACTGCTGTTGCAAGTAGAAGCTGTAGTGCTGTACTCTTTAATGATTTTCGGAAAATATCTTCAAGATAACTATTTTTATATTGCTTTTTCTTGGAAACAATTTCCACATTGTTTCTATAAAATGGTATCTCAAGGTGCCTTCAACCATGCTGAATGTATTACTTGCTTGAAGATAGTCATTTGATAGTTCATTTCTATGGAATCTGTAGCACAACAAACATGGTCAACCAAAGCAACCAGCAGCTCCATGTGGGGTAAAAGTTATGTCTCAGCAGATATTGTATTTATAAATTCTAGTTTTATTTTTTATGCCAGAACTTACTGAGATATGTTTTAGAAATTGTTTCCATAATCAGTTTAGATTCACTGTCACGCTTCTTCCTATAACTGACATGGCATTTCCTAGCTGAACATACTGTACAGTTGGGACATTGGAGTTTAATACATTGTGTTTAATACACACGCTAAGATTTTCATGGCCAACAGAACATAGCTTCCAGGTTTGTAGAATTATCATTTGACATTTCCTCTTAACTCTTTTGGGCATCTTCAGAGAAGTTGACTCCTGGCTGCTTTACCAAATTATTTTTTACTATCTTTAAATACAGCTTCTCATATTTGGTGAACTAGGTTCAAATATTACTGGTACTATCCAATCTGCGGCCCAAAGCTTCATATTCCAGTTCTCTTTTATCTCTGTATTAATTTCTTACAATCTTTCACTATCTTACAGCTGTTTTCATTATATATTTTAGGTATAATGGAGCACTACAACTTAAACATTTCCCTGGTGTATCCCTCTAAATATTATCTTTCACTTTTCAATGACCTCTAACCAATTTTTATTATATGCTCGTACTTAGGCTCCAAAGATGAGCAACTCCTTGAGAGCTTTGTTGTGCTGTTACTGCTTCTTCTCTATTCTTGTTTTCCACTCTTGTATCATTTCCCCCAAACAAACACTTCTACACTGCACTTTTCATATATTGCACTCACTATCATTGCTTTCTCGTCCCACTTGTTACTTGTTGATTCTTGCTTGATGCCAGCTGTCTGCATACTTCTCCATTTCTTGTCACTCTTGTCCATTGACTTCTCGCTTTGGTTCTGAAGTAGTCCGCCAATCTGGTTCTTTGGTGTCCCATGTTTCTTCGTCCTTCTCTTGGGTCCCATATTGTGGTTCGGTGTGTCCATTTCTGATGATCCATGCCATTACCCTTTTGGGCTTTCTGTCCTTTCTGCCACATCACACATTTTTCTTCTACTTCTTAATTCTGTCCCTTAGCAAAACATTTAGGATATTACGCTCCATTCTCCTTTGACACACCTGTAGCTGCTTTTTTCAGTTTTCTGTCAAGGATCATGTTTGACAACCATAGAGTAGTGTTGGCATTAAACATTTATCTAGGATTTCTGTTTTTGTACTTACTTTCTGTCTCTTGTCTGTGAGTAGGACCTTGAATGACCAATATTTGTTCCATGCTACTCCTCCTGTGCATTTGATTTCACTCTCTGTATCCTTATTTAGGGAGATACTTCGTCCTGGGTACATATGCTGCTGTACATACTCAAGTGGTGATTGATGGAACTGAATAGGGTCTTCTGTTCCATTGCTTTTGTGGGTTTCATTGTGAAGCCTACTTCGCTCCCTGATCATTTCTTCTAGCAGTTTTGCTGATGTCATCCACAAATCTGAGATGTGTCAGTTTCTGACCATCTATATTTATTCTATGTTTGTGTTTCCATTTCATTTTCCTGAACTGATGTTTCAGCACGTTTGTAAATATCTCTCCAATTTTGTATTTCACTTGTTATAATTCTTCATATAATGCAGTTACTTGTTTATCAAACTTTCCTCTACATCTGATACTGCTCTCCAATGAAACAGTTCAAAATGGCTGTAGTTTCCTTGGCATTTCAAAATTTTATTTTAAAGTTCCATACTAAGAATGAGTATAGTATTTTAAGGATTCCAAGCCTGAATCGAGTGTTGTGTTTTGTGCAAACAGTGATTGGATTACCTCTGGAACACATCTGGTGCAGAAGGATTCAACACCACATCAGGAAGGTACAAAATCATTTACTAGTTACTTTATTTTAAGTTTACTGTCCTTTATCCTAGTAGAATATACTAAACAGTGAATGAATGAAATGACTGAAATGATGCTCATACAAGCAAACATGCCCTAGAAGTTAGAGCTACTCCACATTCATCTTTGCAGAATAAGGGAAAAACCTGGAAGAAACCTTAGATTAACTCACTCTAACCAGATTTTAAATTGGGGCTATTTACTTATTTACATATTATTTATCATTATACATAGTAAAATAATCATAATCAAAGTAGTTAAGCTATAAAGATACAAAAATTTATAAAAATTGAAGAATTTTAAAATAAAGGAAATAAGCAAATTAACTTCTATATAGAAATTAATTGTTCTTTCACACTAGCCGTGTGTAGGATGCACTATGAAAGGGTAGAGCCAGAGAGATCCATGGTTCAAATCCCGGCTATGAAATTGAATTTTTCAGTCTGGCTCTACCCTTTCATAGTGCATCCTACACACGGCTAGTGTGAAAGAACAATTAATTTCCATTAATTGATTTGATTTATTTGATTTGATTTATTGATTCATCCATTAAAACATGTACATGTTATAGGACACGTCAAATTAAAAACTAAGAACTAAAAACTAAAAACTAAGTACAATATTTATAATTAAGGTAGCTAACTAAATATTTACAAATTTAAAAATTCATCCACGCTGTAGAAGCTATTGGCTCTAAGGAAGTTTAATAACAATTTCTTAAATTGATGTTGTGATTCAATCTTTTTTATAGATTCAGGTAGCTTATTGTAAAGATGTAAGCCAGCATATGTGAAACTATTTTCATACATCTTTGTTTTGTGTGACTTCACAAATAAATTATTCTTTGTTCTAGTGTTGTGTATATGAATTTCAGAATTTGTTTTGAATAAACTTAGGCTTGCTTTCATATGTACAAGAGTTTCATATATGTATATACTTGGCAGTGGTAAGATACCTAATTTACTGAAGTATGGCTTACAACTAGTTGTGCTTGAGACATCTGCTATGATTCTGATTATTTTCTTTTGGTATCTGAATACTTTTATACTGTCTTTAGAATTTCCCCAAAAAATTATACCATATGCCAACAAACTGTGTATTGTACCTAATAGTAGTCCGAACTATAAAGCCCGGGCCTTAAAGTACTTACAGCATAGTAAGTCGCCATTGAGGTAGTTGTCTCATGTGTTTATGTGAACTCCTAGTGGTTAACTATAAAGCCCGGGCCTTAAAGTACTTACAGCATAGTAAGTCGACATTAAGGTAGTTGTCTCATGTGTTTATGAGAACTCCTAGTGGTTAACTATAAAGCCCGGGCCTTAAAGTACTTACAGCATAGTAAGTCGACATTAAGGTAGTTGTCTCATGTGTTTATGAGAACTCCTAGTGGTTAACTATAAAGCCCGGGCCTTAAAGTACTTACAGCATAGTAAGCCGTCATTAAGGTAGTTGTCTCATGTGTTTATGAGAACTCCTAGTGGTTTACCGGGAAAAACACGAGTCACTTGGGGAATTTAATGTCATGTTGGCACGTTGGCCATAGTAGCTCAATGGTTTAAAGCGGCTGGACGGAGACCAGAAGATCCGTGGTTCAAATCCCGGCTATGGCATTGAATTTTTCAGTCTGGCTCTACCCTAACTTCTATATAATTTGTTAAAATGAATACTCAAAATATATATATATATATAATTGGAAACCAGATTAAAAGAATATATCAGATGCTTAAAATACAAATAATGGAACAAAGCTACAGTTTCACATCATTTCTGAATGACCAACAATGGCATCAAACTGAACATTATATTAATTAAACCAATCAGTCATGGAGCAGAATGGACATATGGGAGAAGATCTTCGTTTTGAAGCACAAATAAGATAATGAATTTTGATTTACTACCATAAGTACTCTCTGGAAGTACATTTTACCATTACATGATGCCACCATTACAGACAACAGAAACAACAATGTGGGTCTGTCAGACGTGTTCTAAAGATGGGAATACATGTTCCCGAAACACGCTAACAGAGATTAAAAATATGATGTTAGTGTTAGTAGTACTGACTTGTCCTAAGTGAATACTGAAAATATACAAGGGGCGTCCAGAAAGTAAGTTCTGTTTCAATTTATCTCCGCTGTAGTGCTGCGATCGCAGTTTTACACATGCGCGGTAGACGCTCTGTATCAAGGAGAAGAAGTGTGCGCCATTGTGAGATCGCTGTCAGCCACGTACGCTTTGTTGTGCTTGTTTACAATGTCGCTGTTGATTGATAATCCCGCCGCTTGTGAAAGCAGATGTTTAATGCAAGACACTTAGGAAATTGCGCCGCGCAATACAGAATAAGTGCCGAGGAATGCTGTCAAAATGTGTTGTGTTTCTTTACGATAACGCACGAACACACACTGTAAATGTGGCGAAAAAACATCCTACAGGGATTTTACTGGGACGTGTTTGACCACCCCCCGTACAGCCCTGACCTCGCTCCTAGCGACTTTCATTTGTTTTTGCATCTCAAATCATTCCTTGGCGGTCAACACTTCAACAACGACGAAGAGCTGAAAGAAAATGTTTCCAACTGGTTGAAGACACAGGCGGCAAACTTCTATGAAGAAGGTATACAAAACTTGTGCCTCGCTATGACAAATGCCTGCAAAATTTCGGCAGTTATGTAAAAAAGTAGTTAAAGAGTTGTAGAATTTTGTGCAATAAATATTTTTTCTGTATCTATACACAGTTTAATTTTATTACCAAACAGAACTTACTTTCTGGACGCACCTCGTATTAGTTTTCTTACAAGGGAACTATCACTGTACTCACACTGCTATGCACCTGAAAATTTGATGGTATAATGCCTGCTGTATATAAACCATGTGCACCAAAAATCTGCTGTGGAGTAGAACCATAACGCACAAAACTGAAGCCTGGAAACATGCAACCACTTGCAAGTAGCTGTTGGACATCCATCATCAACTCTGTACCACATGTCGGGGACAGCACTCTTTACATATGCCATGTGTAAATCAGTGTTCCTCAGGTGTAAACAATCCCTGCCATACAATGCTATGGTATTATGTCTATATGTTCCTACATCTTCTAAACTCATTTTCGAGTACTTCCAGCTACACTCTTCACCCAATTTTTGGCACACAGGCCTCACATAGAGCAAAGAGGATGCTACAAAACTCTCAAGTGAATACAGATATGAGCGTAGTGATAGTTCCCTTGTTAGAGATTCTCTCTGGGAATTAGTCATCAGGACTTGAAGTCAAAAGGTAGGGAAACAGTCGTCAGTTACTTACACGTATAATCTCTGTATCACCGCTGGACCAACAGACAATCTCTTTTTGTTACAGATTCCTCTGAAGGTATTTCTCACCGGAGCTTGAAGACATCGTAAGGTAGGAGAAGAGTTGCCAGTTACTCGCATGTACTGCCGCTGTATCATTGTCTGCCATTGCTGTAGGACCTCCACATGCTTGATGCGACTGAGTTTAAAGATGTACTTCCCTTGAGTGATCTGTTTGTATTAATGGACTTACTCATAGGAGTGCATCTGGGGGCCACAGGTGACTATCTCCCCGGGATCCTGCACCCGACTTGGGGGCTGTGGAGGAGGTTGTGTTAGGAAGTAGAGTAGACAGCCAATGGGGCCTGCAGGGTGGGTGCTGTCACTAACCCAGTCCTCCCCTTTCCCATGGTTAGGTCGCGGTACTAACAGTAGTCTGTAAGTGCGCAGGACGGGCGATACCTGGAACCAGCTACCTCCGTGTCCTGCTTGATTTCTCCATTGGCTGGGCGATGTCAGACACATGAACAAGGGCCATACATGCATTGAGAGAAATGTGCTGCCATCTCATGTTTTCTTCTGTTTCAGCTTTCAGGTTAAACGAGGTGAGGTAACTCATATATTGATTTGTGTCTTTGTTTCTTGGTGGCATACTTCTCTCAGCAATCAACAGCCAAAGTGAAATTGCATCTTTGGCTGTATCTTTTAACCTTAAATTCAGAGTTTAAAAGTAGTATTTAATTTGTTTGCAGCAATCGTGTTTCCAGACGTGCTCTCCAGGAAGGCATGTTCTGATGACCCAACTATTGTATTGTTGGTTATATGAGTATGGTATGTGACTCTGGGGGCAGTGTGAGGTTAGCTAACCATTAGGTAGGGTTTAGTTAGGCGTTAGAAGCTCCAGTGGTGACATAGCATCAGCATAACCAACAAAACCCCATTCTGTTAACTCAAAAACGTTTTCTAAATTTTCCTGGACCCAAATTTTTCCCCCTTCTTGCCTCTGTACCTCACTGTGGTTTGGGGGTGGCAACAAGCAAATATTCACTTGTGTCCAATCTTTACTGTTAAGCTTATATGTATGAAAGTTTTACAATTTTTCTTGCTTCACATACACATTGCATACAGATGCATACAAATGTCTGTAATAGCATCAGAAATTGTTATTGTTACTATTATTAGTATTTTCATGGCTTCATCAATATAAAAATAATGTCACCCAACTATCGGAAGGCGCGACCAACTGGCGGCTGGGTGAGGGCTGGGAGGCATTCGACCACGCCTACCCATTTGTCTTATAGCGCTAACGAAGGGATGGTTGGAAAAACATCACTGGCCATCTCTTTCCCCTCCCCCTGCCGTCTAGAACCTTCGGGGTGATTCACTGAAATGCAAGACTTCCAGAAACAACGATATTCCTATAAAAAGGGGCTGCAGTTGGCGAGTCAGTTCAGTTCTTGGCGAGCAGCCGTGAGGAGCGCCGAGTGAGTGGACGGACTGGAAGACAGTGTACGTGTATTAGAGGAGTTGTACGTAACTGTGAGCGTGCAATGGACCTGTGACAGTCAAACTGGTGAATTGTAATTGTGTGCGCTAAGTAATTCTATGTAATCGGCAAGTGTTTCAACTGTAACTCGGTGGAAATAAAGAACATTTTGAGTTTGTGCAATTGGACTTTTAAGTTCACGAACCCACAAAGTCACAATAAGTACGAGGGGGTGTCGTAAACTTTTAATTATCACCCTTTAAAAAATGAGATAGAGAGTTTATGTTGATATGTACTTGTTAGTTCTTCTCTACGTAGTCACCTCCCAGATTTACACATTCTTAACCTTCCGAATACCTTAATTGTAGAAGTCCGCAGAATTCGCTTTAAACCACTCTTCCACGTCATTTTTGTTATCAAATCGGTGACCATGAAACGGATTCTTCATTTCTGGGAACAAAAAAAAACACTTGCTACGAGACTGGGCGAATAAGGCGGATGCTGTAAGGTCTCAAAGCCACATTCCTTTGTTTTGTCAACTGCAACTTGAGATGAATGAGCTGGTGCATTGTCAGCCAGAAGACGAACACCTTTGGAGAGCATACCGCGTCATTTCTTACTCAGAGCTGCTCCTAACTTGTCCAGAAGATTGCAATAGTATCTGCCAGTGATAGTTTGACCCTTGGCAAGATAATCTGATGACCCCACGACAGTCTCAGAAAACTGAAAGCATGACCTCCCCAGCTGACTTTTGCACCTTTGGCTTTTTTGGGAGAGGGAAATTGGCATGTTTCCATTCCATGCTCATGGTTTTGTTTTTGGATCATACTGATAGATCCAGGATTACCAGACTGTAAAAAAAAATCATCTTCACCCTGTTCCAACAGCATCAACTTCTGTCTTGAAAGGTCACACCGTGTTTGCTTTTGGAATGGGGTTAGCAAACATGGTACCCACTGTGCAGACACCTTAGACATGTGTAGCTTGTCATGAATAATTTCCCACACACAAGCATAACTAAGATGTCTCATTCATGATCATTTGGATAGTTACTCGTCTGTCTTCCAGTACTAAACATTCCACTTTCTTCACTGTGACAGCATCGTCTGTCACTGACAATCTATCAGCTCTTGGTTCATCTGTCAGGGACATGTGACCAGTTTGAAAATTACTTTCCCACCTCACAATAGTGTCATACGATGGGCAATCATTTCCATAAACAGCCGTCATCTCATCATGGATTTCCCGGGCAGTTTTGCCATTCAAATGCAGGAACTTGATCACACTACAAGCCTCAATTTTCTCCATGTTACACCTCAGTCACTTCTGGCACTCACTGTAAAAAAATAAAAGCACTCAAATCACTGAAACTACCAACATTATGTCCCGAAGGATCAATGAAGTCACCGAAAAATGTTCATCACTCTATTACCGAGTGATAATTAGAACTTTACGGCACCCCCTCGAACAGTTGAACCCGATTTATACATAATTCAAGGGGAAGAAGAAAGATTACTTATAACTCAGAATTACGTACAAATGAGGCTCTGATAATGCATCATTTTTTAAAGTAATACAGTGGACCTGCATGTACAAACAATAAAGATATGTATGAAGCAAATATTATTTAGAAACTGATCGCACTTTAAATTATTCAGTTATTTCCCTTTTCTTGCATTAAATGCATACAACTCATTTGCTAAACATATTAATGAACTTAGAGCTTTCTCACTACAACTTTTTGCACTGATGTTATGCCTATGCAGCCCACATTCAAAGGTCCCAAGTTCAAATCTGGATCAGGGTGAGTTATATGGGTGAGACTTTTTCAGGTTCTCCATCACTGATGACTATACGAGGTGTGTATAAGCAATTCATAAGTCAGAAGCAATTTCGGTTTTGGTTTTGTGTGTATTATAAGAGTCATCTCTTATATGAATTTTACTTTCTGATTTGGCAGTTAAAATACGCTTTTCTTTCTGCACAAATCTTTGTTATTTAAATGGTACTTTATTCTGACTGCTTTCTTCTGCAGTATAAATATTCTCTCCATATAGGTTTTTGCAGCATATCCCCAGATTTCTCGCCCATAAAACATGCTTGAGTAGATATAGTCATTTGCTGATTTTACATATTTATTTACATATTAAGCCAAGTCCCAGTTATGATTATCAACAAATTGATACAACTACAGCTACTCCTAACGATGATGATTAGGACTAGAAAGTTGAGGAAAAAGTTCTTATTTTGCCTGCTCTCTGAAGATGACGCCCAACATAATATATTTTATTTATGAGTCAATAGAGGATTTTATCATTTTATCATTTTTGCCTCTTTAGCTATTTTTTTTTATTTAAAGATCCTTTTTATAGCATTTTTGTTTCATTTAATGACCTTTCTATTTGCAGCTTTAACTTCTTTGGTCTATTTTTTTCCTGTTCAACAGAGTCTAGCGTAAATTATAATTTCTTTTACCTACGAGGGCTGATCAACAAAGACTGAGACTGACTTTTTTCACAGATGCTTATTACTGCAATTCAATGTTTACATGATATTTTTCAAAGTAGTCCCCTCCTACTTCAATGCACTTTTTATAGTGTCTCCGTGAGTCCTTGAACACGTGCTGCAGACCATTCTTTGTCAGGTCCTTGAGAATCACCTCACTTTTCTTGAGTACTGCTTCAGAGTTCTCAAATCGAATACCCCTAAGCTGTGCCTTAAGTGATGGAAATAAAAAACTCAATCAGAGCTACAAGCGGGATGCAGTGCACAGGTAATGCTGAATCAAGCCAGAAACTGCATAACTTGATTTGCGACGTGAGGCTGTGCATTGTCATGATGAGGTCGCCACCCAGTCCGAGAAAGCTCTGGTCGTTTCTTTGCAATGTGCTTCCTCAGTGTAGCCAATACTGACGTGTAGTATGCTGCTGTAACAGTAGTGTGAGGAGGAACTGCATGCAACATGAGGCCGTGCATTGTCATGATGAAGTCGTTACCTAGTTCAAGAAAGCTCTGGTCCTTTCTTTGTAATGTGCTTCCTCAGTGTAGCCAATACTGACGTGTTGTATGCTGCTGTAAGAGCAGTGTGAGGGGAAACTGCATGCAACGTGAGGCCGTGCATTGTCATGATGAAGTCGCCACCAATCTGAGAAAGCTCTAGTCATTTCTTTATAATGTGCTTCCTCAGTGTAGCCAATACTGACGTGTTGTATGCTGCTGTAACAACAGTGTGAGGGGGAACTGCATGCGACGTGAGACTGGGCATTGTCATGATGAAGTCGCCACCAGTCTGAGAAAGCTCTGGTTGTTTCTTTGTAATTTGCTTCCTTAGTGTAGCCAATACGGACGTGTAGTATGCTGCTGTAACAGCAGTGTGAGGGGGAACTGCATGCAACGTGAGGCCGTGCATTGTCATGATAAAGTCGCCACCCAGTGAGAGAAAGCTCTGGTCGTTTCTTTGCAATGTGCTTCATCAGTGTAGCCAATACTGACGTGTAGTATGCTGCTGTAACAGTAGTGTGAGGGGGAACTGCATGTGACGTGAAGCCGTGCATTGTCATGATGAAGTCGTCACCCAGTCTGAGAAAGCTCTGGTCATTTCTTTGTAATTTGCTTCCTTAGTGTAGCCAATACTGACGTGTAGTATGCTGCTGTAACAGTAGTGTGAGGGGGAACTGCATGCAACGTGAAGCCGTGCATTGTCATGATAAAGTCGCCACCCAGTCCGAGAAAGCTCTGGTCGTTTCTTTGCAATGTGCTTCATACTGACGTGTAGTATGCTGCTGTAACAGTAGTGTGAGGGGGAACTGCATGCGACGTGAGACTGTGCATTGTCATGATGAAGTCGCCACCCAGTCCAAGAAAGCTCTGGTCGTTTCTTTGTAATGTGCTTCCTCAGTGTAGCCAATACTGACGTGTAGTATGCTACTGTAACAGTACTGTGAGGAGGAACTGCATGTGAAGTGAGGCTGTGCATTGTCATGATGAAGTCACCACCAGTCTGAGAAAGCTCTGGTAATTTCTTTGTAATGTGCTTCCTCAGTGTAGCCAATACTGACATGTTGTATGCTGCTGTAACAGCAGTGTGAGGGGGAACTGCATGCGACGTGAGACCGTGCATTGTCATAATGAAGTCGACACCCAGTCCGAGAAAGCTCTGGTCGTTTCTTTGTAATGTGCTTCCTCAGTGTAGCCAATACTGACGTGTAGTATGCTACTGTAACAGTACTGTGAGGAGGAACTGCATGTGACGTGAGGCTGTGCATTGTCATGATGAAGTCGCCACCAGTCTGAGAAAGCTCTGGTCCTTTCTTTTTAATGTGCTTCCTCAGTGTAGTCAATACTGACATGTTGTATGCTGCTGTAACAGCAGTGTGAGGGGGAACTGCATGCAACGTGAGGCCGTGCATTGTCATGATAAAGCCGCCATCCAGTCCGAGAAAGCTCTGGTCGTTTCTTTGCAATGTGCTTCATCAGTGTAGCCAATACTGACGTGTAGTATGCTGCTGTAACAGTAGTGTGAGGGGGAACTGCATGTGACGTGAGACTGTGCATTGTCATGATAAAGTCGCCACCCAGTCCGAGAAAGCTCTGGTCGTTTCTTTGCAATGTGCTTCATCAGTGTAGCCAATACTGACGTGTAGTATGCTGCTGTAACAGTAGTGTGAGGGGAACTGCATGCTGTATCACAGTCAAAAATGTGATGAATACTTTCCCTGCAGATGGAACAGCTTTGGCCTTTTTTGGTGTTGGAGTACCTGGCGATTTCCACACTGTACTGGCTTGTTTTCCTTCAGGATCATAATGATGCAGCCTGACTCATCACAGATGATAATTTATTTCAAAAACGCATTCCCTCCATCAGCAAAGAGACACGTTACTCCATTGTCTGGTATGCGAAATGCATGTAGCGTCTACAAAACAGAGCATTACTACCAACCTACCAATGCGAGAGTGCTGCCACCTACAGATATTAAACACAAAAATCTGAAAATGAAACAAATTTAAAAACAGAATTGACTGCCGGTATATACAAATACAATAATTTGTAACTTAAAACTTCACTTATCTTGTAAGAAATGATGATAATTCTTATAAATTCTCCAGGTTCGCAATTTCATGTAAACTTATACACATCTTCAGCAGGAAACAAAGCTGTCGCCATCATTTCGAACACTAGATGTTGATATGTTCTTGGTAGTACTACCAAAATCTGAAATTAATCAAATTTAAAAACAGAATCGACTGCCGGTATTTCAAATGAAGATGTGTATAAGTTTACATGAAATCATGATCTTGGAGAATTTATAAGAATTATCATCATTTCTTATAAGATAAGTGAAGTTGTAAGTTACAAATTATTATATTTGTATATATCTGTTATGTTTCACTCGTTTCAAGTATGCAACAATGACATCCATTGATGTGGAGAGAAGTTTTTCAATGATTTTGCAATGTGCTGTCAGAAATAGACTACCCTTAACACCTAAGAATTTAGAGATATTGTTGTAATGCCAACTGAAGTAAGCTTTCTGTAACATGAGGGTGGTTAAGCCATAATATATCTATTTCCATTCCATTCCTAAGAATGTTCATTGTTGGGTGATGAATCAGAAGAAGCATTTCTTTTATGTAGTTTTTCTTGCTCTATGTATTGCGCATCACTTGAAAGTTGTACTTCCAAACTTATTCACTAAATAAAATATCTAATATTATTCATTTATAGGTATCACATCTTTGTGTCCTTTTTCTGATCTTTAGGTCCTTTTTGGGGTATTTTAGGTCTTTTTAAAAGTCCTTTTTGGACAATTTATAGATCCTCACTTCCTAGCCCTAATGATGGTGATGATGAGAATAATGCATAACCTCTCTGACAAAATAATATGTTTATTATAGATGTTTATTGTTACATAAATAATTAGATACATTGCATTAGTGCAAGAATGAAATATTACAAGAATTAAATTGTAGTTGAGATTGCAGGTGACATGGAGAAACTGAGGGAAGTTTCCATACTTGTCCATATTACCTACAGATGCTCCAAAAACTATTCATCTAATCATAGCACATAGAATATAACAAGAACAATCAGAAAAATATAGATAAGAAACAAACAATAACTATTTCCTTACATCGGTTGATATCGTTACATATATGACTGAGGAATTCCATGGACCCTCGGCTAACTCGCAAGGTTAAGCTGTCAAACTTATGCGGGCGAGGACCCTGATGACCCAGCAGCTGAAACTCGGGTTGACTCCTGGACCGAACTGACTCTTACTGAACTCCCATGGTTGGAATCAGTGATCTTAAATAAGTAGGTCACCTATGATATTACCTCGTCAACTCGGCATTACCTTGATGGTCCCGAATTGGAACACTACGTAGCTATCTCCCAATCATATTAAGCCAAATTGACATAACCGTACGTCATAGTTCTAAAAATACATACGGTCACCTTCCGGTGTTAAACACATGCGAGCAGTACGCCAGCTGCTAAGTTAGCCACTCAGCAAACTTTGGAACTTTAAAACATGTGAATAAGACAAGTGCCCAGAGTGAGCCTTGGTCCTAAAATTCTAAAGTTTGATAGTTTTCTAATTATTCCTGCCATATATGTAACAGTATCTAGATTGAAAAATAAAACACAATTTGGATTCATATATTGCTTAATTAGTGAACAGCTCTACGTTATTTAAAATTGTGTCCCATTTGATGTAAAACAAGTATTCTTCTAGTAAACAGGATCCCAGGTATGGTGCCTCACTGATACACACACTCCTTCCCTTTTCTTATGTAGTTGCATTTCATCCACTGTCGTTGGCAGTTCCATCTCTGTTTTCAAAGCCGTTGACTGCTATTTAAGTAATATGGGTTGAAAACGTCGTGAAACTGCAAAAGAAAAGAGAGAAATTTACATCAGGTTATTTAAAAAAGGAAAATGTTTTCAATAAACTGGAGAAACCATTGGAAGATCTACCAGTACAGTAAAGACTATTATATACAGGTTTGATCAGAACAAAACTTAAGATCAATCAAGAAGCGGTTATCCTTCAGTTCTATCTGAGATGGAGAAATGACAGTTACTTAGAGAAGTCAAGAAAAATCCTAAACTAAGTCCTCCAAAACTTGCTATTGCAGTGCAAACACACACAGGAAAGTTCGTTTCAGCACAAACTATAAGAAACATGCTTTATGAAGCTGAGTATGGAGAACGAACAGCCCGTAGAAAACCATACATCAGTAAAATAAACAGATAGAAGCAAGTTGTTTTGGCAAAAGAACATAAATACGCTGGGTTTGATTTCTGGAAGAAGGTTGTATTTACTGACGAGAGTCAATTTGAGCTCTTTAAGTGAAAAGGGCGAGTAATAGTGTGGAGAAAAAAGAATTGTGAGCCTGAGGAGAAAAATGTAACAGCTTCAGTTAAACATGGAGGTGGTTCAGTACTTGTCTGGGGCTGCATGAGTGCAGATGGAGTGAGGGATTTGTATTTTATTGATGGAATTATGAACCATAAGGTTTTGCCTGTCTCAGTAGCATAGATGGTAGCATGTCTGCCTCACGTTCAAGAGGTCACGAGTTCAAATCTCAGTCAGGGTGAGTTACCTGGAAAAGGTTTTTTCCGGGTTTTTCCTTTATCCTGAAACACGAATGTTGGGTAACTCTAAGCTTTACTACTAAAACATACATCAGGAAAACAAGAGCTATCCACATGGGAACAAATCTTCATTTCAAAAAATAGGAACAAAGTATTCAATTTCGACATCCCACAGAAAGATTTGTTCAACAAGTCCCTTGAACCGTCACCAGAGGAGACATATGACAAAATATCATCAACTATACCAATGAGAACCAGTCGATGGCCGGCTGAGGATAGAAGCAAAGTCTCTGAAACATGTTCCGGAAAAATTTAAATTAAATAATTAAATTTAATTTATCATAACAACACTGTTTTCAACACTTCCAAGAAAGGAATTGCTTCCTGAAGATTTTCAAAGAAGATAATGATCCAAAAAACACAGCTCTAGATGCAAGGCTATGGTTGCTGTATAATACTCCACGATGGATGCTGACAGCACCACAATCTCCAGACATAAATCCAATAGAGAATTTGTGGAGTATACTGGACAAAAATGCTAGGAATTATCAGAATATCTCATATAAAGGATCTAAAGAACGCTCTACTAGAGGAATGGCATAAAATTACAGTGGAAACAACACAGTCTTTGGTGAAATCCATGCCAAGGAGAATGCAAGAAATTATAAAGAGGAATGGAGGGCCTACTAAGTACTAACCGTAATATTCTACACCATTTTCAGTATGCAGACGAATACTTATTTTGCATCCTATATTGCATATCTGTACTTTTGATGTTTTAACTATGTTTATGTGAATAGATACTATACATTTCTCTATTGTTTGCTGAAAACAAATTGATTATTAATACAAACAAATCTTCAGCAATATCATTTCGTCACAAACAAAATAAAAATGTTGGCAAACCTGACATCAAGTTGTATGTAGTAGTAGTAGTTTTATTCATCATCCGTTAAGTCAATACAATGACATTGGATACGTCAATACAAATATTTAGAACAATACAAACAATACAAGTATAAAAATAAAATAAAAAAAAAAAAAAAAAAAAACCACATGGTGCATGTGTTTCTTATAAGACAGAAGCAAATTTTCTGGGAGTATGGATAGATCAGCATTTAGACTGGGAAGCACACATAAAATATCTAGTAATAAAGTTAAATAAATTCTACTTCTCATTAAGAGTAATAAAGTAATAAAAAATGAGTTGTATGCAAGTGACATGAGAACCTTATATTTTGCATATGCAGAAAGTCTAATGAGGTATGGCATTATGTTTTGGGGGGATAGTAAAGACAGTCACTTGGTTTTTAAAGTACAAAAAAGGATTGTTAGATGCCTAATGTCAGGAAAAAAATATGTCTCCTGCAGGAACTTCTTTAAGGAGTTGAAAATCTTGACTCTGCCCAGTCTGTATATATACTGTTTGCTATGTTATACAAAACAAAACCTTGAAAATTTCACCACAAATAATCAAATACATCATCATAACACCAGAGGTAAAACAGACTTAAGAACAATAACACATAGAACTACACTTTATTCCAAAGGAGTTAGATATTCAGCAGTCACTCTGTATAATAAACTACCGGCCAATCTGAAAAGCATAAAATCCATGCGGTGTTTCAAGCTATCGTTGAAAGAAATTTTATTAAGTGATTCATATTATGATATAAGTGAATTTCTAGATACACTGTAGCTGGCCATATAATTGTATATATTTGTGATGCATTTTAAATGCTGTGTAGTTGTAGAGCCATGCAACTATATATATTTATGAGTTCATGCTTAGATCTTATTAATTACACCTGATGCAACTTATTTTTTATTTTTATACTTATATTATTTGTATTGTTCTAAATATTTGTATTGACGTATCCAATGTCATTGTATTGACTTAACGGATGGATAAAAACTACTACTACTACTATTGCATTCTATTTTTTCATTAATCAATAAATAAGACAGTGTCCCTGCTGTACTTTATTCTGACGATTTTCCACTATCCATACATCCTTAAACATAAACTCATGCATTAGACAAACACTTTTTGGAGTAACTGTACTTCCGCTACAGCATGCTACTACCTAGTGGCATTGATGTAACCTGTAGTAATAATATGCATGACCCAAACGTATTTGGCCCCATACATGACATCATAGCTTTTGAAACATGCACCAGTCAAGATGTGCTAGGAACCATGTTGTCATTTTTATCAAGTTCAGAGGAGTAGATTTTAAATAAACAGATATACATAACCAAGGGCATGACATTTATGGAAGTGCTACCTGTATGTAAGCAACAAGTTTTGAACCCAAGTCCACGAGTTGCAGATATAGAGGAGCAGCTTCCCTAAGTGGCACGCCACGCTTCACCATAGTATATAACATTTAAATCATTCAAAGATTAGTCTAACTTTTTTTTTTCCCCTTGTTCCATTTATACCCCGCCTTTAACTGCAATGGTCATATCGGCAGTCGTTCTCCTTTGGAACATATAGAAGGTGTTAACTCGTTATCTTTGGTTTTTAATCATTAGATCATACTTCCAGACTCCGGGGAAGATGGGAAATTATCTTGGTCGGAGAAAAATCCCCACCCCCACCGCCGGGAATCGAACCCGGGACCCCTAGCACGGCAGGCAGGTGCTCTACCGACTGAGCTAGTCTAACTTATAATCTGCCTGGAGTTGTCACGTTGCTCCTATAGGTTATCTTTCGCACATTCATTTGTATAAAACTAAAGAATGTCTATAACTTATGAACTGGTTTTGCATTCAAACAAAGTAGAAAATAAATATAGCATTGGCTTCTTCCTTAGATGCCTATTGGTGCAATGTGAAATCACAAAATAAAATTAAAATTCTTTGTGAGTGTGAAGCAAGAATACGTGAAAGTTTTGCTTTGTCCAGTACACAAGTGAACATTTGCTTGGCTAAAGCAGAGGCACAAACATAATAAACATTTATTTGAGCTTGTTGCAGGAAAAGCAGAAATCAGCGACAAGATGAACTCTTAATTCTGGATATATGTAGTACAGGAAGAGAGTTATGAGAATAATAGTTAACCAACCAACATGTGAAACTTCAATGGCAATTTCCTGACGTTAATCTGAAACTTAATATTCTGTACTATTTTTCTCTAAAGGCACGGTTACATAAATAAAAAATAAAAAATTGATCAGTTTTCATTGTAAATAATGTCATAACACCTTTATAATTTACTTTTACATTTAGATTAATGAGGTAGAGGTAGTAAAGAGGAGTTATTTGGTCTTTAACACACATTGTTAAAATGATTTGTTTAGTTACAAAATTATATGAAAGGATTGCATGTCTATTGCAATGAAGTCGCAGGTTTATACTTGGAGCAAAGGATCAGGAATATAAACAGTAAAACGCGCTTGAGGCGAGTTGGTTGGCGAGTGCCAGTACTGAGATTGTAGGTAACAGGTCCAGGGACTTCCTGGGGATGATAGAAGAAAGGTCATGCCAGTCGTCAGATGTCCTGGTGAACAGGTAGAAGACCAAACTCGTGATGAAGTTGTTGGTTTCTGAAGGACCATGGAGCACTTGTAGCTGTACGAAGCACTCTGTTTTGTAGTACCTGCAGTCGGCGGAGATTAGTCTTGCTGGTGCCACCCCAACTGGAGCTGCATAGGTAAAAATGGGACGGACTAGAGATGTGTAAAGAAGAAGGGAGGATTCATAACCAAGTGGGTTGCCTCTGTTGAGTAAAGGGTACAGTTTTGATAACCAGGCCAACAGACCAACAGACCAACAGATGTGGGCGTTCCAAGCAAGTCGAGTGTCTAGTAGCACCTCAGGGTAATATTGACATCTGTGATAAAGTAGGAAGAGAAGGGTTGGCATGGTTTAGAACATGGTAATACACTTGAGGGGTATAAAGAATAGATATATTAAGGGAAGATATCCAATGTGTGAAAAAGAAGATAGTACTTGGCATTATATTTTGATTGTCAAAAAACAAAATATTCTTCTCTACTGGCTCTACAGCCCTTGGTGGGCTTTGGCCTCCTGAAAACAAAATATTAGAGAGATGAATTTCTTTTGCATAAGTGGGAAAACATACCAAATGAAATAAGAGGGAAAAGAATCTTGAATCTACGATCAGAAGACAACATAACAGAACTGGGAAAATTTATTGGCAAGGTAAGACAAAAATGGCTTTGGAAAACAGGAAAGACTAACGAGAAAAACTAGGAAAAACAGTAGAAGGCATAAAGGGAAACAAAATTAGAGATCCCAACCTGGGTTAATTATAATGGGGCATGGGAATATGCAACTCCAAAACGATGAGTATGCAAGATTATGTATTTATGGTATACTAATTATGTTATATATATTCAGATTCAGATTTATTCTGCCATTTGCAACATGTTTTACAAAGCATCATCAAAAAATAACACAATTACATTTTTGCAGTTCAATAATACAACAAATAAATCTATTTACAGATTATTAGCAGTTCTAGATATACACATATGAAGTTGTGTATGCTAGATATTGTAATAAGAAATAGGAAATTTCATTTTAAAACTAAATTAAATGAGCTACTCTTAGTCCATATGCCATATTCAATACAGGAATTTTTAAACATTTGAGTTTACATAAAATGGTGGTCTTCTGGTCTTGAAATGCTTCTGTATGTTCATGTATATATTGTATATATTTTTGTTGATCTGACTAAAAATGAAATGTGTAGTGTTTAACGCCCGCTTTTACTACATACGGCACCGCAGGCGGTGACACTGATGATACATGAGATGAAGATGGAGCACCGGTGGAATGAGATGGCGGGGGAAACCGGAGGTCCCGGAGAAAACCCGCCCCAAAGCCGTGTTGTCCACCACAAATCTCACTTTGCGGTCGCCTGGGATCGAACCCGGGCCGCCTTGGTGAGAGCCAAGCGGTCTAACCACTGAGCCACGGCGTGGCCTGATCTGACTAATGTACTATGTAAATGTAATATGTATTGTGTTTGATGATGCTATGAATTTGATGTAATTCTTGCAGCTAATAAAAATCTTATCTTATCTAATAAACTAACTAACCTCAAGGTATTTCATTGTCACACTGGTAGGTAACCATGAGAGCTATTCCCCGAGCAGCTGTATTGAAGGAGGATTCCTATAAGAACGTGAAGAGAAGTTGAGGGAAATGAGTCAGTTAGAGAACGATTGAGCTAGTCAATCCAAGGCAGTTTGCAGTTTCACATCTGTGAAGTGCAACACTTGGCATAAGTTGCCACTTGGGATAAGATTCTTTCAATCATAAATACTGTCAAAGTTCCAATTTATTTCTGCCAACAAATTAACACGTTTAAATCCTGCTGTAACCTATCTTCCAAACGGACCAAAATCACACTGTCAGCAGCACCAGGATTAGTTACCACATTTACACACTTGAAGCTTCCTAATATCAGTCGAAACCAAGAGTCATAGCAAAGAATACAATGGAGAACATTTTGAGCATCTACTTAAATTAGACATCTTGTTGATGTTGCAGTTACTGGCCATTAATAAATTTTCTGTCTAGCAAATATGTGGCTTTGATAGATAGAGTCAACATGAAAAATTCAATACCATGACCAGGATTTGAACCACAGATCTCCTAGTTTCCATCCAGTCGCTCTAACCCATTGAGCTACCATGGCCAACGTGCCGTCATGACATTAAATTCTCCATTTGACTCATATATTTCCCCGGTAAACCACTAGGGGTTCTCGCATCCGAGATACACCATTTGTAGTGACTTACTATCGTAAGTACTGGCGTCCCAGGCTTCATCATTTAACTCTTATTATTTTAGTTAATTGATGGAAATTAATCACTTCTTCAAACTAGCTGTATATAGGCTAAGGTCTTTGATAGAGTTAACATGAAAAATTCAATGCCATGGCCGAGATTTGAACCACGGATCTCCTGGTTTCTGTTCAGTCGCTCTAATAACTAAATTAACTATTAACTAAAATTAATTAACTAAAATAACTATATATTACTGACAGCAGCTGATAAACACAGAGGCATGTGGCAAACCAGCTTTCAAGCGCTGGTCTGGTTTAGACTTTGCCCATTATAGATGTGAAAGCATGCCTGGCCACAAACCAAAACAAATGCATTCAGCTCTGAAATCCTACTCTGTTGTCACTCTCTGCAGATAATGTGTCAGTAATGCTCAGTTATCTCCTTTATTTTTCCAGATATATGGAACTTCATTACTCATCGTATTTGGATTTTCCAGCTCCCAAACTCTGTGCACTCATACCCGTAACACTCTTTATGTATGCAGTCAAACGTCAGTATCTTAAAACATTAAATAAATTTGACCAATCAAAAATCTGGGTCATGGAGATGCATGGATAAAATGTTAAATTTGTACTGGTCACAAAATACTTAATGTAGGTTTACAATAATGTCATGAATACATTATTATGACTGGCGGCGTACGCGCTAAAAGGGTTTGCAGGAGCGATAACAGATGGATAGTGTATCACGGAGACAAAGAGCCTAAACATAGCATAGAGATAAAAGGCATACCAAAACAAACTGAGATAAATGGAAATTTCTAGTGACATCTTGATTGATAGAGATTATTTTGTTTCTTCTTTGTTTTAGAGCAGTCTAGAAATTATCAATGGAGGTATATATAAGAGACTGTGACACGAGGGCTCCATGCCGCCGACCGAGCTACCGGTTGCCCAAAGATGCTTTGGGTAACTAGAACTGAACAGGGCCACATTCCCCTGACTCCAACCCCCCAAGCCCAGAAATAGGCTTGGTAAGTCCAATACCTGAACACTGTTCCTTTCCCTCTAGCCTGTTAAGCGGACTGTGCTCAGATGCCTCACAGGCAGGCGGAAGAGCGCAGCCAGCACTGGGCGCATTCCCCCCACGGGGCAACAGCGCGCACAAGGCTAGATATGTCCACTGCCGAAAACAACCGCCTGAGACAAAAGATGACTCTTTTATACTGCCCAGATAAAGACACAATAAGCGGCTAGGTGCTGGGCAGCAAACACTCCATCCGGGTAAACCTGGACGACTCGACTCTTCTGCTGCTGGTCTGCTGCTGCCAGCAAGTAGTAGTAAACAGTTGTAAGGACAGTCATAAACTGGAGTTGTAACAAGAATGTTGTAAACAGTGGAAGTTGAGTAAGCTCTTTGTTGTGGTCAACGACCTTGGTAGATTGTAATTGTGTATGTAATGTAATTCTGCTGGGTGCAGAGTGTATTTCTACAGAAATAAAGAACATTTTGAATTTCTGCAACTTGGACTTTTAATTCTACGAACACACAAAGTCACAATATACATAGTTTAATGTTTACAATTAAAATTGTATAACCATTTGCCTTTAACTGCAATGGTCATATCGGCAGCCATTTGCTTTGGAACATATCGAAGGTGTTAACTCGTATTTGTTGGGTATCACTTACTTATTCAACACAGAGAACATCTTTTAAGACATTCACTCACATCAATGGTTCCTAGTGTCATTCTCCATGGTGATTGATACAGGCAGTCAACCAGGAGCCGCGATGGAAGCAAATAGCTCTGAAACATGTTTTCCTTCATAAAACTACTTGTAATGGTTTTTTCACACTACGTCACTTACATTTTAATTTTGAGGGACTAGTCTCAGTTACTATTGCTCCCATTTCCAACTTTAAAGGTACAACAGTCAGGCCTTCGAGGTTGAAAATGGAAGTAACAGCTCTCAAAACTATTGGGCGAGAATTAGAAGTTTAGACGAGCAGAATATTCTATGTCAGTGCTTGATAGTACAGGAAAGACTAAATCAGAAAGATTCATGGCTAAATATGATAAAGGAAATGATATTAAAAATAGGGTTTTGTGTCATGTGGAAAAACCAGGAATCACTGCAAACTGGATTCTGGAAAGAATAGATGAAGTACGGAAGATATTGAAAGGTAAGAAATGTTAGGAAGCTTCAATTTGAAAAGCTCACTAAAAATTTATAGAGAGATGAAAGTAATGTGGAACAGGGAAAAATACATTGATATTTGTGATAAAGCAGCAAGAGAAGGCTTTGCATGGGCCAGAACCGGGGTGGTGAAACTGAAGGGTTTGGGAAGAGGGACAGGTTTGGAGAAATGCCCATTGTGTCACCAAAGGGATAAAAAATGGCATTTGCTTTTAGAATGTGAAGAAACTAGATTGCTTAGGGAGAAGATAGGTAAAAAAGGATGAGCAAGGCTACCAGAAGATATTCAAGCAATGAAGTTAATGAGTGTAAAAACTAGGAAAAATTTAATTGAAATTGGGAACTTTTTCGGCAAAGTAAGGTGCCAAATGGTTGAGGAAGATAAGTAAATATGACGAAAATGAAGAGTGAGTGAGTGTGTGGTGTTTTAGGGCCCGTCAATAGCGAGGTCATTTGGGCCCGCGAAAATGAAGATAAAGTTATTTTAATACAATGCAAATAGGGACCCATTAGCTTGACAACCTCAGAGTTTGGGTCTATTGGGCCCAAGGGTAACCAGCAACTCAGTTTAGTAATAAGTATGTAAATGTATAATAATTTGTAATTGAAATGGAAATAAAGATTACTTACTTACATTTTAACTTTTGAGGAACTAGTCTCTGGTACTTTGCTTCCATTTTCAGCCTCAAAGATACAACAGTCAGACCTTTGAGATTGAAAATGGAAGCAACAGCTCCCGAAACTAGTCTCTCAAATATTAAAATGTAAATAACAGTGTGAATAATGATGATGATAAATTTCTCTAATTTCTAGATGGAATAAACCTTTGCCACTGAAGATTCTCCTTATTCCCTGTGGATTCCATTCCAATATCCATTTAGTTATACTTTCGAGTTCCCTTCTTGTGTGTCCAATCCATTTCCATTTTTATTTCTTTATTTCTTTATCAATTAGTATCTAATTTGTAATTTTCCATAATGGTTTTCTGCAACGAAATTCTCAGTGTGTATCTTAGGCACCAATTAAAAAAGTTTTCAGTTTTTATTTGTTTCTTGTGTTGTTCTCCATGCGTCACAGCCATATAACAATACAGATAGTACATTTGATTTAAGAATTCTAATTTTGGTATTTCTATATATATATATATATATATATTTTGTGTGTTCCATATTGTTTTCAGTTGAGAGAAGGCATTTTTTGCTTTATTTATTTTGTTAGCTATATATTGTTCAGCTCCTCCGTTTTGGGACACTATGTATTCTTTCCAATTATTAAAATATTTCATTCTTTCTATTTCATGTTTGTTTACATACAATTTTTGTATATTTTTAATTTATTCTGATTTCTTTAATTTTGGTCTCATTTATTTTCATAGCAATATCTTGGGCTTCGATTTTTAAGTCTAATAGTTTCATTTTAATATCTCTGAAGCTTTGTGCCCCATTATACATATATCATCAATAAAATCTAAATCTTCTGTGTCATATGAACTCCATTGTATTCCTCTTCTTCTATTCACAGCTTTCTTCATCCAAAACCATAAAAACAGTATTGGTGAGAGTGCACATCTTTGTTTAACACCAATATTAATTTGGAAAGGTTCTAATAATTTTCATGTTACATGTGACATGAGAAGTTATTGTACATATCTTGTATAATCCTTATAATCTTCTCTGGTATTCCAAAGAGTTCTCATAGCCTCCAATATTTTATTTCTGATGATTGAGTCAAATGCCTTTTCAAAATCAATAAAGATTAAATATTGACAGAATTGTTCTAAAATAACTCTTAATGTATTAATTTGATTGATGGTATTACTCGACAGAGCATTGAGGCATATTGACCTTCAGGTGACCAGCACTGCTATCGTCCCTTATCGGGTCTGATCTGGTCGATTAGAAGAGTGAAATAATCGTAGGTTGATGTACACTAAATAAAATAAAAATAAAATAAAATCTGAATATCTAATAGCCCGGTTTCTGTAATCTATACGAGGACTTATTATGCAAACATCATTTTTAACTTTATTAACTTCTAAATCACATTTCACAAAACAATTTGCAAATTTTGCAGATATAATCTACTCTCTACCTTAACAAACTAACTAAAGCTAAAGATTACTGGATTCCAGTAACCTTAAAAATATATTCATCTAATCTATCTAAAACAAGTCTTTTTTCTACTTCTACTCCAACAATATACATCAAATCTACATTTCTACTACAGCTTTAATTCTTATGACAAGCTACGAAAGACTGTTTCCTACAATGTTAAAATGTCCTCTTCTGCAACTGGTATCCAAAGCTTCCTCCTAATGGTATCCATCTCCTAAAAGAACTGGCATCAGATGGAGCTGGTTCGTCAGTTACAGACATCCGGGTAGTCATCTCTCTGCTTGTGCATAATCAGTTGCAACTGTCCGCTCTGATACTCTCCACATATATCTTCTCTCTCCTGTCTCTCTTTCTGATGTCCATAATTGGCGTCTTCTATTTATCGGCTGTGCGTCTCAAATCAGGTCTTCAAGTCTGGTAATCTGTATCTTCATATCCAGAACACATGATTACATCTGAATTGACTATACATACACTGGACTCATTGTGTATGTGCGATAAGCTGAGGTAAACATCTCTGTGTTGCAAATTTTTGTCGATATGCTTTCTCACTTTGCCATGTAGTAACTCTTAGCACTACAGACTCCATATTTGTTTCATTATTACTTCACTCATTTTATCGACTTCATCATGGAATATGATGTACCGGGTTAAAAACACATTAAACTTCAACTAGGAAAAAAAAAACTTTTTGTACTAAACAATTCTTGTATCAATTACCAATGATGGCTTTGAAACCCCATACTCATTGTATGACTTCAAGAAAAAACAAATAGGACTTATTGAGTGAAAAGTTCTGATGTGTTATTTACGTGACTTGGATTGGATTGCATTAGAAGCAAAAGGGATTATATACCGAACCTGCAGTGTGACAGGCCCCTGGGAGGCACGGATGAGATGGGAGTACTCAACGGGCGTCCCAGAACCAGGACTAGGGACGCAAAACAGCGTGAGGATCCCTATTATGAACTGGAGATTCTTCATTTCGGCGCCAGGGTTCGCCGTGCAGCTGCCAACGCCAACACTTACGGTCATGAAAAAAAAAAAAAAAAAACGCGTTAAAATGGAAGTGGATTGAATTGGTGGGACAGAAGTTTACAGAAAGTGAAATATCTAACCTAGCGTCCACCTAGTGAACAAGAACAATCAGAATAAAAAATGTTGATTACGGGGTTCAAACCCGAGAAATTACGAACTCCAAGTTACAGCCCTCTCGATTTTACATAACTTTATTTAAAGAGTCTGCTTTTTAATTAGCTTTTACAGATGTTCTTACATTTTATTTTTCTATTTCATGTTAATTTATAAAAATAAAAAGCTATAGTGGATAGAGAAAGTTTGTGAATGTTACACATATTTACGTTTTATCTATTTCAGGGCTGAAGGACCAGGTGCTGCTGATTTAGGGGTTGCTTCCACGCTGCTAGGGTCTGACCCCCGGGTCTACTGAGATATTAGTCAGCGACAGCTGGCCTCCCCATGGAAACACTAGACTAAGAGCACATTCTCGTCCGGAACTATCCCCTCGCCCCTCCAGTCTTCCACCCAGGGGTCACCTTGGAAATACAAAGGACTCACTGTGGCCCCTCCGTCTGTCAACTTGACACAGTGTGTTACGTCATCTCTTCCCGCCTATTTTCCTTTATATTCCTTACGTTTTGAGAAACTAACCTCTATAAGATGGTTAATGTTTAAACGTAACAATACTATTTCATTTTTTTTAACATCTAGTGTCCTGTAAAATTTAATCTGTAAATTTTAAATTCTTAAAATGGCTAAAACGAGAAGCTACCGTTGGACGCGTATTGTCTGAAACTGTTGAAAGTCTTTGTAAAGTTGTTTACATCTACACATCCTTAAAGACATTTCCAAAAATTAAATATGCCAAATCTAAAGAAGTCTACTGTCTCTGATGAACATTTAGAGCCCATTTGAAGATAGCACAAAATTGGAATCACAAGTGTAAACAATTATCACAAAAAAGTAAGAAAAAGGGGAAAAAAAAGAAGAAAAGAAAAGCCGACTTTCATATTTTCGTTGTATATGAAGTTTTATTAATGGTTACTGTAGCAGGTGTTAATTCGGCATATTACCTACTAATTAAGTCATGAGTTGAGCTAGGAAATTGAGGAAATTTCCTGTTCTTGTCCTTTTTGCCTTTCTAGCTTTTTTTTTTTTTTTGTGTTAAGGTCCTTTTTCAGAACTTTTGTTTGTTCTCTTTGCCTTTTAGTTATTTTTGTATTAAAGGTTCTTTACCTTTAGTTTTGTTTTGTTAGTCTTTTTTTTTTTTTTTTTTTTTTAGCTTTAACTTCTTTTGACTAAATTTTCCCTGTTCAACGGAGTCTAGCTTAAATTTCAATTTCTAACACTCACTCCCAAGGCGGGCTAGAGCAGGTAACAGATAAGTGGACCCTTTCTATTGTATTCAAGTCATTGGCACCAGCAGTAAACCTACAAAACCCTCTCTAGATCCGTTATTTTTGACCAGCATTCGGACAATGACCTCGACCAGGGGGTAGGAAGAGTGGGTAGGTTGCTTTCACTGCAGTTTCGTAGTCTGTGAAAGAAATACTAAAGCAAACATACCAAAAACTATGCGTAATAAAACGTCTTTACATCCTGTTTTCCAATCTTTAGGTGTTTCAATGAAACACTGAAAACAAATCTGATATGTGCCCGTTTTGCCTGTAAGTTTAATTTTCCTATTTCTTAAATCTGGCTCCGTTGTGGCATGTTTGGCAACCCCTGTTATGAATTTGTAGAGCTCAGTTGTCTATCATAGCCTTTTACGTGATGATGATTAAGATCCTGTTTGCAGCTATCCGCAGCGCTGTTGATCTTGATATGGGATCATAAAGTCGATAATTACAACAAACTGTAATACCGGCCGCGAGCTACGGCGGCCGGTGAGCCAGCGACATCGGTGAGCTAGCAGTTATTGAACCCTGGCGACGCTCGGGCCAGACAAATTAATCACTTTACAGTTGAACGTCTATAGCAGGTATATAGCTGTATTCCAACAGCACGTAATTCATGTCTAAGCTAAGCAACAGAACCGGTTCCAAAACCGGAAGTGTCGTTTCTGAGGGCAGTTAATCCGTAGCTATCCATCCCTATTGTCAATGTGCTATCACAGCCAAATGTGTCTGGGAATGCTTTCGCTGCTGTCGTGACCCTGAAATGACATTTTACCCTCTCTACAGCATGCCCCAAAAGTTGTTTTACTTTTCGTACTAGTATCACTGCTACAAACGCTATCTACGTGCTATCTACTTTGCTAACAGAGATAAACAGAAATACTTAGTTACGTGTAGCTGCAAGGGGAAAAAGGGAATAAAACAGGCATATGCGATTGTCATATGTTTTAAAGGTCGCCTTTTAAACTATTCTCTTTATATGACCGTGAGATAAAACAATTGTATTTACATGTTCTCTACGCAGGCGTCTACAAAGTACAATTACAAAAGCTGTACTCTTCTTTTCACCTCTTTTTAATCAGTTAAAGCTTATTACTCATTTACACATTTCTTGTAAACATAAGAAGAATACAGTTAGCTAAAGCAAAAGTCAAATGTTCTCAAAGTTACTAGGCTTTAGATGGCATTAGAAATCTGTTCTCTTTACATGAACAAAAAAAAAAAAAAAAAAACAAAAAAAAAAAAAAAAAAGAGGCAGTAGCGAGGCGTGACTTTCAAAGCGAGGGAAGCTCCAACTAATAAGTTTCATTAAAATAAGAGAGAATAATGACTCAAAGCACTAAGGCTACTCTTCAGTACTGTTTCTATTGTACAGTCACACGTAGGTTCAGTAGCGAGGCGTGACTTTCAAAGCGAGGGAAGCCCCAAATAATAATTTTCATTAAAATAAGAGAGAATATAGACTCAAAGAACTAAGACTACTTTTCAGTACTCTTTCTATTGTACAGTCACACGTAGGTACAGAGCGAGGCGTGACTTTCAAAGCGAGGGAAGCTCTAAATAATAATTTTCATTAAAGTAAGAGAGAATATACACTCAAAGAACTAAGACTACTTTTCAGTACTCTTTCTATTGTACAGTCACACGTAGGTACAGAGCGAGGCGTGACTTTCAAAGCGAGGGAAGCTCTAAATAACAATTTTCATTAAAGTAAGAGAGAATATACACTCAAAGAACTAAGACTACTTTTCAGTACTCTTTCTATTGTACAGTCACACGTAGGTACAGAGCGAGGCGTGACTTTCAAAGCGAGGGAAGCTCTAAATAATAATTTTCATTAAAGTAAGAGAGAATATACACTTAAAGAACTAAGACTACTTTTCAGTACTCTTTCTATTGTACAGTCACACGTAGGTACAGAGCGAGGCGTGACTTTCAAAGCGAGGGAAGCTCTAAATAATAATTTTCATTAAAGTAAGAGAGAATATAGACTCAAAGAACTAAGACTACTTTTCAGTACTCTTTCTGTTGTACAGTCACACGTAGGTGCAGTAGCGAGGCGTGACTTTCAAAGCGAGGGAAGCTCTAAATAATAATTTTCATTAAAGTAAGAGAGAATATACACTCAAAGAACTAAGACTACTTTTCAGTACTCTTTCTGTTGTACAGTCACACGTAGGTACAGTGGTGAGGCGTGACTTTAGGAGGGTTCTTACTCTTGGCCAGTTGGAAACTCCCCGGCATACCAGTACAGACGTGGTTCTGAAACGGTCCCACTAAGCCGGCCCGCAGATCGTCCTACCGGAGGAGAAAGTGAGCATATCATCCTGCCTTGCAGCGCCGAGACACCCGCGAACACTTCTACTCTAAATGAGACCATCAGATGAGAGATGATAAATGATATAGAGATGAAATTGAAGGACAGGAACTTCGGTGGATGTAATTAATTATGCAGCATTCACCTGGCGAGCCGGGAAAACCCCGAAAAAATCCATGGGTGAGGTAGGTCGACCACGGGAATCAAACTCGGACCTCCCGAATGCGGGCACAGACCAAACTGCCTGAGCCTTCTCATTCAGTTGTTACTATGAGAGTATTGTGTTCTGCTTTTATGAAACAATAGACAGTAGTGAACTTCCGCAAACTGCGAGTGCAACATATTACAGAATTGTCCGTTCGAAGTGCTGGCTGGCTGTATAAAGACAGAAGGTTTTTGCTGCGTGTCCACCCGTTAAGGTTTTTACAGCAGGTAAGGTTTTTCAATTGGGATTTTGTAGGATGTGTTGTGGGTTTGAGGCTGGAGTTTCTTTTTGAAGTTACAATTTGTTGTACCTTCAGGTTGTGGGAAAGGAACCAAAACCTCGCACCCTGGTGTTTTAATTTTAAAGTTTGTTATTTAGTTGGAAAATGTTGATGCCAAACAGCTTAGAAGATTATGTAGAGTTCAGCTTTAGCTGCTGTTAGGATATAACAGAATGGTGCGTGCAAGTGCCTCTTAGAGCATCGCATTATTGTATTTTTTAAGTGAGACATAGCAACTCGCATTTAGTAGGTCCATATTCGGCCCAGGTAGAAAGTGTACGACCTGTGTAACTGCTGTTCTGGGTATATGAAAGCTTCTATAAATTTTTACAAAATGTTATGTGGTAAACTGGACATAAGAAGATGGTCCACTCATCAGCAAAATATCAATAAGGAAATGTTACTGCACTAATAATTCTACACTGTTGTTTGGTTAGAACGAATTCAAAGTTATTATACGAGGTCTGTTCAAAAATTTACGGAACTTTGTCCACAACATTTTTGTACTCGTTTTACTATTTGAGGTGCTTATAACCATAAGGGCCTAAGGCATAACACGTTGGAGGACGTAAAATTACAAAAAAAAAAAAAAAAAAAAAAAAAAATAGTAAAGCACAACACCGTCCATTTTAGGTTTTAGATGTATGCATGCTCCTCACATTTGCCAACCTTGTGTTCAACCAAGCTGTACCTATGCTTAGGCACTCTTTGATTTAATGAAGCGTTTATAAGAAGCCGATAATAATTTATAATGATATAGAAACCACTTTAATTTCGCCTGCTCTATTGTGTTGCTTCTGTCAAAAGTCGATAAAAATATGTAAATTTTGACAGCTGTAACATTTTTTTTTCTGTAAGAACTATCGAAATGTGATTTTTTGTGATGGGTGGAACACTTTTTAATTTCAGTCTATGCTGTTGGCTAATCTGTTTTCATTTCTCTTTGATGCTTATTTTTTACATGCTTCTCCTATGTTTTTGGTGAATTCTATTTATTGAATATTGTTTTGTAGGATATATTCCTGTTAGTGTTCCCTTTTTGGTAAAATCAGCCAATATGACAAGAACAAAAGCTGTTTTTAAGAAAAAGAAGAATGTTCGCAAGGCTAAAACTGTAATTATAAACAATACATGCCAATCATCAACAGCTACTAACCTAAAACACGTTGTTTGATTTGATTTGATTTATTGATTCATCCATTAAAACATGTACATGTTATAGGGCACGTCAAATTAAACACTAAGTAAAATATTTATAATTAAGGTAGCTAACTAAATATTTACAAATTTAAAAATTCATCCACGCTGTAGAAGCTATTGGCTCTAAGGAAGTTTAATAACAATTTCTTAAATTGATGTTGTGATTCAATCTTATTTATAGATTCAGGTAGCTTACTGTAAAGATGTAAGCCAGCATATGTGAAACTATTTTCATACATCTTTGTTTTGTGTGACTTCACAAATAAATTATTCTTTGTTCTAGTGTTGTGTATATGAATTTCAGAATTTGTTTTGAATAAACTTAGGCTTGCTTTCATATGTACAAGAGTTTCATATATGTATATACTTGGCAGTGGTAAGATACCTAATTTACTGAAGTATGGCTTACAACTAGTTGTGCTTGAGACATCTGCTATGATTCTGATTATTTTCTTTTGGTATCTGAATACTTTTATACTGTCTTTAGAATTTCCCCAAAAATTATACCATATGCCAACAAACTGTGTATATATGAAAAGTACACTATTCTCCGAACTTTCAAGCTTGACATGCCTGTAATCGCCCTCATTAAGAAACACATTTTACTAAGCTTTTTCGTCAATGCCTCTATGTGAGTTTCCCAATTTAAATTTTCATCTAGTATTAGTCCCTGAAATTTGATAGTTTGTACGTAATGTACTTGGTCTTGTCCCAGCTTTAATTTTGGATACAATTCACTTCCACTCATTTTATTATAGAAGCTTAGGGCTGCTGTTTTCTCCTTACTCAATATTAACATATTGGCACTAAACCATTTTTTAATATATTTTAGATAATTTTCAATATGTACATCTGCCCCTTCCTTATTCACCCCTTTGATAAAAATATTTGTATCATCTGCAAAAAGTGTAACATTTATATTGGTTCTGTTTCCTATATTATCTGCCAAATCATTAATGTACACTATAAATAAAAGAGGTCCAAGCACCGAACCTTGAGGGACCCCATATTTCATTATAGCGCTACTTGAAATCTGAGTTTTAACTTCACTCGTTTCGCTATCAAAATACTCTATTTCCACCGATTGCTCTCTATTCTTCAGATAAGATCTGAACCAATCTAAAGCTAACCCCCTTATGCCATATGAGGATAATTTTTCTAGTAAAAGTTTGTGATCAACCAGGTCAAACGCCTTTGTAAGATCTAAAAAAATGCCTATCCCTAGTTGTTTACTATCTAGTGTTTCATACACTTGTTCAATGACATTCATCAGTGCAGAACTTGTTGATTTATTTTTTCGAAAACCATTTTGATTGTCATTAATTACTTTAAATTTTTCCAGAAAGCTTGTTACTCTTTTATGCATTATTTGTTCGAAGATCTCTGCAAAAGTTGAAATTATGGAAATTGGCCTGTAATTTCCTACCTCCCCTTTGTTACCTTTTTTAAAGATGGGTTTCACTTTACCTTTTTTTAACCTGTTGGGGAACGTCCCACTTGAAAGTGAAAGATTTATCAAGTACGTCAGTGGTTCAATTAGGAATAAGGAGCAACGCTTTATGACGCAGTTAGAGTAACCGTCTATTCCTACTGATTTCTTATTCTTCAATTTTTTTATAACAGCTTTAACTTCCTCAACTGTTACTGGAATTAAAAACATGCTATGTTCATTTTTCTTTACACTTAATCTTTCCTTCTTTCCTAGAGAATGAGTATTTAACAGTTTCTCCGCTACAGTTGAATAAAACTGGTTGAATAATTCCGAAATTTGTTTAGGATCACTTACTTTTTGGCCATTAATTTTCTAGATGGTAATTTTCTTTCAATTTGGGTCCATTTTTTATTTCGTGCTTAATTACTTGCCATATGGATTTAGTTTTATTAACTGCTTTATTTATTGTTTCATCGTTATGTAACTTTTTGGCTGCTCTTATAACTTTATTATATATATTTCGATATTTTACATAATAGGCCTTAAAATCCGGTGTAGTCTTGTTTTCCTTCATGAATTTGTTCCAATTAGTTCTTCGAAAAAGAAAGAACAGTCACGCTTTGAGCTTTATAAAAAAATGCATGATTTTCTAAACAGAATAGTGAATGTTTGTCTGTTGAAAAGATTTATCAGTTAATCTGATGTATGTATAAAATGCTATGGCCATGTTTGAAGAGGAGGCAGACCCAGATAACTCATCATATGGCCCAGGGATGCACCAAGGCATGATTAAATCTACTACTAACTTTAAACGCAATTTCTGGAAAATCACATTTCTTCGAATATTTGATCCATTATATCAGCTTTTGTATCAGATACCAAGCTACAATTTTTACTACATGTTCTGTATATGTATACCCAACTTTAGACAGAGTAAAATTTACTTGCAATAAATATTTTCTGCAAGAAATAAAATAAACTTAATGTTTTAATATCAATATTTTGATTCACATTAAAAAGTGTTAATATATACATTTTTCACGTTAGTCCAAATTCCTCCTGTCTAAATTATAAGGAAACAATACAGCGTTGCTCCTTATAAAGCGTTGCTCCTTATTCCTAATTGAACCACTGACGTACTTGATAAATCTTTCACTTTCAAGTGGGACGTTCCCCAACAGGTTAAAAAAAGGTAAAGTGAAACCCATCTTTAAAAAAGGTAACAAAGGGGAGGTAGGAAATTACAGGCCAATTTCCATAATTTCAACTTTTGCAAAGATCTTCGAACAAATAATGTATAAAAGAGTAACAAACTTTTTGGAAAAATTTAAAGTAATTAATGACAATCAAAATGGTTTTCGAAAAAATAAATCAACAAGTTCTGCACTGATGAATTTCATTGAACAAATGTATGAAACACTAGATAGTAAACAACTAGGGATAGACATTTTTTTAGATCTTACAAAGGCGTTTGACCTGGTTGATCACAAACTTTTACTAGAAAAATTATCCTCATATGGCATAAGGGGGTTAGCTTTAGATTGGTTCAGATCTTATCTGGAGAATAGAGAGCAATCGGTGGAAATAGAGTATTTTGATAGCGAAACGAGTGAAGTTAAAACTCAGATTTCAAGTAGCGCTATAATGAAATATGGGGTCCCTCAAGGTTCGGTGCTTGGACCTCTTTTATTTATAGTGTACATTAGTGATTTGGCAGATAATGTAGAAAACAGAACCAATATAAATGTTACACTTTTTGCAGATGATACAAATATTTTTATCAAAGGCGTGAATAAGGAAGGGGCAGATGTACATATTGAAAATAATCTGAAATATATTCAAAAATGGTTTAGTGCCAATATGTTAATATTGAGTAAGGAGAAAACAGCAGCCCTAAGCTTCTATAATAAAATGAGTGGAAGTCAATTGTATCCAAAATTAATGCTGGGACAAGACCAAATACATTACGTACAAACTATCAAATTTCTGGGACTAATACTAGATGAAAATTTAAATTGGGAAACTCACATAGAGGCATTGACGAAAAAGCTTAGTAAAATGTGTTTCTTAATGAGGGCGATTACAGGCATGTCAAGCTTGAAAGTTCGGAGAATAGTGTACTTTTCATATATACACAGTTTGTTGGCATATGGTATAATTTTTTGGGGAAATTCTAAAGACAGTATAAAAGTATTCAGATACCAAAAGAAAATAATTAGAATCATAGCAGATGTCTCAAGCACAACTAGTTGTAAGCCATACTTCAGTAAATTAGGTATCTTACCACTGCCAAGTATATACATACATGAAACTCTTGTACATATGAAAGCAAGCCTAAGTTTATTCAAAACAAATTCTGAAATTCATATACACAACACTAGAACAAAGAATAATTTATTTGTGAAGTCACACAAAACAAAGATGTATGAAAATAGTTTCACATATGCTGGCTTACATCTTTACAATAAGCTACCTGAATCTATCACAACATCAATTTAAGAAATTGTTCTTAAACTTCCTTAGAGCCAATAGCTTCTACAGCGTGGATGAATTTTTAAATTTGTAAATATTTAGTTAGCTACCTTAATTATAAATATTGTACTTAGTTTTTAATTTGACGTGTCCTATAACATGTACATGTTTTAATGGATGAATCAATAAATCAAATCAAATCAAATCATATGGCCCAGGGATGCACCAAGGCATGATTAAATCTACTACTAACTTTAAACGCAATTCCTGGAAAATCACATTTCTTCGAATATTTGACCCATTATATCAGCTTTTGTATCAGATACCAAGATACAATTTTTACTACATGTTCTGTATATGTATACCCAACTTTTGCAATAAATATTTTCTGCAAGAAATAAAATAAACTTAATGTTTTAATATCAATATTTTGATTCACATTAAAAAGTGATAATATATACATTTTTCACGTTAGTCCAAATTCCTCCTGTCTAAATTACAAGGAAACAATACATAATCTGTGATAAACGTTTGATCGCTCTAGGTTAATTGGGTACTGATATAACGGGTCTTAAATCTAACAGAAAATAACGTTGTAGAGAGATGGGATTCCAAACTCCCTTAAATAAGGGACCAAACACGACGATATCCTCCATACTTACGGACCAGAACCAATATTGGAAAAACTGGTCATTACAGACTTAGAACGCATAGAAAAGTTGAAAGCACGATTCCCAAAATGTGCCCTTACGGTGGGAAAATATACACAATCTAGACTTGTTTACGAACTTGCCAAAGAAACCCTTTACATTGAGGATCTACGACTAGGACTGCCTTCTACTGAGGCATCCAACGAACTACCGGAACGTAGAACGAAGAGAGTGCAGAGATAGACATGGATGATCTACGGAACATTGGCGATGATCGACCGCAACAGAACCAAAACGAACTAGAGCAAAGACATGCCTTTACGACACTGGCCATCAACAAAGAAAAAACTGTTTCTTTTACTTTCGCATCTTCAAAACAATAATAACAAGGTCCCAGTAGTCAGTTTTGATAAAAAAAAACGTATCTTTACAACCAGAGGCAAAATTTTTAGACATAACAGTAAACTATAAGTTAAAATGGAAGTCGCACATTTAAGTCTTATCGAAAAAGCTCAGTAAAGTATGTTTCATACTAAGATGAATCAGAGAAGCAGCAAAGAAACAGGTTTTGCGTACCTTTTATTACTCTAATTTTCACTGGCTCCTTCTATAGTGCGATCCATATAAACCTGAACCATTTGAATAGGCCATAACTTTTGAACCAATAATAAGACACACGTACAACATTGGGAGAATATAATACACAATTGGGAGATAACATTACACTATTTGCATCTCAGAGAAAATGTTGGAAGTGTCCTCCATCAGCATCTATACATGTTTGCACTCGTCTCACCATATTCTCTGAAGTTTTACGGAGAGTATCCTCGCCAATGTTACTTATTTCGGTTCGAATTGATTCCTTGAGAACATCAATTGTCCGTGGCCTGTTCTTGTACACTCTATTTTTTAGATACCCCCACAAGAAAAAATCCGGTGCGGTTAGGTCAGGGGATCTGGAGGCCGCAGACCTTTTGAGATTATTCGATTATCAAAGAAACTGGTTACAAGTTCCATGGTGTCATTGGATGTATGGCGCGTTGCTCCATCTTGCTGGAAATAACCTTCTCTCAATTCGATATCATCTCCGTAAAACTTCAGAGAATATGGCGAGACGAGTGCAAACGTGTACTGTCCTCCACAGAAAAGAAAGTCTCCGGGGCCTGAGACGCAGGGGGATTGCAGAAGGTTCCTACACCCTCCCTGGACAGGTTTATGACACCCCGTTTCAGCACAGTTACAGACCATTCAAAAACATTCTGACGGCTTCTACTTTTGTGAATGCATCATCTCGATTTTAGTGTACAGAGTGAATAGTGCGCATGCTTTTTTAACGGTTCTACTCCTTGTGTAGCATGCGTTCCCTGTCACACACATTCGTTGTTCTTGTCCCATTGTGTAAGGGAGCACATTCCTTTCATGGACCTTCTTTGCGTTGCTGGACAGTATAGATGCTGGTGGAGGACACTTCCAACATTTTCTCTGAGACATAAATAGTGTAATGTAATATCCCAATTGTATATCATATTCTGCCAAAGTTGCACGCGTGTCCTATTATTGGTTCAAAAGTTATGGCCTATTCAAATGTTTCAGGTTTATATGGATCGCACTGTATATGGTACACTATTCTGGGGTAATACAAGCTCAGCAAAAGCAATACTTACCGTAATAAAAAGAGCCATTCGTTTAATTGTAAGTAAATATAACTGCTAGAGCCAGTTGCAGACAGTACTTCAAGCAGATAAGGATTCTACCGTTGTCTTGTGTATATCTGCTTGAACTATTAAACTACATAAAAACTAACTTACATCAGTTTAACACAGAATCCCAGGTACATTCACACAATACGCGTAATAAAAATAATATAGCCAGGCAGACACATAAATCTAAACTTTTTGGGGACAGCTTTGTGATACTATACTGTGATACTATATAAGTTGGCGAGCAAAGAGTTCCACGGTGGGGCGACAGTTTTATACAATTTAGTGTTTAGCTCAGAGTAAAGCAATGAGGTTTCTCTCAGGGCACGTGTGAGTATGTATGAGAAGGACAGTTTTAATGACACTGGAATGCCCGTTTCAAACTGGTTTAATGACTGCTTCTTTTTATCATTACTTCAAACTCGAAGTTGCCGACCAAGGGTTATCAACATCACTGTTTAGAGTTACTATATGTGAAATGCTTATTACTCGATAAAACTTAATTCGTTCTTCACGTCTATTTGAACCGACAAATATCTTCTCTCATCACTTCTGGTCTGTCCTCGACCAAGACAGGAGAAGAGGACTGCCGTTATCGGCTTCACGCCACCATCTGAGTGTCCACAGCTGCGCGTGGGTGGATGTGTAGCTTTCACTTTCTCGAAGCCCTTTATTCAACCAAAGATTCCCTTTGTGACTATTTTGTCATGCCATTATGAAGGGTCCGAAGAATGCCCTATTCAAACAAAGTCAAGTGCTACCCTTTAGAACTCTGCTAAGGACACTGTTTCTTACGTTTCTCACCCCGTTGCTATTCGACTCAACTGCACCTGCACGTGTTGTAACAAAGAGCCAACATTCCTTTGAAATCCATCATGATTCTTTACTTATTTCAATCCTTTAATTTCGGTATCAACTGGACTAATTATTGATAATAAATTACTCCTTACATTCAGAAATAATAATGCTAAAAAAATTAATTTAAACTTAAAAAGATTTTACTACAGCATTGTTTTTACACATTAGATGAATTTATAGAAAATTGTAACAAATTGTATTAAGTAGCTTCATAAACTGTGAGAAACAACTGTTGTATCTATGTAAAACATAGTCTATGTACATATGTATATATACCATTGTAAATATTTCATATGCTGCCGTGTCCAAAAACAATGTACGTTGTTCCTAAAGGATGAAAATAATAATAATAATAATAATAATAATAATAATAATAATAATAATAATAATAATAATAATAATAATAATAATAATAATAATAATAATAATAATAATAATAATAATAATAATAATAATAATAATAATAATAATAATAATAATAATAATAATAATAATAATAATAATAATAATAATAATAATAATAATAATAATAATAATAATAATAATAATAATAATAATAATAATAATAATAATAATAATAATAATAATAATAATAATAATAATAATAATAATAATAATAATAATAATAATAATAATAATAATAATAATAATAATAATAATAATAATAATAATAATAATAATAATAATAATAATAATAATAATAATAATAATAATAATAATAATAATAATAATAATAATAATAATAATAATAATAATAATAATAATAATAATAATAATAATAATAATAATAATAATAATAATAATAATAATAATAATTGGGGAAACCTATAATGTTCACATTAAATAAACAAATAAATAAATGAATAATGTGCCAGAAGGGGACAAAATCTTGATCCGATTACAGCAGTGAAAACTAACACCCATTCGAGTGAACATTTCAACTATATATGTAACTTAGATCGTAATTAGTTATTTATTCATGTATTGATTTATTTATTGACGTATATTTATTTGCTTGTTCAATTAGCCTTTTATTTGTTTATTTATGTATTACTTATTTACTTGGAAATGTAATTGTTCTTTCACACTGGCCGTGTGTAGGCTAAATTGTGGAAACGTAGAGTCAGAATGAAAAATTCAGTGCCATAGCCGGGATTTGAACCACGGATCTTCTGGACTCTACGTTTCTACTTATCTACTTATTTCTTATTAGTTTTGAAACTTCCCTATTCATCTCGAAACAATTTTACTCATTCTCTTTTGTGTCTATTGCTGTTTTTAAGACGGACACTTTGCACCATTTTTTTCCAAGTTTGCAACTTTATAAAACGAAAACACTAAATTTGAACTGCTTTGAGTACGTTAAGTGTGAGCCTGTTTCTATTGGCAGTTGAATTTCATAGCGTCAAGTCAAGGCTCTACGTGGAAAAACGAATTCTGTTATTCGAAGGCAGTTTGTAAGTATTTGTGTCACATTTTTAGTTTATTTCTTGACAAATTTAAGCAATTATATTAATATACACAATTTTCTTGTTGTGTTTATTGTATTTGTGTAATAACATGCTGTTCCGACGCCATTGCTAGAAACGAAGGTTAGGGATGGTTATAACTTTAATGTAACAATCTTCTGCTACTATTTAATGGATTTTATTAAAGTCCGCCTTTGTAGATATGTATTTACGTAATGGGATGAATGCCTATTACTGTATCAGATTGTATTCAAGTCAGGAAAGGCACGTTAGACCATTTTTGTTTCCTTCTGAACAGAGCATGTCGGGAAGATCTCAAACATATTCGTCGCGAGGAAAGCTGTCGTTACACGTGTATGTTACACGTCGAGTTGATTTTGTGCACTGTGTATGTATTTCCAGACGATACCATCTTAACTTTGCCAAAACCAATTCAAAATTGATATAGCTCAAAATGGTAAAAGTGCAAAAAATGGCCCAACAATATGAGGGCGTCAGTGGAGCGTTCCCAACAGTGAGCGCTTGCGTTCGCTGAAAATACCAACACTACTTAAGCAAACTCACAATACTGTAGGTAATGCAGAAGGAAATAAACTCCAAATTGCATAAGCGACTCGCTAAAGGTAATATATTACACATAGTCTTACATTAACCTGCAAAATATAACTTTTGTACGCCGGTTTGCGATCTCGAAGGTGTTTTAAAGTAATTTCGCTGTGCTTTAGCATGATGATATTCATCTTTCTCTATCAGTAAAATTTTTTCACAAATAATACCTTGAAAACAGTGTTTTGTGTAATAATGGTGTGTTACAAAATGGATAAAAAAGCAACATTTATGATTATTATACAGAATTATTGTATATCTGTAAAATAAGGTGTGATGCTACATTTTCGTTGGCCGGAAAGTCGCTTGTGCTGATTTTTCAAGTAATAATAGGATCAATAAAAGCCTTAACAGCATCGCCCAAAGAGGAATTAGTTTGTATAACAAATTACCATATACTTTAAAATCACTTGATAAGAAACATTTTAAAACTAAATTAAATGAGCTACTCTTGGTCCATATGCCATATTCAATATAGGAATTTTTAAATCTCGAGTTTACATAAAACAGTGGTCTTCTGGTCTTGAAATGCTTATGTATGTTCAGGTATATATTGTTGTAATTCTTGTGGCTAATAAACATCGTATCTTATTAGTTTACAAAATTCTTAATTGAAGAAAGTGTTTATTCTGTACAAGAGTTTTTAGTTTGTTTTCTCTTCTGCTGTATGATATATTATGTTCTTATACATTTTTGTTTTTTAAATTATTATATTATCTCTTTATTGTAATCACATATTCTTTTGTATATGTTTACCTGTTACTATGTTAGTTATTCTTTATGTTGTGCTTGACGTGTCCATTATCTTGTACAAGATGTCAAGGATGAATAAAGATGAATATGAATGAATATGAAAGTACCAGCAGTAGTCCATCTCCTAGATTTCTTGATTAAATCATTCACTTTGTTCATCTCTGAAGGAAACAAAATTATCAAGAAAATAGTTCAAATGAGTGTACGGGAAGTGAATTCCTTAAGCATTACAGTATCGCTGTGTTGGCTTAATTCAGAACTCCGCAGTTGGCAACAGCTTGTTTCTATGACGCCATGCCATACTAACTTAAGTCTAAGCCGGCTTTCTGCAGTTTAACCGCCCAAAATTAATATATTTCATATATGGAGGTCGTTATACAGTGTATAACATTCTTATTCGTACACTTCAGTATTCTAAGAAAATATTTTAATATCTTTGGTAGTCAGCATGAAAAATGCAATGCCATGAATTGACTTCCATCAATTAACTAAAATAATAAGAGTTAAATGATGAAGCCTGGGACTCAAGTACTTACGATAGTAAGTCGCCACAAACGGTGTATCTTGAAACTAGTAAAGAGGTGGATCCGGTAGTTTGATCTTGAAGTTCCGGCGGTTTGACCTTGAAGATCATGCCATTTGATCTTGAAAAATGTCACGCAAAATTTTGGGTTTTGGTGTGGGAAATGCTGTTTTGCATGGTTTTGACTCTCTGCATCTGCCACCCACCCCCGGCGCACCCCCATGTGCCCTCTTGACCTCCTGCATCCCTCGACGCACCCCCATCCACCCCGTGCAACCCCCGACGCACCCTCGACGCACCCTCTTGATCTCCTGCATCCCCATGCACCCCCGTGCACCCTCTGGACTAAAATAAATAAATAAATAAAATCTGAAAATCTAATCCCGGTACCTAATTTCTTATACCGGGACATGATTTCCAAATTCTAATTTATTAACTACCACATAAATACAAAAATACAATTTAAACAATCATTTTTCAGATAATAAAATAAAACAAAAATTAAAAGAAAAAAAAGAAAAAATTTTAAACAAATACAAAAACTACCAATTTTAAAATTTACAATTTAACTAATAAAATTTACTGGAATCCAGTATACAAACAAATACAAAAACTACCAATTTTAAAATTTACAATTTAACTAATAAAATTTACTGGAATCCAGTATACAAATAACTGGCAACCAGCTAATAAGACTACAATACCGGAAACCGATACTTAATGTACTGGTAACCAGTACTGGTAACCCTCTGGACTGGCTGCATCCCTCGATGCACCCCGCGCACCCTCGACGCACTCTCTTGACTGCCCACCCATCCACCCTGTGCACCCCCTGACACCGCTGTGCACCCTCTGGACTGGCTGCATCCACCGACGCACCCCGCGCACCCTCGACGCACTCTCTTGACTTCCTGCACCCCCTGTGCATCCCTTATCCACCCCGCGTAACCCGACGCACTAGACTCTCTACATCTGCCACCCACCCCCGGCGCAACCCCGCGCACCCTGACGCACCCTCTTGAATTCCTGCATCCCTCGACCCACCCTCTGGACTTCCTGCATCCCCCGTGAACCCCAGTGCACCCTCTGGACTGGCTGCATTCCCCGACGCACTCTCTGGACTTCCTGCATCCCTTGTGCAACCCCTAACCGCCCCGCGCAACCCGACGCACTTGACTCTCTGCATCTGCCACCGCGGCGCACCCCCGCGCACCACCACCCTACCCGTGCAACCCGACGCACCCTCTTGACTTCCTGCATCCCTCGACGCACTCCCGTGCACCCGACGCACCCTCTTGACTTCCTGCATCCCTCGTGCACCCCCTATCCACCCTGCGCAACCCGACGCACCCCCAGGCACCCCCATGTACCCTCTTGACCTCCTGCATCCCTCGACGCACTCCCACCCATCCCTGACGCACTTCCCATCCACTATGTGCAACCCCACGCAACCTCTGGACTTCCTGCACCCCGTGCACCCTCTTGAATCTCACCATCCCCCAGGCACCCCCGTGCACCCTCCGGAAAGCCTGCATCCCCCGACGTACCCTCGCGCAACCCCCTGCACTGGCTGCATCCTCCGTTGACGAACTGATCAGCTTGGCGGGTGGTGGACTTTTAAATGCGAAGGTAATGGGGTAAAAGGGGTTATCTTTTTTGTTTTTATTAAGAATACACTGGAATAAATGTCTCGTGACTTTAGGAGAGGGAATGGAGACTGACAAGTATCTAGTTGGGCGTCCAAGGATCAAAAGGAAGAAAATCAGCTGAGAACATTATTGAAACTGAGGCAGGAAATGACGTGTAAGGTTTTGATTGGTTAAAATAATGTCTTTGATTGGTCGAGGAATTACGTCAGGTTTTATATAACCTATTTCTGAAATGTATTGCCGTATCTCATTGGTGAAATGCACGCTGTATCGAGTGAGTCGGGGATTCATATTTGAAACCTATTTATTCCAACGCTTTTACTTTGTAAGATGCGGTTATGAATCAAATTTAAGTTTTTACTTGCGTCTAACATATTCCTACATGATTTCGGACGGAATGCGGGAATGATGATGATAAGGATGATGATGATGTGTGTATATTAAGTTATGCAGCAAAGAATCCAAGTGGCTTTCTTGTGTTTTATTATATACATATGTACATAAGTTGCTCCAAGGAAACAAAATGACAAACGCGCAGTGTATCCCGAGTACATAGAACATGGCGATTGTTATCCGAAAATCCTAGTACGATCTGTATTTCCGTGCAGTAATAAAACCGTCATGGAAACACAATATGTCACAAAGCCCAAACTACAGTAAACTTCTCTAAAACGGAACGCGATCGTTGCGGCATTTATTTTCCGTTTACACAGATTTCCGTCTTACAGAGGGTTGTGTGTGAATACAAAGAAATTACGGAAGCTATAGTCGTGCAGGTTTATAGTGACCGAATAATATAGAATGCAGTGTAAATAATAATTGACTGATATGCATTATGTACGATATTGTGGCGAACCCGATCGGGATAGCGGGGCTTGTGTACACAAAGAGCCTGGAGAAAGGAGTATGCCGGAAGAAATAATGATAGCGCGAGATGAAAGACCGATAGGGTTACGCTTCTGGAAGATGATAGAACATTCGATTCCTATTTGGTTCAGAAACATCTCGCATTTACGAAATAGGTATTTAAAGACGTGACGGCTCGCAAAGAGTTGTTTAACAGTCAGTGTTATTGTAACGAGAGCTAATGTAATCAGCTGCAAGTGTCTGTTACTGTCCTCGACCTTGGAAGATTGATGTAATGTTGTTATTATAGCGCTGCTGGAACGCTTTCCGTGGATTTATCTTTGTTAATAGAAACCTCTCAGATAAGGCATTGATTATTGTCCTAAAGGTGAGATGGTTACTGACGCATTTCTGCTAAGCACCAATGAACGCAGCACTTAAGCCAATGAATGCGCAGGAATCACAAATGACAGATACATGTTATGTCCACGTGGAGTAAAACACAGAGTTGCAATATCTTCGCTGTTTTCTTTCTAATTCATCATTCATTTCATTCTGTTAGTTTTCTTGTGAACTTCATTGGTGCAAGTGGTGTTTCCTGGCTATTGTTAAATATGTGGAGACCCTGAGACGTATCTAGCTTTTATGGTGGAAATAGTGTCAGTAATCCAGCGAGTTTATCTCGTAGTGATAATATTAGTGGTGCTAGTGATAATGTTGCTTCTACTTCTTGTATTGCTGCTGGGACAACAAATGAATCAAGAGTAAAAGGAAGCAAGCTGCCTTTAGGAACGCTCAGTAAACAGTCCCAGCAATTAATATGTAATGTTTTTAAGTATATGGAAGCCAATAAAACAAAGGGACCTATTACTGAAACTGCTAAAGCAGTAGGCTTAAGCGGACATACAGTTAGTAAAGTTTCGAAGAGACTTCCTATTACGCCAAAAAAGAAGGGCAACAGGGAACCAAAGTTAGGTAAGGCTGATAATTTCACCTGCGTCATAGTTCGTAGGGAGGTGTACAGATTTTATAAAGAAGGGCAATCACCAACAGTTTTGGAATTGCTGCATAAACTTCAAACCGTGTGCGATTTTCCTTACAAAAAGGATTCACTTAGGCAGTTGTTAGTGAAGTTAGGTTTCCGCTTTCGCACATTAAATAAGAGGCGTGTGATTATGGAATCAGCAAGGATTGTGGCATGGAGATACAAGTACTTGAGCAGGCTAAACTATTTAAGGCAGGAGGGGTATCGTATAATTTATTTAGACGAGTTTTGGTACGATATTCATGATGTCGCAAGGAAAGGTTGGGATGACGGCAGTTGCTCTTGTTGCCTTCCAGCCCCTGTGTCACGTGGAAAAAGAATAATGATCCTGCTAATCTTATTGTTACTTGGTAAATATTCTAAGAAATAAATGTCAATGCTTGCAATGTTGACAACTTGGAGAAAACGCGACAACGTTGCTTTCTCCATAGCGAGCGGGGTGATACATCTTATCTCTGCGTAACTGAATATCTGAATCTTATCGCATCCTTTGACGCCGCCATGGTAACCGTTTGAGTAGCGCTATAATACGTGAGAATTGGACAGTGTATTGCTACGGAGATAAAGGAGATGTTTAATTTCTGCAACTCGGCCTTTTAATTCTGCGAACCCACAAAGTTACAATATTTTCAACTTACATACAATAACTGTAGTGTATCCCTAATTTCTCTGTTTGTTTTCAATTTTTCCTTTCCAATCTACAACTATCTGCATATCAATATCATTTGCTTCACCACACACAGCATTGAAAACAATGTTATGACGATGTTTGAAACTCTCTAGTCATCCATTGGAAGATCTGAAATTGTCTTTGACTTATTTTCTTGCTGTCTCTAAACTTTGAGTCTGAAGCACTGGCCCAGAAATTAGAATTTCTATAGCATGTGTACTAACAAAGCTCTCTAGTGTCCTGGTGACCAGTACAAATTTAAACGAGTGTATAATTAAAATGAATTATGTTTTGAACTGTATGTCATGCTGGTTTAAAGCAAACAAATTATCTGTGAATCTAGACAAAACAAAAGTGGTCAAATTTATAACCTGTCGTACATCACATACTCAAATAGAAATCGGGATTAATGATATGCTATTAGAAGGAATTGACAGCATAAAATTTCTGGGCCTTCAAGTGGACAGATGTTTAGATTGGAAAGCTCACATAAATTATATCTTGCCTAAACTCAGCTCTGCCTGTTATGCTATCCGAGAGCTGGTTAATGTGAGTTCCATTGACACACTTAAATTAGTATATTATGCATACTTTAACTCTATTATGGAATATGGAATATTATTTTGGGGCAACTCAGTAGAAAGTAAAAACATATTTCTTATGCAGAAGAAGGTTATAAGAATCATTACTAACACCCACACCAGATGCTCCTGTAAAGATCTTTTTACAAGATTGAAGATATTAACGCTTTCTTGTATGTATATATTCTCGATCCTAAAATTCTTTGTATGCAATCGTGCCTTATTTGCAACAAATAATGTAATTCACAAAATAAACACTAGACAAAAGTATAATATCCATTATCCCAGTGCTAAACTTTCTTGCTTTCAGAAAGGTGTGTATTATGAAGCTATCAAAATATTTGGCGCACTTCCTAATGTTCTTAAAGAAAAAGTTGATAATTTCGGTGCTTTTAAAAAAGCTGTTAGAGAGAACCTTTGCTCAAAATCTTTTTATTCTGTACAAGATCATCTGAATGACAAATTATCCTGATAATGCTTCTGTAGCTCTATAAGTAGTATTTAACTATTCCAATGACGAATCATTACTAATAAATATTTGATGCAAGCTGAAAGTTTATTTTTAATCTATATGTACTTAATAAATAACAAGAACGCTATCCATTGCAAAAACGTTGAGACGTACTGGCATAAGCCAAGTGAAAGCTGGTTTAAAAAGTGTTTCATTTTGTATCATATATAATTATCCCTGCTTTGTTTTCCATATTGTTGTTCATATTGCCTGTATATTATAATATGTGTCTTATGTTAACTTTTGTACATATATATGCTATTAAACTTTATACCTCTGGACATGTTCAATGTTCACAGCCTTTTCTGGCTACAAGTGAACCTACTGAACGCAAATCAATCTAATCTAACACAGTGCGATTTAACTCGTAATACTCTGTAGAATTTGTAATGCCCTTCACATGCCCTGCTGTTCCCTTTAAACACTCCTCTTTGATTTTTTTTCTTTCAAAATGTCGTAAATCTGAGTTTTTCCCACATTAAACAACACAGTTAATTCTTTAGCTGGACATTTGTTGTTTTGGTGTTGTTTTTCCTCCAGTGATAATTGTTTAGAACTCATTTTACAGAATTTGTATACATACAATGTTTTTAAAATAACCACAGATCAGAGTTTTCTTCCAATTGCTCACTTGTAACAGCTAAACTGAGAATGAACACACTACAAAACAGTTGTACCCTTACATGTGTGTTGAGAGAGCTAATGGTTTGTTTTACCTTTTCCTCGAAGGATTATGATTCATAAAATATCGGGGCCAGTACAGTCGCCCACCAGATTATTGCTTTTTTTTTAATATGTACGTTGTAACGTATTATTATAATGTAGTCCGTTTCCGCGTGGGACAGGAATTTGTGTCTATTCGTTGTTAATTTTGATTTCTTTCTTTGATCCTCCTGTACAAGGCATCCACGCCAACATCAGCTCCAAAATTATGTTCGTACGTTCACTTTCATGATTATTTTGAAGTATCAATCGAATTCTAAATGACATGAGACATATGTGTTTCAAGGTGTGGTTCGGAATAAAGAAGTCAAATTCTATAATTGGTTATATTTATACGCATTCGAACTACAACTTAAAACGTTTTTGTTCTTGCAGCGGTATACATCACATTCGTCGTTATTACAAAAATCTCTTTCTCTTTATAACAAGATTATTAACTTATCGTAATGTAACGAAACTGAAGAACATATCTGTCTCTTAAAGGTTATTGACTTCTTGTCATGTAACAAGACTGAAGAACATATCTGTCTCTTAAAGGTTATTGACTTCTTGTCATGTAACAAGACTGAAGAACATATCTGTCTCTTAAAGGTTATTGACTTCTTGTCATGTAACAAGACTGAAGAACATATCTGTCTCTTAAAGATTATTGACTTCTTGTCATGTAACAAGACTGAAGAACATATCTGTCTCTTAAAGGTTATTGACCTCTTGTCATGTAACAAGACTGAAGAACATATCTGTCTCTTAAAGGTTATTGACCTCTTGTCATGTAACAAGACTGAAGAACATATCTGTCTCTTAAAGGTTATTGACCTCTTGTCATGTAACAAGACTAAAGAACATATCTGTCTCTTAAAGGTTATTGACTTCTTGTCATGTAACAAGACTAAAGAACATATCTGTCTCTTAAAGATTATTGACCTCTTGTCATGTAACAAGACTGAGGAACATATCTGTCTCTTAAAGATTATTGACCTCTTGTCATGTAACAAGACTGAAGAACATATCTGTCTCTTAAAGGTTATTGACCTCTTGTCATGTAACAAGACTGAAGAACATATCTGTCTCTTAAAGGTTATTGACTTCTTGTCATGTAACAAGACTGAAGAACATATCTGTCTCTTAAAGGTTATTGACTTCTTGTCATGTAACAAGACTGAAGAACATATCTGTCTCTTAAAGGTTATTGACCTCTTGTCATGTAACAAGACTGAAGAACATATCTGTCTCTTAAAGGTTATTGACTTCTTGTCATGTAACAAGACTGAAGAACATATCTGTCTCTTAAAGGTTATTGACCTCTTGTCATGTAACAAGACTGAAGAACATATCTGTCTCTTAAAGGTTATTGACCTCTTGTCATGTAACAAGACTCAAGAACATATCTGTCTCTTAAAGATTATTGACCTCTTGTCATGTAACAAGACTGAAGAACATATCTGTCTCTTAAAGGTTATTGACCTCTTGTCATGTAACAAGACTCAAGAACATATCTGTCTCTTAAAGATTATTGACCTCTTGTCATGTAACAAGACTGAAGAACATATCTGTCTCTTAAAGGTTATTGACCTCTTGTCATGTAACAAGACTGAAGAACATATCTGTCTCTTAAAGATTATTATTGACTCCTCGTAACTATCGTTACTTCTACTTAATTTTGTGATTGGCCGATCCAATGGCACGTCACCCCATTACGTCATATAATTATTATTTCGGCCAATCACACAATTACATACATTTTTACATATTTAAATTCATAATTCCTCCGAACATAACCCAAAAATAGTGCTACACGCGTTAGGCGGTTTTCCGGCTTAGAGTATAATTTGACATGGGAAATAGCTCCGTTCGGAAATTTATTTTCCGTCTTTCCAGGTTTCTGGAATATAAGGGTGCGTTTTATGCAAATTTTATTGCATTACTCTCACTGACAGATACTGGGAGGCGAGAGAGATGAGGATGGCCATAATCCCACAGTAAAATATTCCAATGTATATTTGACTTCAATTTTTTATTTTTTATTTGTATTTTATTTGTATTTTCATTATTGACATACATTGTTTTGTATTGCCATTGTTGTGGCTAATGATAGATATCAAACGCTCCACATTAAATAAATAAATAAATAGATTTAATCAATAAATTTACTAAATAAATAAATTTAATAAATATATAAATAACTAAGTACCTGAGTGAGTGAGTAATAAGGTCTCCTTTACTAGCCTCGAGAGCTAGTAGCCTGGTGGCCTAACCGAAGTTGTCAGTGGTCTTCCCGGAAGGGTTGACGCTCATAAGCGGCGTATCCACTTCTACCCGCAAGGGGGACGGGGGTTGTAACATGGATACCTTCCTAATGGAGAACCCCATGGAGTCTTGTCTGCTCCCTGGTTTTAATGCTGCTGGCCTTCGGTAACCAGGTATTCCCTGACCTCAGATCCCACCCACCGTGGTGAAACGGTCCACCAGACATCCACGAGCGGGATGGCTCAGGCGGTTTCGTCTGTGGTCCCCATTCGGCAGGCCCGGGTTTGATTACCGTGGCCGACCTACCTCACCCATGGGTTTTTTCGGGTCGCCAGGTGAATGCTGGATAGGTTAATTATATTCCCGCGAATTTCCTGTCCCTCCATTTCATTTGCATTATCATTTCATATCATCTCTCATCCGGTTGTCTCTTTTAGGATAGAAGTGTTGGCGGGTGTATCAGCGCTGCATGGCAAGAATATCAGTAGTAAAGTGTTGGATACGGTGGTTTGACCTTGAAGTTCCGGCGGTTTGACCTTGATTGACCTTTAAGCTCATGCCATTTGACCTTGAAAAAGTCACGCAACATTTTGGGTTTTGGTGCGGGAAATGGTGTTTTGCATGGTTTTGACTCTGCATCTGCCACCCACCCCCGGCGCAACCCCGCGCACCCCCATGTGCCCTCTGGACTGGTTGCATTCCTCGTGCACCCCCTATCCACCCCGCGCAACCCGACGCACCCCCGCGCACCCTCATGTGCCCTCTTGACCACCTGCATCCCCCAACGCACCCCATCCACCCGTGCAACCCCGACGCACCCTCTGGATTTCGTGCATCCCCCATGCACCCCCCGAGCACCCTCTGGACTGGCTGCATTCCCCGACGCACCCCGCACACCCTCGACGCAGTCTCTTGACCGTCAGCAGCTCCAACGCACCCACCCCATCGACCATGTGCACCCCCTGACACCCCTGTTTACCCTCCGGACAGGCTGCATCCCCCAACGCAATCCCCTGCACTGGCTGCATCCTCCGTTGACGTACTGATCAGCTTGGCAGGTGGTGGAGTAGGTAATGGGGAAAAGGGGTTATTTTTTATTTTTATTCAGAATACATTGGAATAGGGGTCACGTGACTTTAGGAGAGGGAATGGAGACTGACAAGTGTCTAGTTGGGCGTCCAAGAATCAAAAGGAAGAAAATCAGGCGAGAACATTATTGATACTGAGGCAGGAAGTGACGTGTAAGGTTTTGATTGGTTAAAATAAGAATGTCTTTGATTGGGCGAGACGCGTAAAGGCAGATTTGTGATTTGCGGAAATAAAAGCGTTTATGATTGGATGAAAAAAAAAAGCTGGAACAAAGAAATACGGGGAAATAAAATGCAAATTAGCAGAAAGTGACGAGGAAGCAATATGAGAGTAAAATGTAGGCAGTTACCTATATTGAAATTGGATAAATTTCTGCAATGTTTGTGGTCTTGGCCTTTAACTCGAACGTCCGGTATTGTAGAAGAAAGCAAATTGCTTGTGTGTGCATTCCATCCTTTTAAAAAGAGTCAGACTTCCGGGTTACCGAAAAAACGCAAAATTACAATTGTCCTACTCCAGGCGCCACGCATATGTGAGCGTGTAGTTTGCTGTTTCGGCATATGCCATTCAGCGGAAATATACAGTAAGATTTAGCTGCATTAACATGAATCTCTCACCTGGCTTTTAAGTTAAACCTTCTCATGAGTGTCGCTTCTCGTTCTTCCCATTTACACATTTACATGAATGACACTCCTTGTTCTCCTAATTAGCACTCTCACAAGTGGTATTGGGGACTTATTTAGAGGATTTTGGTACGTATTTCCTTGCTATTTAAAGTATTAAGTGCTTCTTAGGGGTGTATTTAGGCCCTTTGCTTTATTTGGAGGCTTCGTGGGGTGTATTTCGTACATTCTTGGTGTACTTAGGGGCAATTTCGACGTATTTACTGGGTATTTTGTGCAATGTAGAGGCCTTTGAAGAGCATTCAAAGCCTTTTTGGTGTATCTAGTAGCTTTTGAGGCACATTTAGAGGTTTTTGAGAGGTATTTGCTGGTTTTTGTTGTAACTTAGGGGTGTCGGAAACATTTTTCGAGGGTTTTTGCGATGTATTTACTTACTTTTTGAGATATTTAGGGCTTATTTAAAGTGTATTTAGGCCCTTTTTGCTATATTTGGGCGCTTCTTGGTGTGGTTTTGGCATATTTTTGGTATACTTAGTGTTTTGGGGGAATCTAGGGGCTTTTGGGGCGTAATTAGGGGGTTTTGCGAGGTATTTAGTGGTTTTATAGTTAAATTTAGTGGAATAAGGGACTTATCACGCGTGCAAGAAACAGCTGATTAACGATAGGAATAATAATTGAAAGAATAATTTCGCAACAGTGGCTTACGGTTGCATTTAGGGGTCTTTTGGAGTGCATTTCCTGCATTTAGGTTGAACTTAGGGGCTTGAGGGAGTGCATTTGTATTTGAAAATAGGAATAATGTTTATATTTGTGAATGGAGGTAATAGGTTAATTTCAAGAATAATAAAGCAAGTTTATATTCTAAAACTCTCTTTTGTTGATTTCATTGTACATTAGCATCATTTTCTTTCCCCCTTTCCTACTTCCTGAATAGCTAGATTCTTTAAAGAATTCGTTTAAATTGTTTAACTGCCTTTCAATATACGGCAATAGACGTTTTAAATTTCTTATAGCCACAAGATTTAAAGATATTTCATAATCATTTAAACAATTATTTATAAAATGCGCTGAATTTGAAAGAATTACAATACTATTATATGCAACAACTACATTATCACAATACTCTGCAACTGTAAATTTTTGCTCATGTAGTAGATACTCTTCAATACTTTCAATGTTCTTAGATATTATATCCCAATCCGTCTTTTTTATATAAACGAAGGAATTATCACTTTCACACTTTATGAAGAGGGAGGGCATGTCGTAGTACAAGCCGATGTTGACCGTGTGCGCGGGTGATATGGTGACGTCATCAAGCATGTTGAGACGATTCTGCATTTTCCGGTGGCTGGTCTTGTGATTCTTCAATGATTAAGAAGAGTAAATAGTCATCACCTGCAAGCCTCCTCTCACTATTATGCTTCTGCTTTTTTAGGATATTCTCGCTTCTTCTCTTCCTCCGCACTATGCTTGGTGTTCTATAACATATATTAAAGGGATCGTTAGAATCATGCTAAAGTATGTTTTTTTTTCATTAGCTAAAGAAAAAACAAAACAAACACACATCTATTAGGGGGATCCTATAAAGGTTAAAAAATTATCAAGAAATGTAATACGTACCTTCAGCTTTTGCCTGTTTTCTGAGAACATCTGCGGTGAACAATCTGGAGTCTTTTGGTATAGCCAGTTCTCAACCTTCATGGCATTCTCCTCGGGAGCTATATCATTAGGTAGCGAAGCCAGACCTTCATCCAAAGGTAGAGTATCATGATCAGCAATTGGATATTCCACTATATCAATGTTATGTCCATCAAGGAACAGGCCTTCCTCACACACTGGAAACTTATGCTCAATCATTCCAAATCTACAACAAATAAAATACGTTTAGGTTACCCTTGCTCGAATAAGCAGGCGAAATAAAATCATAGAAAACATAATTCTCTTATTTATGTGTACTTACTCAAGCTTTCTCTTCCTTCGTTGGTACACTTCACAATAGTCATTGCATAGGAAGTATGACGCCATGCGATCGTGCTCTGATGGATTGATACATAATACTGAATGCGTGTACCCGTCGCATGTGTCCGTATCGCATTTAGATATATGCTTTGCTACAAACACATCAACACCATCGGCACCACCAACTTGCATGGGTGTTTGTATTAAGGAGGAATTTTATAAATTGCATTAAAGAAGGAATACTACAATACTTACTGGTTTTCTCTTTGGTACACCTTACAGTTTTCTGTACACACGGCAAGACTCGTCATCTGAACACGATGTGATGGTTCTTGGCATAAAATTCTATGCATTACGCTATTACACGTTTCGTTGTGGACATACTTGTAATGACTCGCTTCCAACGCGCACTCGCTCCAATTTTCTGAACTATTACCCATTTTCCTCTTCGCTATACAACTCCGGAATACCAAATGACAACAAAACGCTTGCTATATAGCTGCCTGCTTGAATGCTTAAACCAAGTGGTGACGTCATATTCGAGTGGTGGGGGAGTCTGCATGAAGAGACCTACTTTTTGGTGAAAAGACAACCCCGCTTTTACAGACTATTCTTTATATAGAAAATTGTCGGTTTTCTCACAATTGTCTCTAATGAGCTTCACTAAAATACATGTTTCATCGATTCGATTCTTGTTAACTTACCACTGGGTTTTACGAGGGTGGTCTGAAAATTTTCGACCTTATAAAGATACAAAACATTTTTTCAGATTTTTTTATATTTATTTTTTCATCATATTCTCCTTGTAACTACACATTTTCTCTCCGCGATGCTCCGATCTGTGGAACCCGTCCAAATAGTACTCGGCGTTTTTCTCTGCAAAATAATTGTTCACGAAGGAGATTGCCTCTTCATTTGACGGAAATCTCTGCCCTCTGGGCGCAATTTTCAGATGAGGGAACAAAAAGAAGTCGCTTGGGGGCTAGATCTGGTGAATAAGTCAAGCATTTCAAACCATAATTCGTAAATTTTCGCCATTGCAACCGCTGAGGTGTGAGACGGTGCGTTGTCTTGGTGAAACAGGATTTTCTTTTTCTGCAAATTTGACCGTTATTCTGCAAGTTCCGTCTTTAGTTTTTGAATTAATGATGCGTAGTATGCTCCTGCAATGGTGTTTTCCTTTGTGAGGATACTCGATTAAAATAACTTAATAACTGTCCCAAAAACAGTCGCCATCACTTTCCCAGCCGAAAGAACAGTGGCTTAGGGTTGCATTTAGGTGTGTTTTGGAGCGCATTTCCTGCATTTAGGTTTAACTTAATGTCTTGAGGGAGTGCATTTTATGCTTTTTTGGTGTATTCCGAGGGTTTTATGTGTATTTAGAGACATTTGTGGCGTATTTGGTGGATTTTTGGAATGCAATTAGGTGCTACTCGGGGTGTACTCAAGGTGAATCTCCCGATTCGACGCGCCGCGTACGCGCAGATGCACGCGTGCAAGAACCAGCTGATTAACAATAGAACTTCAACAGAATGAACATTTTGAAACATTATATGTTGCGCTCCTCACGCGTTAGTTTTCTAGGCGCCGTCTTGTCACGTGTTGCTCCTCGCACGCGTTGGTTGTTTCGGCGAAATTATTGTTTCAAAATGTTCATTCTGATGAAGTCCTATTATTAATAAGCTGTTTCTTGCACGCGTGCTTCTGCGCGCGCGCGCGGTGCTTCGCATCGGAAGATTCACCTTGGATACACACCGAAGAGCCTAATTGCATTCCAAGAATCCCCCAAATACGCCACAAAAGTCTCTAAATACACATAAAACCCTCTAAATCCACCAAAAAATCATAAATGCACTCCCTCAAGCCATTAAGTTCAACCTAAATGCAGGAAATGCGCTCCAAAACACACCTAAATGCAACCCTAAGCCACTGTTCTTACGGCTGGGAAAGTGATGGCGACTGTTTTTGGGACAGTTATTAAGTTATTTTAATCGATTATCCTCACAAAGGAAAACACCATTGCAGGAGCATACTACGCATCATAAATCACAAACTAAAGGTGGAACTTGCAGAAAAAGAAAATCCTGTTTCACCAAGACAACGCACCGTCTCACACCTCAGCGGTTGCAATGGCGAAAATTTACGAATTATGGTTTGAACTGCTTGGCTTATTCACCAGATCTAGCTCCCAAGCGACTTCTTTTTGTTCCCTCATCTGAAAATTGCGCCCAGAGGGCAGAGATTTCCGTCAAATGAAGAGGCAATCTCCTTCGTGAATAATTATTTTGCAGAGAAAAACGCCGAGTACTATTTGGACGGGTTCTACAGATGGGAGCATCGCGGAGAGAAAATGTGTAGTTACAAGGAGAATATGATGAAAAAATAAATATAAAAAAATCTGAAAAAATGTTTTGTATCTTTATAAGGTCGAAAATTTTCAGACCACCCTCGTAAAACCCAGTGGTTAGGTAACAAGAATCGAATCGATGAAACATGTATTTTAGTGAAGCTCATTAGAGACAATTGTGAGAAAACCGACAATTTTCTATATAAAGAATAGTCTGTAAAAGCGGGGTTGTCTTTTCAGCAAAAAACAGGTTTCTTCATGCAGACTCCCCCACCACTCGAATATGACGTCACTACTTGGTTTAAGCATTCAAGCAGGCAGCTATATAGCAAGCGTTTTGTTGTCATTTGGTATTCCGGAGTTGCATAGCGAAGAGGAAAATGGGTAATAGTTCAGAAAATTGGAGCGAGTGTGCGTTGGAAGCGAGTCATTACAAGTATTTCCACAACGAAACGTGTAATAGCGTAATGCATAGAATTTTATGCCAAGAACCATCACATCGTGTTCAGATGACGAGTCTTGCCGTGTGTACAGAAAACTGTAAGGTGTACCAAAGAGAAAACCAGTAAGTATTGTAGTATTCCTTCTTTAATGCAATTTATAAAATTCCTCCTTAATACAAACACCCATGCAAGTTGGTGGTGCCGATGGTGTTGATGTGTTTGTAGCAAAGCATATATCTAAATGCGATACGGACACATGCGACGGGTACACGCATTCAGTATTATGTATCAATCCATCAGAGCACGATCGCATGGCGTCATACTTCCTATGCAATGACTATTGTGAAGTGTACCAACGAAGGAAGAGAAAGCTTGAGTAAGTACACATAAATAAGAGAATTATTTTTTCTATGATTTTATTTCGCCTGCTTATTCGAGCAAGGGTAACCTAAACGTGTTTTATTTATTGTAGATTCCGAATGATTGAGCATAAGTTTCCAGTGTGTGAGGAAGACCTGTTCCCTGATGGACATAACATTGATATAGTGGAATATCCAATTGCTGATCGGGATACTCTACCTTTGGATGAAGGTCTGGCTTCGCTACCTAATCATATAGCTCCCGAGGAGAATGCCAGGAAGGTTGAGAACTGGCTAAATCAAAAAACTCCAGATTGTTCACCGCAGACGTTCTCAGAAAACAGGCAAAAGCTGAAGGTACGTATTACATTTCTTGAAAATTTTTTAACCTTTATAGGATCCCCCTTATAGATGTATGTTTGTTTTGTTTTTTCTTTAGCTAATGAAAAAAGAACATATATTAGCATGATTCTAAAGATCCCTTTAATATATGTTATAGAACACCAAGCATAGTGCGGCGGAAGAGAAGAAGCGAGAATATCCCCAAAAAAGCAGAAGCGTAATAGTGAGAGGAGGCTTGCAGGTGATGACTATTTACTCTTCTTAATCATTGAAGAATCACAAGACCAGCCACCGGAAAATGCAGAATCGTCTCAACATGCTTGATGACGTCACCATATCACCCGCGCACATGGTCAACATCGGCTTGTACTACGACATGTCCTCCCTCTTCATAAAGTGTGAAAGTAATAATTCCTTCGTTTATATAAAAAAGACGGATTGGGATATAATATATAAGAACATTGAAAGTATTGAAGAGTATCTACTACATGAGCAAAAATTTACAATTGCAGAGTATTGTGATAATGTAGTTTATGCATATAATAGTATTGTAATTCTTTCAAATTCAGCGCATTTTATAAATAATTGTTTAAATGGTTATGAAATATCTTTAAATCTTGTGGCTATAAGAAATTTAAAACGTCTATTGCCGTATATTGAAAGGCACTTAAACAATTTAAACGAATTCTTTAAAGAATCTAGCTATTCAGGAAGTAGGAAAGGGAGAAAGAAAATGATGCTAATGTACAATGAAATCAACAAAAGAGAGTTTTAGAATATAAACTTGCTTTATTATTCTTGAAATTAACCTATTACCTCCATTCACAAATATAAACATTATTCCTATTTTCAAATACAAATGCACTCCCTCAAGCCCCTAAGTTCAACCTAAATGCAGGAAATGCACTCCAAAAGACCCCTAAATGCAACCGTAAGCCACTGTTGCGAAATTATTCTTTCAATTATTATTCCTATCGTTAATCAGCTGTTTCTCGCACGCGTGATAAGCCCCCAATACCACTAAATTACACTATAAAACCACTAAATACCTCGCAAAATCCCCTAATTACGCCCCAAAAGCCCCTAGATTCCCCAAGAACACTAAGTATACCAAAAATATGCCAAACACACCCCAAGAAGTGCCCAAATACAGCAAAAAGGGCCTAAATACACTTTAAATAAGCCCTAAATATCTCAAAAAGTAAGTAAATACGTCGCAAAAACCCTCGAAAAGTGTTTCCGACAGCCCTAAGTTAGAACAAAAGCCAGCAAATACCTCTCAAAAACCTCTAAATGCGCCTCAAAAGCTACTAGATACACTAAAAAGGCTTTGAATACCCTTCAAAGGCCTCCACATTTCACAAAAATACCCAGTATATACGTCGAAATTGCCCCTAAGTACACCAAAAATGTACGAAATACACCCCACGAAGCCTCCAAATAAAGCAAAGGGCCTAAATACACCCCTAAGAAGCACTTAATACTTTAAAGAGCAAGGAAATACGTAGTACCAAAATCTTCTAAATAAGTCCCCAATACCACTTGTGAGAGTGCTAATTAGGAGAACAAGGAGCCTCATTCATGTAAATGTGTAAATGGGAAGAACGAGAAGTGACACTCATGTGAAGGTTTAACTTAAAATCCAGGTGAGAGATTCATGTTTATGCAGCTAAATGTTATTGTATATTTCCGCTGAATGGCATAAGCCGAAACAGCAAACTACACGCTCACATTACCGTGGCGACTGGAGTAGGACAATTTTGCAATTTTGCGTATTTTTTTTCTGTAACCCGGAAGTCTGACTCTTTTTAAAAGGATGGAATGCACACACAAGCAATTTGCTTTCTTTTACAATACCGGACGTTCGAGTTAAAGGCCAAGACCACAAACATTGCAGAAATTTATCCAATTTCAATATAGGTAACTGCCTACATTTTACTCTCATATTGCTTCCTCGTCACTTTCTGCTAATTTGCATTTTATTTCCCCGTATTTCTTTGTTCCAGCCTTTTTATCCATCCAATCACAAACGCTTTTATTTCCGCAAATCGCAAATCTGCCTTTACCCCTCTCGCCCAATCAAAGACATTCTTATTTTAACCAATCGAAACCTTACACGTCACTACCTGCCTCAGTATCAATAATGTTCTCACCTGATTTTCTTCCTTTTGATTCTTGGACGCCCAACTAGACACTTATCAGTCTCCATTCCTTCTCCTAAAGTCACGTGACCCCTATTCCAATGTATTATGAATAAAAATAAAGAAAGATAACCCCTTTTCCCCATTACCTACTCCACCACCTGCCAAGCTGATCAGTACGTCATCGGAGGATGCAGCCAGTGCAGGGGATTACGTGGGGGGATGCAGCCTGTCCGGAGGGTGCACAGGGGTGTCAGGGGATGCAGATGGATGGGGTGGGTGCGTTGGAGATGCTGACAGTCAAGAGACTGCGTCGAGGGTGAGCGGGGTGCGTCGGGGAATGCAGCCAGTCCAGAGGGTGCTCGGGGGTTGCATGGGGTATGCACGAAATCCAGAGGGTGCGTCGGGGTTGCACGGGTGGATGGGGGTGCGTCGGGGGATGCAGGTGGTCAAGAGGGCACATGAGGGTGCGCGGGGTTGCGCCGGGGGTGGGTGGCAGATGCAGAGTCAAAACCATGCAAAACACCATATCCCACAACAAAACCCAAATTTTTGCGTGACTTTTTTCAAGGTCAAATGCCATGACCTTAAAGGTCAATCAAGGTCAAACCACCGGATCCAACACTTTACTACTGATCTTCCTGCCATGCAGCGCTGATACACCTGCCAACACTTCTATCCTAAAAGAGACCACCGGATGAGAGATGATATGAAATGATAATGCAAATGAAATGGAGGGACAGGAAATTCGCGGAAATATAATTAACCTATCCAGCGTTCACCTGGCGATCCGGAAGAACCCATGGTTGAGTTAAGTCGGCCACGGTAATCAAACCCGGGCCTCCCGAATGGGGACGACAGACGAAACCGCCTGAGCCATCCCGCTCGTGGATGTCTGCTATTATCGTGCTGCTCAAAAGGTTAACCTGGCTTTATCTTTGTTGATACAAACACTTCAGATAAGGCACTGAAAGAGTGAGAGTGAGAGAGGTACTGACGCGCTTCTCGGACGTGTGCTAAACATCAATGAACGCATCATTTCAGCCAATGGAATGCGCAGGAATCACAAATGACAGATAGATGTTATATCCACGTGGAGTAAGTGTCCTACCCCCTCCCCTACTCCGTGTACCTATATTGTCGCGAACCCATTATTGCGACTGGCACGGCCGACGCACACAAAGGGACAGCTAGTGCAACGCGGAGATAAAAAGTTTGCTGAAACAGATAAAGATAGATAACTGGAAAGTTCGTCATTCTGGTGCCGTTTTGATCGTTAGAGAACATTCCACAAACTTCTGGAACCATGAATGGACGTATAATTGGAAGCCGCGGCAGTCGTAATTAGACTCGTGCAGCTGTGATTTGAAAGTGAACTGTTCTGTTATTTACGTTTGCAGAAGTGACGAGAGATGGTGTTGGTTTATGTTACGTCATCTTGTTGCCAAGGGTGTACAATGTGTTTCTACGGAAATAAAGAGCATTTTGAAATTCTGCAACTTGGACTTTTAATTCTACGAACCCACAAAGTCAGCAAGTACATTTCCTTTGTACATTGTACATTTCTTTTGTCGTTTGTACATTTCCTTTGAAATTCTCTTCATTCTAACCGTAAAAAAGTAAAGTGAATAGTAAAAGCAAATCTTTCTGAATTAGCATTCAGTTCTAAAGCAGTAGTAACAGCAATACAATACAAGTTACTGTCTAGTCATGTCCTCAGTGTGGTTGAAGCAAATCAGCGAAATTAATGCATAAGGATGGATAAGGTTTTTCAGGGGTTTTCCCTTATCCTTCAAGACGAATGTCGGGTAACTCTAAGCTCCATGGACCCGGGACTGATTTGGGCATCATTTCACCCAATTCATTCACCGTCCGATATGACTTAACGTTGGAGGACGTAAATTATATATATAAATACCTGTTTTCTGAAAATGTTAACAAACACGTGTTAACGCCAAGGGACTTGTAAATATTACAGCTATAGAAGGCTATGGATGAGTCGCATTATTTTCTGAACGTACTGCGATGTGCTTTTGTTTTATTTTCCTCTGCACACAGCTAAAATAATGGCGGATGAACAAAATCTTAAACAAAAGCCGAGGGACAAATTTCTCATCGATGCAGAAAGAATTGTTAATTGAATTGGTGACGAAGTGTAAGGGTTTCGTGGAAAATAAGAGGACCGATGCGGTGAATGTAAAAGAGAAAGATGTCACGTGGGAAAATATTGGAAACGAATTTAATTCAAATGCATGTCACTACTACAAGCATGAAACAACTTTGTCAGTATTACGTAAATTTAAAACGAGGAGCAAAGAAGGACGAGTAACTTGAACGTTTCAAGACGGGAGGTGGACAGTGTATTATCCACATAATTCAGTGGATTATAAAATCGCAAAGTTATTAATACTTGAAGCAAAGGCGAGATCCGCATTTTCCTTTTGATGCATGTTGTAACCTCTCTTGTACTTCCGCAGTTACCTTCATAGCAACTTGTTTCGACAGTCTATACCTCCATGACTGTCTCAATAAAAGAGTACTCTCAGGGCAGGCCATTCCCGCCTTCCCGCGCAAAACACTGTCACTGCTGACTGAGGGGCTTGACGTCACTGAGAATACAACGCAAGATCGCTTACACGTGAATGTGCGTAATGCAATATTATGATTGCACATTATAAGATAAGGCGCTGATGCATGCAAATTCCACAATCCTTCTGATGAAATAAACGAGATGCAGTTGCTTATGAGCTATTGTAGTTATTGGCTGTGTTTTTTGTCGTAACATTATGAAAACCATTTCGCTGTTGCTGAAAGCAAACATGCTTCGTATAAAACTACGGATGTGATTTTCCATTGTTTGCCTAAAGATCGAGAACTACAGCGCAAGTGGGGTTTACGCTGTAAAAGGGCTGATCCGGTTAATGTGAATAATGCAAGGGTTTGTTCCGATCACTTCCTGCCCGTAAACTATGAACGGGATTTAAAAAACGAGCTGTTAGGTTTGCCGCTGAAAAGAAAATTAAAGGGCGACGCTGTACCGTCATAGAAAATTCCTGATTGGCATGGGAATGTATTTGAGACGGTAGTAGGAAGTACCAGCAAAACCAATTTGCAGGTAATTATCAGATACACATTCCATTTATGTATTTGTTTCTATGTGTACACTGAGTTTATTCGCTCCTTTTTTATAAGAAAAGTTTGATGCGTGGAATAATAATATCTTTATCTCCCCCCCCCCAAAAAAAAAAAATTGACCCGTCGACCAGCACGGAGGTAGCTCCTGACCACTCTGTTGTTACTGAAGAGGAAATAATTAGACTAAAGACTCAGATGCAAGCCCTGAAGAAAGAAAACAGTGTTTTGAAACGGCAGAACAAGGTACAGAAGTAATATTTTGTAGCTTCCATGGACAAAGTGCTGCGAAGTGTAATGGAGTGATGCAAAACTTAATTTCTATAATAAGTTCCAAGTTTCCCGAAATTCATCACAAAGTGATCTCTCTTAATGTGAGGACAAGAGCCTTCATTAGAATTAGGCACTTAAACAAAAGAGCGAAGGCAGAAATGATCAGGAAACTTGCAACAAAGAAAAATCTTCAATGGGTTGCTTGGTCATTTTCTTGAGCTACAGTGAGTAAGGACATATGAATAGTAACATGTTTTAAACTCTTAATACAACTGCTAGAAAGAACCTTCATTATAATACACAAGTGGATGTTTATTCCTTCCGATTTTACACGTGGCAGAGCTTAAATAACACATACTGAGGGGCTAGTGTTTAACTCTCGCGGTTGAACTGTATTCTCAGTGACGTCATGTGCGTTAGCCAATGGCAGCGCGACTCTCCGGAATGGCCTACCTGAGTACTCTAGTTGCCTTGTCAATAAAATATTTATTCAGGATTGTTATGGTGAAATATCCTTTCTGTACACTTAAAGCAGATACGGATGTAAACCATCTACTCCGCTGCCCAACATAACAGCATCAAAATACTGGAGTGAAGAGAGCGAATGGTTTCATTGCCAACTGCTTAACATTCTAATTCTACCAACCACTTTGGTTACTGGTCTACTATAACGACGCTTCTCTCTAACTTCGCTTCGTCTTTGTCTTTAACTAACGCAGGTGCTGAGGCTGGCGTGACTAACTCCAGTCAGCAGCGTTATCTAACGTTTCTGTTGTTTTTCCTCCTGCTTTCACTGCCTGGAAACAATTTCTCCGTAGTGACGTCTATAAATAGCTCATGTGACCTTGCTGGTACTCCTGCTGCCGTCAGCTGCAGCGATACAACGTGGCGATAACGGAGAAAAGCGGAAATGTGGGTGAAATGTATACCAGAGCTAACCCAGGTTTTCCTGTCATTTACATTAGTGCAGGGTTTACCAAACTACGGCCTGCGTACGGAATGCGACCCGCAAACAACTTTTGGTTGGCTAAATTCATTCAATATGTGAAAATAAAAAATAACGTTGCGTCAGTTACATTTTCTATACAAAGTGACGAGTGACTGAATGCGTCAATGTGTATTAACGAAGAATCATTAGAAACTCTCTTTATAAAATACTAAGATTTTAACTCCTTAAAAATTCTTACGTAATATATTTTAAATGTATCCACAAAACGTAATGCTAAATGTACGGATAAACTGGTTGATTGTAATTTATGAGTTTGTGCAAATGACATTTATAAAATTAAGTTAACTCTTGTTCAAAGTTATTCATTTTTGTTAATGACATTGCTGTTAATATTAACTGCCAGATAAGGTTGTTTGCAGACGATTGTATCATTTATAATAAAATTCGGAATACAGTGCATGAAACCGCTCTTCAGGATGATTTAAATGAAATCTGTAATTGGGCTGCGGCTAACAAAATGTCAATTAATGCCAAGAAAAGTAAGTCCATTGTTTTTAGTAGAACTAAGGGCAAAATTATTGTCAACTATCACATGGGAGGGGTGCAAATTCCACAGGTGGACAGCTGCAAATACTTGGGAGTGTACCTGGCAAGAAATGCTGGATGGGACGAACAAGTAAATTCCACATCTAGGAATGCGTGGAAGGCATTACATTTCGTAATGAGAATATTGAAAAAGGGGAGCGCTAGGTCCAGGGAAATTGCCTACAAGGCCTTAGTGCGGCCGGTTATGGAATATGGAGTAGCATGCTGGGACCCGTATAGAGCTAACCAAATCGATCCATTAGAAAAATACAGAAGAGGGCAATAAAATTCATAAAAAGAAGCAAGTATTTTGGGCCTATAAAAGGAGATGAGACTAAATGGGAGGAATTAAGAATTAGGCGTAAAAAACATAGGTTGGTAGCATTATTCAAAGCTAATGCTGGTGTAAAGGCATGGGTGGACGTTAGTGTAAGGTTAGATAATCCGGATTATTATGGACGAAACGATCATAGGTATAAAATTAAGGGTAGAAGATACAGAACCGACGTAGGAAAATTTTCTTTTGTTAATAGAACCATTGAACAATGGAATGAATTGCCTGTAGCAGTCTTTCAGGGCTATCCCCTGTCGATGAAGAAATTTAGAAAAAATCTAGATAGTTTAAGGTTTAACTTTTAAATTATAATGGTATATAATATGTAAATAGAGAATTAAATAGATATGTTTTAAGTGACTAAAGTAAAATAATATCATGTTTGTATTGTTTATTGTGTTATTGTTGTAAATCTAGTATTTGTAATTTGATCTGTATTCTTGACTCTGCCACCGGGTAGTACCCAATTGCAGTGAATAAATAAATACATACACATACATACATACATACATGCATACATACATACATACATACATACATACATACATACATACATACATACATACATACATACATACATACATACATACATACATACATACATACATACATACATACATACATACATACATACATACATACATACATACATACATACATACATACATACATACATACATACATACATACATACATACATACATACATACATACATACATACATACATACATACATACATACATACATACATACATACATACATACATACATACATACATACATACATACATACATACATACATACATACATACATACATACATACATACATAGATACATACATACATACATACATACATACATACATACATACATACATACATACATACATACATACATAAATACATACATACATACATACATACATACATACATACACAAGTAACATCCAGCTTCTTAATTCAAAATCTTGTGAGTTAATCAGTGCACTTTCCTCTTGTAGAATTTGCGGTTGCTAAACAGTGCTTTTGACAATGTTTTCTAGTTGTTTTCATTTATTTTAAATTTGTATATAGTATTCTAATGCCCGATTTCACCAACAGATGTTAAGACAACACGAGTTTAGCAATAGATATAATAAAAATTGCATTTCACCAACAAGTGTTAGCTTAACACTCGTGTTAAATCTCTTGTTAAACTAACAAGCCATATTTCTGTTGTTAAGTCCTTAACAAAATAAACACTACACAAAAGTATAATATCCATTATCCCAGTGCTAAACTTTCTTGCTTCCAGAAAGGTGTGTATTATGAAACTATCAAAATATTTGGCACACTTCCTAATGTTCTTAAAGAAAAAATTGATAATTTCGGTGCTTTTAAAATGCTGTTAGAGAGTACCTCTGCTCAAAATCTTTTTATTCTGTACAAGATTATCTGAATGACAAATTATCCTGATGATGCTTCTGTAGCTCTGTAAGTAGTATCTAACTATTCCAATGACAAATCATTACCAATAAATCTTCGATGCAGGTTGAAAGTTTATTTTTAATGTATATGTATTTAAGAAATAACAAGAATGTTATCCATTGCAAAAAGGTTGAGACGTACTGGCACAAGCCAAGTGAAAGCTGGTTTAAAAAGTGTTTCATTTTGTATCATATATAATTATCCCTGCTTTGTTTTCCATAATGTTGTTCATATTGCCTGTATACTATAATATGTGTCTTATGTTAACTTTTGTACATATATATGCTATTAAACTTTATACCTCTAGACATGTTCGATGTTCACAGCCTTTTCTGGCTACAAGTGAACCTACTGAACGCAAATCAATCTAATCTAATCTAACAAATATAAATAGTCAAGATGGCGGGCGTGAGCGCAGCTTTTGATGTCGATTTGCTATATTTAAGACCGTCTAAATGGCATTCGTAATAGAGTACGACCTATGAGGAGAAATGATTTTGAGGAGCTATCAGAAGAACATTTTCCATAGAGGTATAGACTGTCCAAACAAGTTGTTATGAAGGTTACTGCGGAAGTACAAGAGAGGTTACAACATACATCGAAAGGAATATGCCGATCTCGCCTTTGCTTCAAGTATTAATAACTTTACTATTTTATAATTCACTGAATTATGTGGATAATACACTGTCCACCTCCCGTCTTGAAACCTTCAAGTCACTCTCACTTTCTTCTCATGGCCGCGCCGTGGCTCAGTGGTTAGACCGCTTGGCTCTCACCAAGGCGGCCCGGGTTCGATCCCAGGCGACCGCAAAGTGAGATTAGTGGTGGACAACACGGCGCAGGGGCGGGTTTTCTCCGGGATCTCCGGTTTCCCCCGCCATCTCATTCCACCGGTGCTCCATCTTCATCTCATGTATCATCAGTGTCATCGCCTGCGGTGCCGTATGTAGTGAAAAGGGCGTTAAACACTACACATTACATTATCACTTTCTTCTCGGGCAACAAGCCAGGTGAAAAGACGATTAGATATGGATGTTTCGGGAGTGTACATCTCTCCCATCATCAGGATATTTATAAAATGTCATAACCACAAATGAAATACTGGATATAACACCAACATAAACAAAGACTAAACACTATCAAAATTCGCATCACTAAACAAAAGACTGTTTTCAGTAAATTAAATGCCAGGTCAGGAGATGGCGTGAGAATAGAAAATTGTGTCAAACGTAACTGCTTAACTCGATTGGAAACCGGCCTTAAAAATGGAAATCCGTCGATTTAAGAAGCAAAGATGAATATAACTTGGCTGATCACCCGTGAAGCCTTGATTAGTAATGCTCGTAAATACTTAAGCCTTTTTGCCCAACGGTACGATGTTCGATTAAAATTTGTCTGTCACGCTCAGTGTTTTTTTTTTTTCATATAAATCCTAACTTCAAAATAACTCTTCTTAATGTTCAGACACTGCCTTCGGAGTCAGTAGAATTTTTAGCTTCATACGCAGTTTCTTCAAAGTTGGTCGTTGTTTTTCTGTGCTTTAAAATTATTCATAGTTCGCCTAGCTACTGCAGAATTAAAACATCCAAAGTAGATGTTGTGCATGTTCTTAATCTTTGTTTACTGGGCATAGAGAAGGACGTTGTTTCACTAGCACCAATGGCTTTTCTTTCCTTAACTCTCCTAAACTGCTTTCAGACACAACTGTTGCCTCAGATACCCTTCCCCAGATTTTTATAGCTGGCCCAGACCATTGTTCCTTTTTTATAAATCTATGGATATTGGTTATTACTTCTCGTGTTTTTAAATGTAGCAGTTTATTTCCTAATGTGCTGCTAGGAGGCGTCATTTATAAGTGCTCTCTTGGAACCAGGAGACAGGCACATTTTGAAACAAGCTGTAGTATTACCGAGTAGATATGCACGTGTTTAGTTGCTCGCAACTGGTACGCAACTGACCTGCCCTCCCCTCCAGTTGCAACCATTCTGAGGTGGACTCGTCCAGATACCACTGCGCATCGCTCTGCATCTGTCAAGATATAAAAATACATCTGTACATTCGCCACATCCGTCCTCTTATTTTCCACGATATCCTTATACTTCGTTACCAATTCAGTTAACAATTCTTTCTCCATCGATGAGATATTTGTCCCTTTTTCAGCTGTGTTCAGACGAAAACACTAAATATATACTGAAAGTACTAAATACACTAAAGTACTAAATACTATAAATACTAAAAATTACATTACCTATAGTAGGGAAAGCTGATCTGAAGAGGCAAAATGTGACAGAAATAGGAATGGGCGATTTATGGAGACTAGAAAATTGGAATGCAGAAGTATTTTGGAAAATTGTCAAAAATAGTGTGGAGGATATAGAAAGACAAATATGGGAGGGCTAGAAAACAGAAACTCATTGAAATGTTATAGGATAATAAAGAATGGGGAAGAGAAAGATATGTAGACCAATAAAACAGACAGGAGAGAGACGGAATGGCTTGGATTGGAACAGGATCGATGTTTTTTTAAGAGGAATAAGAAGTAACAATGTAGAAATATGTTAATTATATGGATGAACAGAAAGGACAGTTCATATTTTGATAGAGTGTAAAGAGGCAGCATGGAGGCAGGAAGTATGAAAGAAGAAATGGGAAAAGATACATAGCGAGCTGATAGCCATAAAAATGGTTATGGGGAAAAATGAAAATAGAAATAGAAACATAGGGAACCTGTTTTGGAAACCTAAAGAGAAATAGATGAGAAAAGTAAAGAGTGGAAAAGAAAATATGCTGGGATAAGGGGAATCAGCAAACTAGAGTAGAGGATAGAAGGGTAGGTAAAGTCTGTCTACCCAACGCAAGTGCACGGCGGCCGCTTTCTTTGACAAACCCTCATAATCGTTTTACAACATGGACCCTCCTCCTGACGGTCCTTTCTACAATGTTGCAACATTTTAACATCACCGTCTTGCACCTAATGAAACAGAACAACTGGAAGTTGGAAATTTGGCAACTGAGACTCCACGCGGAGTAGACATGCAACTGTCATTTTCAACAAATGGGGGCTGCTATTGGACCCCAACGACAGTGTTCCATTTCTGAAGTGTGGAGATAGATTTATGACGGTCATTAGTGGGCGGGGAGGTCCCGTCCTTTGAGGTCCCTTTGACTGGGAACTGCACACACGTTGGCTAAACAGACTTTATGTTACTCGTAATGCTAAAAGGCCTTGGAGCCAAGCAGGCTGAACTAGCAAGGTTAATAAGGTAAACGGCACCATAATTTATGGTGTATTGTGAAGCGGAAAAGGATGGTGGCACACAGTTCCAAGTTTGCGCTACAGTTTGAAGCAAATAGTGTTTAGCTCAGGGTAAAACAATGAGGTTTCTCTCAGGGCATGTGTATGTATGTGTGAATGTATGTATGTATTCGTTTAATTGTAAATATAACTGCTAGAGCCAGTTGCAGACAGTACTTCAAGCAGATAAGGATTCTACCGTTGTCTTGTGTATATCTGCTTGAACTATTAAACTACATAAAAACTAACTTACATCAGTTTAACACAGAATCCCAGGTACATTCACACAATACGCGTAATAAAAATAATATAGCCAGGCAGACACATAAATCTAAACTTTTTGGGGACAGCTTTGTGATACTATACTGTGATACTATATAAGTTGGCGAGCAAAGAGTTCCACGGTGGGGCGACAGTTTTATACAATTTAGTGTTTAGCTCAGAGTAAAGCAATGAGGTTTCTCTCAGGGTATGTGTGAGTCTTATGAGAAGGATGGTTTTAATGACACTGGAATGCCCGTTTCAAATTTGTTTAATGACTGCTTCTTTTTATCATTACTTCAAACTCGAAGTTGCCGACCAAGGGTTATCAACATCACTGTTTAGAGTTACTATATGTGAAATGCTTATTACTCGATAAAACTTAATTCGTTCTTCACGTCTATATGAACCGAAAAATACCTTCTCTCATCACTTCTGGTCTGTCCTCGACCAAGACAGGAGAAGAGGACTGCCCTAATCGGCTCCAAGCCACCATCTGAGTGTCCACAGCTGCGCGTGGGTGTGTGTGACTTTAACTTTCTCGAAGCCCTTTATTCAACCAAAGATTCCCTTTGTGACTATTTTGTCATGCCACTATGAAGGGTCCGAAGAATACCCTATTCAAACAAAGTCAAGTGCTACCCTTTAGAACTCTGCTAAGGACACTGTTTCTTAGGTTTCTTTTGTTAAAACAACTATTCACCCCAACCGCTATTCGACTCAACTGCCCATGCACGTGTTGTAACAAAGAACCAACATTCCTTTGAAATCCATCATGATTCTTTACTTATTTCAGTCCTTTAATTTCGGTATCAGTTGTATATGTATGTGTAGTCGACAGTATATTGTAAAAATCAATTTGTATAAATAAATTCAATTCACTATTACCCATATGGTTACGCACAATGTTAATTTCAAATTTACCCATAACTCGGTGCTAGTAATAAAAAACTAGAATGTGTAGTTTTAACGCCCGCTTTTACTACATACGGCGCAGGCGGTGACATTGATGATCAGACATCGGATCCCGTACACCTTAGCAATCAATGTATGCGCACAGGCACTATACAAGGTCAAGCGTGACATTAACAAACGTCTGTGTCAACAAGTATACCGAAGCAATGTGTGTGTACTGTCCGGTACGGATACAAAGTGTAACCTACGTTACAATAATATACCATCCTTCTCATTGCTTTCGATACGGGAATTACAGTGAACAACCATGTTCATTATTAAATTGTCAAATGTGGATTTTCTGCGCTTCTCACTGAAACAATATAAAAATATTGGGAGAAAGTTCGTTGAACCTCACACGACGCTAATGGTGCATGTGAGTAGTACAAATCGTGTTCATATGTTTGTCCGAGACTTAGTTTATTTCTTATATTACGCAGCATTGAAAATCCAGTATTTTTGTAGACCGCCTCGATAGCGTGTCTGCCTCACGTTCAAGAGGTCCCGAGTTCGAGTCTCGGTCAGGGTGAGTTATCTGGATAAGGTTTTTTCCGGGGTTTTCCCTTATCCTGAAAGACGAATGTCGGGTAACTCTAAGCGCTCGGACTCATTTGAGCATCATTTCACCCATTTCATTCATCGTCCTATATGACTTAAAGTTGGAGGACGTAAAATTACAACAACAATACAACAGTATTTTTCTGTAGACTACTGGACAATTTATTACTCGTTTGGTAGGTGGTGCATTCTCTATATTGTTAATTTTTGCAGATACCTCCTCGACTGCTTTTAGACAGCTCGAAAGTACATTCTTAAGCTGTTTACTGGTTGTTGGTAATACACTAAACTTTTGATTTGCAAAATGGAGATTGTCCAATAATTGTTGTGAAAGTAATGATATTAACACAATATGTCCAACACCTTGCACTCCCTGGAAGGCAGATCTACCTGCGGGGCGAGCAGTAGTTGTAATGAAACTAAAGCTACGCGTTACGAACCGGACTATGCCTACGTGTTGTCTCCGGGACTGACAATATACTGCGAGATCCATAAACTTCATATCCCTTTAAATGTGTACGGCATCCTATATCTGCTAATATAGTAGCCGCGTTCATTCTATCCAAAGCGACATCAAAGCTTTCTCTTCTGACCAAGAATTTTTACATGTAAGCAATTATAAGGATCTACAACCCTTAAACATATGGGGTGATCCTTCTTAATACGTTCACCAACTTAAAGCGCTGTTGCAATATTTTTCTTCTGTTCTTAGAACTGCAGTACCTTCTATTAGCTTAGACTACAAACGTGCTTCTTATGTGTGCTTCTTATATTTATGGGAGTTACATAGTGTTTTACTTAGTGTAGTTTTATAAATTGATTAGTGTTTAATAGTTATTGGCATTTAGCACTTGCGTAATTTAAGTAAGATGTGGAGACCGTGGGAATCGAACCTAACATGGATTTCCATTCATACTTGTAATATACAAAAAGGTACGGCCAAACTTTCAGGAAACATTCCTCACACACAAAGAAAGAAAATATGTTATGCGGACATGTGTCCGGAAACACTTAATTTCCATGTTAGAGCTCATTTTATTACTTCTCTTCAAATCACATTAATCTTGGAATGGAAACACACAGCAACAGAACGTACGAGCGTGACTTCAAACACTTTATTACAGGAAATGTTCAAAATGTCCTCCGTTAGCAAGGTTACATGCATCCATCCTCCGTCGCATGGAATCCCTGATGCGCTGATGCAGCCCTGGAGAACAGCCGTCCACAATACGAGCACGAAGAGTCTCTACATTTGGTACCTGGGTTGTGTAGACAAGAGCTTTCAAATGCCCCCATAAATGAAAGTCAAGAGGGTTGAGGTCAGGAGAGCGTGGAGGCCATGGAATTGGTCCGCCTCTACCAATCTATTGGTCACCGAATCTGTTGTTGAGAAGCGTACGAACACTTCGACTGAAATGTGCAGGAGCTCCATCGTGCATGAACCACAATGGGGTATTTTGACAATTGTCTGCACGAATGATTTCAATTTACATTTTAAGAGAAATACTAAAATGAGCTCTAACATGGAAATTTAGCGTTTCCGGTCACATGTCCACATAACATATTTTCTTTCTTTGTGTGTGAGGAATGTTTCCTGGAAGTTTGGCCGTACCTTTTTGTAACATCCTGTATACCTAACAGTATTTCTAACCTTTCTCGAGTTCTAAAGCGTTTATGACATTTAATTATTATGTACGTGATTATTTATTTAAAGTTTGTTTAACAGAAGCCCCCCACCCCCCAAACTTATAAAATTAGTAGATATCCTTGTAAAAGGGTTCCAGCATTTAAAAAGAGTAATAAAGCTTCCTTACTGGTTTTTCTTTAACCCATTAGTTCGTTTTCTTACTTTTGAAGTATTTACTGCTTTGTTAAAACAACTGAAATTCACCACCTGTAGCTGCCATAGAATATAGAAAAATGTTTTAGGATAAACCAGCTCACGATTGCTATAAACAAAGCTCTAACGTGAAATCTTTGCTTGTAAATTATTATTAACTACCAGAATATCCAAAGTGCTTCTTTAATTTGCAAGTAAATATCCCTCGCAAATTCATGCACATTGAAGCAATTTAAACCCTTTAAAATTGTAATGATGTTTTACTAAGCTTTCCTTGGATATTATGCTAATAATACGCATTTAGTTATCGTTGGTAATATGTCACCCAATTATCGACGACCAGGCACGACCAACTGAAGCTGGGTGGGGACAGGAGGCATTCAGGGCCACGCCCACCCATTTATCTTGTAGCGCTAACATAGGGGATGGTTAGGAAAGTGTCACTAGGCACTGTCTGTCTCTTTCCCCTTCCTCTGACGTCTCGAACAATCGGGATGATGTTCTGAGCCGCGAAACTTCCAGACACAGCGATCTGCGTATATAAGGGATGCAGTGGACGAGTCAGTTCAGTTCTTGGCGAGCAGCCGTGAAGAGCGCAGTGCTAGCGAACGGACCGGAATACTGCGTACGTGTATCAGAGGAGTTGTACGTAATTGTGAATGTGGAGTGGACCTGTAGCAGACGAACTGGTGGATTGTAATTATGTGCGGTACGTAATTCTATGTAATCGGCAAGTGTTCCAACTGTGGAAATAAAGAACATTTTGAGTCTGTGCAATTGGACTTTTAATTTCAGGAATCCACAAAGTCACAATAAGTACTATACCATAACAGCATATGTAATATATCTCATTTCAGTTATGTTATAAAGCGTTGTAACATTATGCATTATTATAGGATACATTAATTATTTAAAATTTATTTGAAAATATCAATAAGTAAACCAGTAGTTCCTACAGTGAAATCAGCTTGAAGTTTTTTTTCCTTCTAAATGTTATTTTAAACAACGGCAACCGTGGCTATTTCACCTATAAACACGAGCGTAACATTCTTCACCCCTCCGCCCCGGTAAGTGTAACCTAAGATGTTTATGACATTGTGGTTATGGGGAAGAACAGTTTTTCCCTACAAAGCGAAGCGCCTGGGGATGCTTTAAGCGCGGTCACTATAATACATGAGATGAAGATGGAGCACTGGTGGAATGAGACGGCGCGGGAAACCGGAGATTCCGGAGAAAACCCACCCCAGCGCCGTCTTGTCCACAACAAATCTCAATTTGCGGTCGCCTGTGATCGAACCCAGGCCGCCTTGGTGAGAGTCAAGCGGTCCAAACACTCAGGCATGGTGCAGTCTTGTGCTAGTAATAGATAATGCCTTTTAGCATAATACACAAGTTTCATGAGTCACCAGTGTAACCTAATAAACCGTAGTGCTTACAAACGTAAAGCTTAGTGTTGAACATCTACTGTGACTATTATCATCATGTAGGTGATCAACTGTGACGCGTTGTTTCTAAAAAAAAATCTCCAGAACTTCAGCGGGATTTAAACATTTGTAATTCCGTCATATATGTAAATATCTTGTTCCCGGTGTAAATGTTTTTTCCCGTGGGCGTTACGTGACTCAGTCTCTTTCCCCTGTGCCGCCCCCCTTGAATGGGAAGAGCGGTGACTGCTTTAAATCGGTTTCCCTGTATTTTTGCATTAAAACAATAGCTATGCCTGCCTCATCCAGGTACACTGCTGCTCACAAAGCAGTAAAGTGAGTCCTAGTCTCGCTGTAAATATGCATACCCTATTTCCGTAATGTGAGCGCAGATGAATGCGCTGTACTCGGGAAAAGAAGTTATCGCGGCAGGCCCGTTGCTATGGCAACGACAGTCACCTTGTTGCCAGAGCTACCAAAGGGACGTGCCCACGTGATCACTCGTTGCTCGTACTCAGTCCTCGCCTTACACAATATTCGCTTCAGCTGGCAGCTGCTGTGCATTGTTTTGACGCTTTTCAGTTCATTTTTATCTGCGTTATCTGTTGACATTCTTTATAGCTGCATGTATCGATGTGACCGTTTATTGAAATACATCAAGGTTTGATTCTACATGTGAATTCCGTTGTTTCCGATTAAGACTGTCTACTCTGATTGGTGAGTTCAGAATATTCCTTAATCTGTATGTTAAATCTTCATCTGTCAGATCTGTCAGTGCTCTTCATGCATGCATCATCCAGCGTGTAAATCGCGCATGCACTTGCCAACATACTATGAAATACACTGAAGAAACTATAGTGTGATCCATATAAACCTGAACCATTTCAATAGGCCATAACTTTTGAACCAATAATATGATACACGTACAACTTTGGGAGAATATAATACACAATTGGAAGATTACATTACACTATTTACATCTCAGAGAAAATGTTGGAAGTGTCCTCCACCAGCATCTATACATGTTTGTACTCGTCTCACCATATTCTCTGAAGTTTTACGGAGAGTATCCTCATCAATGTTACTTATTTCGGTTCGAATGGATTCCTTGGGAACATCAATGGCCTATTCTTGTACTCTATTTTTTAGATATCCCCCACAAGAAAAAATCCGGTGAGGTTAGCTCAGGGGATCTGGGGGGCCACAGGGCTTTTGAGATTATTCGATTATCAAAGAAACTGGTTACAAGTTCCATGGCACGTTGCTCCATCTTGCTGGAAATAACCTTCTCTCAGTTTGATATCATCCAACTGCTCCACAAATGTCTTAAAGTTACCCATATATACTTCAGTGTCTACAGTCGTATCAAAGAAAATTGTCAACAATTGCCAGTGTTGTCAATTCTCCCAGAGCCCCTGAGATCATTAAAACAAATGTCTACATTCTACGGCCGCGCCGTGGCTCAGTGGTTAGACCGCTTGGCTCTCACCAAGGCGGCCCGGGTTCGATACCAGGCGACCGCAAAGTGAGATTTGTGATGGACAACATGGCGCTGGGGCGGGTTTTCTCCGGGAACTCCGGTTTCCCCCGCCATCTCATTCCACCGGTGCTCCCTCTTCATCTCATGTATCATCAGTGTCAACGTCTGTGGTGCCGTATATAGTAAAAGCGGGCGTTAAACGTTACACATTTCATTTCTACATTCTACGAGCTTTCGAACGAAAATTATGGCCTATTGAAATGGTTCAGGTTTATATGGATCACACTGTATCTTCTCGTGTTCGAAGTTGTTTATTTTTATATGCTGATCAATTAATAACCTTTATTATCGTGGTCCAATTCCTCCTTTCGCTGCACTGTGCGCACTCATGGCCCAGTGCTACAGCAAAGAAAGTCCCAAGGGAATGAGGTGCAGGTAGGAAATTGTTGATTATCCTGCCTGGTAGTTGTTTATGACATTCGGGACAGCCCATCCAAAAATATTCTGATGCCTTCTGCTTTTGTGTATATCACCTCGATCTTACTATACTGAGTGAACTTCTTTTGTGTAGGGCGCATGTTTTTGAATGGTTCTACTCCTTGTGTAGCATGCGTTGTCACACTTTCACTGTCCTTGTCGCACTGTGTTAAAACAGGTAAGTAAAGGCCTGAGGCCTGTGCGTTTTTCCATAGGCATACGGCACATGGACTGTACTGTTATCGCACAGGTAAACAACTGTATGTAGGTAGTTACAACCTGACCATGACAACCGCCTCACTGCGAGAAGGAACAAAACAGTCGCGTTATACTACACTGGCCTTGAGTCTGCATATACTTGCAAGGCAAATGCTCCGTTATAGTTCGCAGAGTACTACGCTACGTTGTTTTCGACGCATGCTTCTATAGCTCGCGCAGTGGTTCTTGAACACTGAAAGGCCGCGCCGTGGTTCAGTGGTTAGACCGCTTGGCTCTCACCAAGGCGGCCCGGGTTCGATCCCAGGCGACCGCAAAGTGAGATTTGTGGTGGACAACATGGTGCTAGGGCGGGTTTTCTCCGGGATCTCCGGTTTCCCCCGCCATTTCATTCCACCGGTGTTCCATCTTCATCTCAGGGTATCATCAGTATCATCGCCTGCGGTGCCGTATGTAGTAAAAGCGGGCGTTAAACACTACACATTTGAACACTGAAATATCTAAAGGAATGCTTTGATGTGAGTCCCTTACCTGTTTTCCTTGGCCTTCAATGGCAGTGATATCTCACCCCTCTCAAGTATTACTGGATAGTTTATTTCATCTGTTGCTATTCAAGGAAGTCGTACGGTTTCCAACAAATTAAACACTATACTTCCAGAAAGGTTTTTCACTACTGAGTTAAACAATTTTGCCTTTAATCATATTTTAATTCATCTACGTTTGACGTATCTTCGTCTGTTAGGTCATTATCACTGTTTCCATCCCAATCTCTTCAATTATAATTCTTACATTTTTTCTTACGTTAGTGCGTGTTATTCCTTATAAAAGAAACTTGGCGCGACAGCCCTAAGAGGGCCAGGGCCTACCAACCCAACTGCCGACCTCACGCCCACTTAAGCAAGGTAGAGGGGGCGATCAACTAACCGAAATATGGTGAGCATCTTGGCATCCCCCAGCCCGATTTTTTTTTTTGTGCTGTTGGTAGGCTGAGGAACAGCCCGAAGGGGGTTAAATAGTGCACCTTCTGGAAAGAGCTTAACCACGTAGTGACGGGATGTGAATGTTGCAGGATGCCGGGTGAAAATTAAGTAGGGGGAAGGAAAGGAGGTAGCATGTTGCTTCTCAATGACTGAAGACTCGGGTACTACGGCCGTCGTGCACCGCTGGTGGATTAGTTAATCAACAAGCAAAAGCAGAGATTTAAGTATCCAGACATATATCTTGGGTGATTGTAATTTTGTTTAGGCTAGAATGGGTGTCTTATGGTTACCGATAGTGTCCGCAAACCATGCGGGGTAGCCGGTATCGCTTTAAGCGATGCTCGCGGGGTAAATAGTCCCCAATAGGGCACTCTGATGTTGAGGTAATCTCTCGTAAAATTTGGAGGCCCGGCGCCTAATTTCATCCTCCACATATCGGAGGGACGAAGCCTCGTGAAGTAACCTCACGGGGAACCTTCTGCATACAGAATAATTAATCCGAAGACATTTATTATGTACACGTTGGAGCAGTTTCAGATTGGAGCCTTGCGGCCATGCCCCAGACTTCACACGCGTAGAGCATGATAGGGAAGACTAGGGCCTGAAGGAGGCGCAAATTCAGGAGGACAGACATCACAGATCGCCACACAGGGTATAGTGATACCGAGGCACCGCACGACCGATGCGATAGCTCCCGAATGTGCTCCTGAAAAGTTAGTCCCCTATCCAGCTTGACTCCCAAGTATTTGATTGGATTCTTCCTACCTTTGCCTGAAATAAGTGAATGTGGGGGAAATTGGCGGGAATTGGCGGTTTTCGTGATTCGGGCCGCTTATCTAGCGTAAGCTCCCCACTTTCCTCACGACGCTGAGTCGGCACCGGCCCTATACCCGGGACTTAAAATCCGCACACCATGGGTGGTGCGGCAAACCCGCATACCATAGTTAAATTAGTTTGGTTCTAATTGGAGCTATGAGTTCTCTTGTCTTCAGGTGAATGGTTGCAGGAAATGGATTTTTGTGGTTGTCGTTGGCTACTTGGTTTGTGGTAGAATTATTTGATTTAATTCTTGAATCTATGTTGACTTATCGACTTGGACCGGTGACCACCTTTCAGACTTCGAAATCTTCGCTTCTCTTCTTAATGCACATGAACACGTCCTTCCCGTCGTAGTATCAACTTGTAAGTAAAGTTATAGAGTGCATAGATCCTTTTGTAAATACATATTGGGATTACCAATAGCATCACCTAATGGGGCAGCATAATTAGAACTAGGCAGGCATTCTACTAAAATTAAAATCTTGTCAAGGGCAATTAAATATTTATACAGAATCACAAACTTGGAAGATGGCAATATTATTAAAGAATGTTTTCGTATTCAAAAGAGAAGTAACTGGGATGGGTCTTGGGCACATAAAATGTATGACTTGTTGAAGCAGATAGGTATGGGTCATTCTTGGAAAAATGCAGAGTATGGGTATAGAGGCTTCTGGAAAGAGGTTAAGCTAAGATTAGAAGATATTGACAGACAAGACATTTTTGCCAATACAAGTGACAAAAGCTCACTAAGATTATATAGAGAAATAAAAATAACCTGGGGGAGGGACGGATATATAGATATATGTAGTAAGTTAGGGCGAGAAGGTTTTGCTTGGGCGAGAACAGGAGTGAGAAACTGGAAAGGTATAGGTCAAGAGAGGGAGCTAGATAAATGTCCATTGTGTGGAGAAGAGAATGCAGATTTACATTGTATATTATATTGTAGTCAAACAAAGATATGGAGAGAGCAGGCTTGGCTACGTAAATGGGACAATTTGTGGGGTGAAGTAGTAATTAGAAAAATGCTGTCAGTAAAAGGAGAAAAGAACAGGAGAAATATAGGGAATTATTTAGGGAAAGTTAAAGAGAGATGGCTAAGAACAATTAAGAGAAAAATATAGAGTGGGATAGGTGAAATGGCAGAAAGTGTAAAAAAAAAAAAAAAAAAAAAAAAAAAAAAAAAAAAAAAAAAAAAAAAAAAAACCTAGGGTTAGGTGTATGGGGACTGAATTACTATTCAATGGTGGGCAACATGATAACATGATAGGATTTTCAGGTTTTAGGTATATATGGCATATTTCAGTATGGATTTTATAATTGTAATCTTGATTTTGTATTTGCATTTGTTGATGTAAAAGGAAATAAATTACTATTACTAAGTAAAGTTTTTCTACACGTTCTTCCTGTTGTAGTATCAACTTGTAAGTAAGGTTTTTCTACACGTTCTTCCGGTCGTAGTATCAACTTGTAAGTAAAGTTTTTCTACACGTTCTTCCGGTCGTAATATCAACTTGTAAGTAAGGTTTTTCTTATTTCACCATTCAGTTCGAACCTTATTCTAACCCCCTCTATAACTTTATCACGTGACTAAACTAGCTCACCCTTCTCAAATATTACATTATTATTGGTTTTTCATTATATTCCGAATTTTTGAATTGGTTTTCAAAACTCATATGGCTCACTGACGTTCCGCCCACGCTGAGTTGTGGAACGCCTACCCTGAGTTGTTTGTAACGGTATGCATCGTTACCAAATCAGCGAAGTAAATCTCTTTAGCGTTCATGCTCAACTACATTTTGAAAGTCCTTTGTCCCAAAACATTCCTAGCTGAAAGAATACAATAGTCTTCAGACATTGAACTTTTACTAACACAAAGAAGGTAACGGCCCTTCTTTCCTGTCTCTGCGACGTGTATAGAGTTTTACCAGAATATTTTCTCTTTCTTGCCCGGATGCTTCTGTGTATGTTATATTAAATTATATTCTTCCTTTCTTATTCTTTAAGTCAACTGCTATTTTAATCATTCTAATTTCATATTATTATAACAAGATTGTTATATTAGTTTAGCATAGCATTTCTATTAATTTATCTTCTCTTTTAATTATTTGACTTCGATTAATTCGCCGCCTCCTAATCGCTGCCTTAGCCCGCTACGCCACGGCGCAGGACTGTTTTCCCTTATACTTCAATGTTCTTTCATCCACGTGGTGGCACACCCTTTTTCCACTCCATTTGTCCAATTTGGTCAAATCATTGGCGGCACAACATTTCCTCTTTCATTTTAAAGATTACATTTCTGCAAGTAACCCATTGTTTGCCATCCCATCTGTCCACATTAATTCTATAGGATTCAGATTTGGATATTAGGGAGGAAGCCTAAGGATGCATGGTTATATTCTAACAGTATTTGGTCAATCGAAAAGTTCTTCTGAGTCGGCTTATTGGCTAGAATTAAGTCATACCATTTTGTTTTGGTGCTATTTTCAACAAACGGGATATTGTAATTTTGTATCCTAGAAAGCATATATGTTCTTAAAGAACTTGACGTTGGAGGTTTATCTACTTGTGTATTATGGTAAGAGGCATTATCTATTGCTAGTACCGAGTTAATGGGTAAATGTGCACTTAACATTGTGTGTAACCATTTAATGTAATTTCCAGTATTCACTCTATTCATTATGAACACTTAATATATGTATGACTGTCACAGTACTTTACAGTAAACTATATCCGGGGAGCCCCGAATACATATTGCATATTGCATCAAGTAACAGGAGTGATAGGTTCGCTGAGTATAGGAGTTGGAAGGAGACAGTATAGAAAGATTAGATCTAGGCTCGCTGACTGTTTTATGGGTGAAGGTCAGTGTTGCAGAACCATTGCGCAACTTGTAATGGCAGTTATTTGCACATTTGATGGCCATGCTGTGCATCTGACGTCATTCATACTCTGCGTGTATATAAGAGTCAGCGAAGCGATTGCTACTGTAAGGATTAACTCCTTTGTTACCTCGGATGCCCGCAAGCCATACGGGGTACCCTTAACGCCTGAAGCGGCGTCTCGTAGCGTCGTAGTCTCCTAGAGACCGAACCAGGGCGCTTCTATGAGCAGGAATTTTATCGTAAAATTTTGTTGCCCGGCGTCTAATTTCGTCCTCCACGTATGGGAGAAGGGAAGCTTCGTGAAGCAACCTCACGGGAAAGAACGGCCCACAGAATAGATGGATCGGAGTCCTCTATTCTGTGCACGCTGAAGGTATGCTATCCAGCTATCGGCAGCCATGCCCCAGATTTCACAGGCACACAGCAAAAACCTTCTGGCTGTTAACAGCCTGTCAGTACACGACTTGGACTTGGACAAAACGGCTATGTACTGCGGCATAAGACACCCGGACGGGGATAGCCCCGCCCGACTAGGACTACCTCTGGACCTCTGGACAAAACGGGAAGGGTGACGTCTACTCCTTAAGCATTTCATAAGTTACTTTTATAGCACACTCTCTGTAGCTCTAATCGCTAATCTCTTTATTTCTGGACTGCCCCAAATTGCGCCAGGATACTAAAAAATCCTTAACCAGTAAGAGGTTTAATTGATTTATTTTAATACGTCATCTAACGTTAAGTTATATCGGACGATGAATGAAATCATCTTCAAATAAGTTCAGGGCCGCGCCGTGGCTCAGTGGTTAGACTGCTTGGCTCTCACCAAGGCGGCCCGGGTTCGAACCCAGGCGACCGCAAAGTGAGATTTGTAGTGGACAACACGGCGCTGGGGCGGATTTTCTCCGGGATCTCCGGTTTCCCCCGCCATCTCATTCCACCGGTGCTCCATCTTCACCTCACGGATCATCAGTGTCATCGCCTGCGGTGCCGTATGTAGTAAAAGCGGGCGTTGAACACTACACATTTCATTTTTCAAATGAGTTCAGGGTCCATAGAGCGGAGAGTTACCAGACATTCATCTTTTACGATAAGAGAAAACCTTATCACCGTGACCGAGATTAGAACTAGGGACCTCTTGAACGCGACACTACCACCACGATACACAGACGGGCCAATGTTCTCCAACGTTAAGTCATATCGAACGATGAATGAAATTATGTTCAAATGAGTTCAGGGTCCATAGAGCGGAGAGGTACCAGACATTCATTTTTCAGTATAAGGGAAAACTTTATCTCCCTGACCGAGATTAGAAGTAGGGACTTCTTGAACGCAACACTACCACCACGCCACAGAGAGGGGCTAATGTCCTCCAACGTTAAGTCATATCGGACGCTGAATGAAATGTTCAGATGAGTACAGGATACATAGAGCTTAGCGTTACCAGATATTCATCTCTCAGGATAAAGGAAAACCTGTCTCCCTGACAGAGATTAGAACTAGGGACCTCTTGAACATGACACTACCATTACGCTACAGAGACGGGCCAATGTCCTCCAACGTTAAGTCATATCGGACGCTGAATGAAATGTTCAGATGAGTACAGGATACATAGAGCTTAGAGATACCAGACATACATATTTCAGGTTAAAGGAAAACCTTATCACCTTGACCGAGATTTGAACGTGACGCTACCACCACGATACAGAGACGGGCAATGCCCTCCAACGTTAAGTCATATCCAAAGATGAATGAAATAATGTTCAAATGAGTACAGGTTGCATAGAGCTTAGAGTTGCCTGGACGCGCCGTGGCTGAGTGGTTAGACCACTCTAATCTAGTCGAGGTGGCCCGGGTTCGATCCAGGCGACCGCAAAGTGAGATTTGTGACGGACAATACGGTGGTGGGGCGGATTTTCTCCGGCATCTTCGGTTTCCCCCGCCATCTCATTCCACCGGTGCTCCATCTTCATCTCATGCATCACCAGTGTCACCGCCTGTGGTGCCACATGTAGTAAAAGTGGGCGTTAAATACTACACATATTTCTTGGAGTTACCAGACATTCATCTTTCAGGATAAGGAAAACCCCTGGAAATGACCTTAGCACCCTCACTGAGATTAGAACTCGTAACGTCTTGAACGTGACACTACCACCGCGCTACAAAGGCGGGCCAGTTTATAGATTCCTTTATCAGAATTCCAAGTACATATTATGTTCGCTGTATTTATGTTTTACAGTTATAAGGTTGTGATGTTGGCGCTGACACTCCATTTTCGTAAACACACGAAACAATATCGGGATATATAGATAAGTGTACGCTTCATTCATTTGTTTTCTGTATTTTCTGTGTTTTGATCTCAACCCTGACTTGCCTCAGCACTTGAAAGCGCATTTTGTTTGACCATTTCTTTAGTTTAGCTCTGTAAAACATTCCTGAAGCCAATTGCTGAACAATTTGTAATTGTTTTGATAAATATGATTAACAATTACGCGTATGTGTGTCTCTAAATGGGTTGCCCACCAGATCCTAGTGTACCCACGTGTTAGGCGAACACGTGTTGCTCATATTAGCAACGTCGCGCTGCAGTTACGAGCTTCCCCGCTTATGCGTCAGGCCCCAGCTTACAAAAATAGAAGCTTAGTAGAGTACGTAAAATGAGAGTAGACAGGAGAATGAGCTTTTGTGAGAATTGCTTAACCAACTACGTCAAACCGTTGTTATATTAATTTGTACTTTACCACATAGGCAGAGTTGGTATTGTATTCCACCCTAAAACTTCGTACCAAGATTTTACTTGAAATACACTTTTTAGGGTCCCTGAATCCCCCCCTGCTAAAGACACATTTTAAGACATTGGCCAGCGTGTGTTTCTGTGAATAGTAATAACTGTTGGTTATGATTACTTATGGTTTCATTACAGAGCACCATTTGCATGAAACCATATACATAGCATGCCGGAAACCAGTGTAGTTAAGAAAATATTCATAGGAACGCTGGATGGCAGAAGGAGAAGAGGAAGACCAAGAAAAAGATGGGTAGATGATGTATAAGATGACTTGAGAAAGTTGGGGGTTAAGGGCTGGACCGAGCAGAATGGAAGAGGGTGGTTCGTGAGGCCAAGGGCCTACATGGCCTGTAGCGTCAACTATCATCATCATCATCATCTATACAGAAGGAGAAGAGGAAGACCCAGGAAAAGATGAGTAGATGATGTATAAGATGACTTGAGAAAGTTGGGGGTTAAAGGCTGGACCGAGTAGAATAGAAGAGGGTGGTTAGGGAGGCCAAGGGCCTACATGGTCTGTAGTGCCAACTATCATCATCATGTATACAGAAGGAGAAGAGGAAGACCCAGGAATAGATGGGTATATGATGTATAAGATGACTTGAGAAAGTTGGGGGTTAAAGGCTGGACCGAGTAGAATAGAAGAGGGTGGTTAGGGAGTCCAAGGGCCTACATGGCCTGTAGCGTCAACTATCATCATCATCAACTATACAGAAGGAGAAGAGGAAGACCCAGGAATAGATGGGTATATGATGTATAAGATGACTTGAGAAAGTTGGGGGTTAAAGGCTGGACCGAGTACAATAGAAGAGGGTGGTTAGGGAGGCCAAGGGCCTACATGGCCTGTAGTGCCAACTATCATCATTTGCATGAAAACAGACGCTACCATGGGTAGGGATCATTTACTAGTGTGTCCAGCAATTAAAAAAAAAGAGATATCCAAATTCAACTAATATTCTATTATTGGGAGAATAGATGAGGTCTAGAACATTAGCAAACAACAATCTTTGTGCAGTTCGAGATGTCATTGTCTTCAGTTTTTCATTACTTTAACTTTGTTCAATTAGATGCGTTATTCGTTTTTTTTTTTATGTCCCAGGCATACAAAGAGGACCGAATGTCAAACTTATCACTACAGCACGGATTTTTGCATATTTGCGTGTTTTATTCCTTGATATTTAAACATATACATGTATGTAATACATTTATTCCACATTGTAAAAAGTTTTTGATATTTAAACATATACATGTATGTAATACATTTATTCCACATTGTAAAAAGTTTTTGATATTTAAACATATACATGTATGTAATACATTTATTCCACATTGTAAAAAGTTTTTGATATTTAAACATATACATGTATGTAATGCATTTATTCCACATTGTAAAGAGTTTATTACGGAAGTTTTATAGTGGAATAAAGGCATATTTAAGGGGTTTGTGCATAGTTAACTAATTTTTGCATATTTTTCATAACTTTTACTTTTGCAGCAGTGATTTTTACAAGAATAAGAAGAGAAAGATACAGAAATGTTCTGTTTTGCTGCTCTGTTTGTGTAGGAGTTAGGTATTATGTGTCAACAATCATGCGGCACATTTGAAGTTCCGAGCGGCTTTTGCATCATAAAACTTGATATGGTTTGTAATAAAATTGCAAACGAAGCCATCTGCCGCTACGATAACATCTCCAAGAATTAAAAAGTGTCATTTTCACATAACATTTAAACTTACACTAGTGTTTTGGATAGAGTCAAACTGAAAAATTCAAGCTTATTTCGCTTGATGAAATTTGAATGATGAATTGATGGAAATCTTACTTTTATCTAACAACAAATGAAATATACTACTGTGAAAGCGTCTTCAAACATTAAGTTTTATTTTTGTATTTTCAGAATATATTAAAAATGAATACGATTTTCGAGTTCGTGATTATATTCAAGATATTCTCGGGAAACAAGCCAGGTGAAAAGACGATTAGAAATCGACGTTTCGGGAGTGTGCATCAGGATATCGACGGATTTCCATAACTGGACTTCCAGGTTCCGGGAGTGTACCGCATTCCCTGTGAATGTGGGACACCGCATATAGGACAAACCGGAAGGGCCATCGCTACCAGAATAAACGAACATGAACGGAGCATTTGTTTAATGCAACCTGAGAAGACTGGCCTGGCAGAGCATTGTTTTGATAACGACCATAGAGCTAATTTTCGGGAGATGACCATCTTGGCAAAATGCAACAGTTACTGGGAGCGGAGAATTAAAGAGACTTTGGCGATTTCCTCTGAAAGGAGCATGCTTAATCTTGATGCTAGATTTCAGTTCAGCTCCTCTTGGAAACCGGAGTTAAAAACGGAAATCCGTTGACTTAAGAAGCACAGATCAATACAGTTGATAATTAAGTTAAGTAGTTACGTATCTTTGACCCAATTAATGTTCTATACTCACGCCATCTCCTGACCTGGCATTTAATTTACTGAAAAGTGTTTTGTTTAGTAATGCGAATTATTATGGTGTTTTGTCTTTGTTTACATTTGTGTTATATCCAGTGATTCATTTGTGGTTATAACATTTAATAAATATCCTGATGATGGGAGAGATGCACACTCCCGAAACGTCGATTTCTAATCGTCTTTTCACCTGGTTTGCTTCCCGAGAACAACTTGAGCATAAAATGCACGATTTAACCATCTGATATTGCAGTAACAGTCCTACGCCGTGGCGTAGCGGGCTAAGGCAGCATGTCTTGGTCCCTGGCCACGGAAAGCGGCCCGGGTTCGATCGCACCCATGTGGTGGGGATTTTAGGTCCCGGGCATAGGACCGGTGCCCACTCAGCATCGTGAGGAAAGTGAGGAGCTTACGCTAGGTAAGCGGCCCTGGTCATGAAAACCAACATCCCGAGATGCTGACCACATCTCCCCGTATTGGTTGGATGATCGTCCACCTCTGCCGTGCGTAAGTGGGCGTGAGGCCGGCAGTCGGGTTGGTAGGCCTTGGCCCTCTAAGGGCTGTCGCGCCATGGGTTATTATTGCAGTAATATACCTGAGAATTTTAGTCTTCACCAGAATTAACCGAGGCGTGTCGTTGTCGTTAACATTAATGATGAGTCTGTCTTCCATGTTGGAAACAGATTGAAGATCTCCGTTTTCCACATCCTCTACATGTTTGATATATTTCTGCCACCGTTGTAGAGTCACTTCGTGGCTTTGTTCTTTTAAGATTTCTATTGTATCACACACTGGTTGCTTCTTTAGATTCCTGAATGCCATTGAACGCCTTATTTGTGCCCAGACCATTTCTATTTGATTTAAAATGCAGTGATTAGGGGGTAACCTTACCACAGTATGCCCATACGAATGTCGGTTGATTAACTCAATCAGATATGGGGGCTGGGTACGGAATAGGGATGTTATATTTCTCCATGTATTCGAGAATATTTGCCTTTTCCCATGAGGTGTACGTTTCGGATTTAGGACCTGACTGTGATAACCAGCGTTATCTAATACAATCATGGATGGCTCTTGTAATCTACGCAAGATACTATTTTCAAACCATTCTTCAAAAATTTGTGCGTTTATTGGCCCATGGTAATCTGCAAGAGCATTTGCCGTGTTTTTATGCGTCACAAATAAAGTGTCTTTTACAAAGCCTGGTCTTCCCCTACAATGTACGAGGGCTGTTCAATAAAGAATGATAATTATTTATTTACGGTCATAAACGTTGACACTAAAATTCAGTCTTATTGTATTCTGTTAGCTTAATGTAATACAAAGACGCCGTAGTAGTTTTATTGTTCGTACTCCTGGTTCCCGCCTATGAGAACCAGGCAAGTTCAGACATGTTCAGTATCGCCTACCGCTACAATGGAGGTAACACGTGAGGAACAATATGCGGCTTTGAAATTCTGCTTTCGTCTCAACAAATCTTCAGTTGAGGCCTATACAATGTTACAGGAGGCCTATGGAGAGTCTGTTCTTCCCGACAGCGCAGCTCGAAGGTGCTTTAAAATGTTTAAAGAGGGGAGACAATCGATTTCAAAGGAAGGTGGACCTGGTAATGAATGTGTAGTGTTTAACGCCCGCTTTTACTACATACGGCACCGCAGGCGGAGACACTGATGATGCATGAGATGAAGATGGAGCATCGGTGGAATGAGATGGCGGGGGAAACCGGAGGTCCCGGAGAAAACCCGCCCCAACGCCGTGTTGTTGATCACAAATCTCACTTTGCGGTCACCTGGGATCGAAACCGGGCCGCCTTGGTGAGAGCCAAGTGGTCTAACCACTGAGCCACGGCGTGGCCAGGTGGACCTGGTGCTCCAGTTACTGTTCTTACGGAAGAAAACATCTACACTGCTGCTGCCATTGTGAGAGATGATCGACGAATTACCTTAAGATCACTTTCTGAAATACTGAACATTTCATTGGGTGCCACCCACACGTTGGTGACTGAAACATTACACATGAGACGTGTTTGTGCACGATGGGTTCCAAGACTGTTGATTCCCGAACAAAAGGACATTCGCATGCAGGTCTGCATGCAGTTAAAGTTGATGTTAGAGGAAGATCCGGAGTTTCTTTCAAACGTAATCACTGCTGATGAAACTTGGCTACATCATTTTGATCCTGAGAGCAAACAGCAAAGCTCAGTGTGCATCACCCAACCCCAGGAAAGCAAAAGTGGTTGCTTCTGCTGGGAAAGTTATGGTCATCTCATTCTTTGATATTCATGGAATGGTTTATCAGCATGTTGTATCTGCACACACATCAGTAACTGGACAATACTACAGGGATGTCCTGAAAACATTGCAAGTCCATATCAGGCGCAAAAGACCACATTTCCGTGAAGCAGGCTGGATGCTGTATCACGATAATGCGCGGCCGCACATTGCCAATGTTGTTGCTGAATATCTTGCAAAAATCAACGTGAAGTGCATCCCTCACCCTTCCTATTGTTCGGATTTAGCCCCGTGTGACTTTTTTATATTCCCTAACTTAAAGAAACGCCTTCGGGAGGCATTATCCATCATCAGAAGCAGTGGTGAAGGCTGCGGAGGCGATTTTGAAGGATCTCTCAAAAATGGTTTCCAGCGTGCCTTTGAAGACTGGCAGAAACACTGGGACAAGTGCATCGCATTCAGGGGAGACTATTTTGAGAAAGACCATTAAAATTATGAGGATGAGTAAGGTAAGTTGTAAAAAAAAAAAAAAAAAAAAAAAAAAAAAAAAAAAGTGATCATTCTTTAGTGAACAGTCCTCGTATTATGCAAATTCTCTCAGTTTTACTAAGGGGTGTAGTTATAAAACAATTGTCACTATCATCACACCAGTTTTTCATACGACGGAATTAGTCATACCACGTTTCATCTAAATGTATGTCATTGTAACCTTGGACACGAAGTTGAGTGATTTGACTCAAATACTTATACCTACCTCCACGCAACATTATTTCATTCGGCTCACCTCTAATAAATTTCCTTTCCGTAGCACCATGCTCAAATCCCATGGATAATAAAGGACTATGCACTGTACGTTTGCTATAGGGGTACACATAGTCACTTCCAACGATCACGATTGAAGTCGTCGGTCTTGTCAAATGAACACTTAGTTTTATTTAATTTCTTTTTAGTTTGATTGCTGTAACTAGCGATGTCAATTGGTGCAACTTTTCTGACCGTTGTTATTCCTACACCAGCCGGATCAGCAGTTAATTTATTCAAATTTTTCGACAGTAGTAACCCCCTACCGCATTTTCAATTACAGGTTTCAGAAAGTTTCTAAAATTCACTAACATATTTGCGCTGTTACCTGATCTTGCTTCCTCTCCCTATAACGTCTCTTTTCTTGGTTGGAATCCTAGCTGACGATTGTATTAAGATATGCCGGCCCTCGTAGCCATGGTCGTTAGAACGTATGCCTCTAGCGTTCCACCGCGTAGAGGGTCGTGGGTTCGAGTCCCGCCTTGGGCATTGGTGTTTATGTGTATAATGTATATGTGTGAAAATACAGAAAACCGATAGGAAAATAAACGGGAACAATAAAAAAACGGTTAAATAAGGAAAAGAAATATATATATATATAATAAAAAAAAGATATCATCAGCTTCGTTAACTTCACAATTTATTAAGTCACCATTCTCATTACCTTCGTTAATTTCCTCGTTCTCTTTATTAAAACTCCCACTATTTAGCCACGGTCTAAAGAGAAACATCGTATTTAGGTTACTAGCAACACAGAACTGATGTACTGTCCAGCAACGCAAAGAAAGTCCCTGAAAGGAATGTGCTCCCTTACACAGTGGTACAAGGACAGCGAATGAGTGTGACAGAGAACGCATGCTATACAAGGAGCAGTACCGTTAAAAAAAACATGTGAACTATTCACTCTGTACCTAAAACCGAGAAGATTCATTCAGCCGTCAGAATGTTTTTGAATGGTCTGTAACTGTCCTGACATGGGGTGTTATAAACCTGTCCAGGGAGGGTGTGGGAACCTTCGCCAACCCCCTGCGTCTCAGGCCTCGGAGACTTACTCTCCTGAGGAGGACAATACGACTAGTATATTTCGCAACAGTACAATGCTGCCCAAGAAACCCACAAAACCATTAGTTCTATTGTACTTACTAATGGCTTTGTACCGGGGGGGGGGGGGGGGGGCGGGTGTATTGGGTAAGCAAAGGTTAATTTCTTGGAAATAAGTTTGTTAAGAAATTGGACATACAGTAAAGGGTATGTAAATCCGAGCTCTAGTCATGAGATATTTTATGATATTCGTACAGTTTCCATTACATTTTTACTACAATGACTTTAACATCTAACAGGCACTATTATACCTCCTGTACAAAAACATGAAATTGCTGGCCTAAGATTTACTCGCTGACTCAGGTCCCCAGGCCATAAGCCTTTGGTTTTTCTGTAGTTTTCTGCTACAGCCAGAACCTTTTCGCTGTGACCTTCAGGAAATAATAGGCAGTGCGAAGTCTAGCTGTTGAGTTCAGAGTAAGTCGTGAGTTCAGGACCGTTCAAAGATGTAAATCGACCGTTTGAGCTTCGTCGTGATAAATCATCCTATACAAATGCCTGAAACTGCTGACCCTATGATTTACTCGCTGACTCAGGTTTTCCTGAGCAGCTTGTCATTTCTTCTTGACCTTCGCTTCCTTTACCCTAATCCACTTTTCTCTTAACTTATATAAAAATTCTCCTGTACATCTATTTTTCTTTTCACCCATCCCCGATAACATGCGTAACGTCACTACCTCTTTGCTCACACTGTCACATATTTTTCTCCTGCAATTAGTTAACTCCTTACATTCTATCAGGTAATGAACAGTGCTCTCTTCATCTCCACAAAATTCACATATTCCTACCTCATTACTTCTCAACCCTTTTACATATATTATTCCTATCTCATCCATGCTATGCCTTCTCTTCCAGTTTTGTCACATTGATCTATATATTTTCCCTACCCCATTCTGTCTTTAATTGCTTATAAAATGTAAAAGATTTCTTTTCTTCTATACTTTCCCAAATCTCCTGCCTATCTATGTCTTGTACTCTAGTTCTTACTTTCTTCCAAAAACCGCTATGATTTATCTCCTCTGCTCTCCATAGATCTCCCATGCCTATCTCCAATACCATTCTTTCCAATTTTGACCACCAACTGTTTATGTTTTAATGCTTTTCTGTAGCTTCATGAACAGATTCAATAATTCCCCTTTCTTCCCAATAATACACTTATGCCAGAATTTATTTATTCTCTCTATTATTATTCCCCTCCTTTTTGTATTACCCAGCTTTAGTAATGCCACTTCTCTTGGTGTCGATTTTGGCAGCCCTAGTAGGTCTTTTCAAAACAGTCCATACATCTGGTCTAATTGTGTACCTATCTCTGATGTGTCCCATACATTGTTCTGGCTTCATACATTTTTTCTAATTATCTAACAGACATCTCCAGTTTATGTTTACATATTCTTACCCCTGACATTGTCGCCCTGCCATTAGCTTATCATTTTTCTGTCTTGTGCAGCCAAACCTCCACTGCTACACATCCTTACACCTAAATAGTCATATTCCTTTACCACTTCTACCTTTTGATCTATGAACCACTCCTCTCCTTTTCTCAGTATCGATCCTCTTTTAAATACCATTTTTGTGCTGTTTATTCTTCATCCCCAGTCAGTGCAAAACCTATGAATTGCCTCAATTGATTTTTGTAGACCTATTGCAGAAATTGCTCCTAGCGTTAAATCATTCACAAACAAACTAGCAGTCGTAAGATAGCGATCAACTCTAACATTTTGAATATCGCCTAAAGCCCACTGTATCCACATGTGTCTACGAGGAACTGTTAGGAATTAAACAGCAGTTCCACAAACGTAAAGAATAGTTCGCTAAAGAATTGCCAGAGATTTTTTGTCTCCCGCCCTATATCCCGAAACAAATTGGCTACAGGCCAAGTCGCATGAATCTAATCAGCCTTGTTTCCCAGTTCTGCACTAATCAAAATCGCATGACCTTTTGAAAACAAGATAAGACCGTAGTCCTGGAGGGAAAGGAGAAAGGTTTTCGTGAGTAAGAGATAGAGAGGGAGAGAGAAAGAGACAGAAACCGGCCAGTTACTATTGATTTTAGAGTGTCTGTTTTGAGATCGCGAGAGTTCAGTTGTATACAGAGCTAGCTAATCTTCCTGGGTGATCATTAACCTAGGGAAGGGGAGGGGGTGGAACTCTATTTGGTTGGAAAGTTTCTCGTTTCTGGTTTGTGTTTGTTTTCTTACGTCCGTCGTTTACAGTAGAGGTCATGCGCAGCTACAGACTCGCTGAAGGACCTCATGGGGTGCGTGGGGAATTGAGCGTCACGGCCAGTGTTCCCTAACTCAGTGGCGGCTCGTAACAAACTCACATCACTGCTTTCCCCTCCGGATATCCACTATCTTAGATCCTACAGTCTGATTTTTAAAAGAAGATATGTGAAGGTCATCATGCAAGGGACGCGAAGGTCGTTGCTATGGTAACGTAAACAAAAGTTGCCAGATTGGTTACACTGGTGAATCACATACTCTTGTTTATGTTTCAAGTGTTGAGAGGATAAAGAAAGGGGATATCTGCTGTTGGGCAACATTGCGGAACCTCACGTGGAGAAATAGATGACCTTCACATATCTTTTAAAAATCAGACTGTAGTAATACAATTTAGTAACACTACCCAACACGAAATTTATCTTCGCGAAGATAACACTAGGGTCGGCTGATAAGTACCGGCCTTCACAATAAAAACATTTAAATTGTTTTTTTTTTTTCTGTATTTGTCAACATAATCTCCAGAGAGGCTTATACTTTTGTCATATCGGTGCTCTAAATTAATTTAACCATCTCTGTAGCACGATTTACCATGGTCCTCAAACTAGCTGTTTACTGCATCAATGACCTCCTCGTTGTTGTCCAAGAAATTTGTTGAGGTTCGGGAACATGTGGTAAAGACTGTCTAGTCAACGCGAAAATGGCCGCCCGCCTCGGTAGCGTAGATGGTAGCATGTCTGCCTCACGTTCAAGAGGTCCCGCATTCGAATCTCGGTCGGGGTGAGTTACCCGGATAAGGTTTTTCCGGGGTTTTCCCTTATCCTTTAAGGGTATGTATGACTGAAATTTTCAAATTGTGAACTAATAATGCTAGCTTTTTTCAAATTTACACCATAGGTGTAGTATAATGTAAACATGTTACAACCTAAATTTAAACCATTTTTCTCCAGCAGTTTAGAAATTATGATAAATTTTGTATGTTTTTTGTTACGTCACTAAAAAAGTCCCTTGCGACAAAATATTTTGAATTTTGGTCTAATATTTTAACCCTATGTTCATAATACACATGCTTTTTGAAATTGCTCTGGGTTTTTCTGTGTCTCCTTTAGTTTAGGTCACACAAATTTTTTAATTTACAAATATTCTTTTTTTGTCTAAAAACTGTAAGTTTTGTGTTTGAAAATTAAAAATATATGCTTATATACATTTCACAATAAAACCTAGGGAAATTTCCATTCCTCATGATATTCTGAACCTGTGTAGGAAATTTCATGAATGTAGTACAAAAACTGCATCGCAAGGAGCATTTTACAGGAAGAAAAATGCTGAAAATATGAACATTGAGAAAACAGCGATTAAAGATTTGATTGCATAACTCACATTAAATTCCACCAGGCTGATAGGTTGGACCCTCAGATTTCTTTTTCCTCTCCTCTGTTGCTGCTTTTTCCACCTTTTTCTTCTTTAGATGTTGCTTTTCTTCTGCACAACTTCGCTTCTTGCTTTGCAGGATACGAGTCTGATCTCGCTGCACTGAAGTTTTCCTTGCTGAGTCTGCTACACTTTCACCTCTGATATTTCGCTGCAGCTCCAATGACTTAAGACTACCCATGTTAAACTCACCGATGCTTTTAATAACAGCAAGATCCAATTTTTGTTTTGATATGAAAACTTCCCTTGGGCACTTGTTCCATATGACATGATGCAAAGATTCATTGGCATTCTGTGTTTTTCCTGTTTTGCACCTCTCTAGTAATGTTGTAGAAGCCAGCCTCTGATATATTGGCAACATTTTAGGAACTATTTTGTCTGAAAGCCTTATTTTTCTTTTCTTGAATTGAAAATGTAAGAACGGAAAACAGACAAAGAATGTGGATGTAGGCAAAAGAGGGCGTGACTCTGACAGAGTTTAAAGGCCACCGACATTTAAATAAGCATTTAAAAATGGCGTGCGGAGGCAAATTATGCATTTTTCACATTCGGGAATGTCTAAATTATTTTATAGAATTGAAATAAAAAAAGTCGTTATTTTCACGATTTTCATAAAATTTCAGTCATACATACCCTTAAGACGAATGTCGGGTAACTCTAAGCTCCATGGACTCTGGACGCATTTAGCATCATTTCACCCATTCAATTTATAGTCCGATATGACTAAATGTTGGAGGACGTTAAAAAAAAAAAAAAAAAAAAAAAAAAAAAAAAAAAAAAAAAAAAAAAAAAAAAAAAAACGAACCCCACTAATGACTGTCATAAATCTATCTCCACACTTCAGAAATGGAACCTTATTTTCTGGAAATGACAGTCGCATGTTTACTCTGTAGTAGTTATTTTGGATATTTCATGCTTTGTTAAGAGTAGTCAAAGGGTATTTGTAATAAAATAAAGAAGTAATATAAAGTAGGTAATGGTGTAACCATGACAACGTAATATGATAAGAAGTTGTTGAATGTTTTAAAAGATTTTGTTCTTCTGCTTATGAAAGTCTTAGGGGTAAGACGCAGGGACGTATTTAAGGGGGGTCCGGACCCCCAAATGAATTATCATTTAAATATTTGAAATAAAACTTAGTTTAAAATAAATCGAAAACATTTATTCAAGCTTCTCATCTTAACGTCTCTATTCACCGTACGGCAGACATGAAGTTATTTGAGACATAAACGAAAAGTTACTGCACAGCAGCTGTAGAATTCGTTAAAATACACTAATAATGTCAATTACAATAATATATTGCAAAGTTAACTAATTCTGATTGTTGATTTGGATTCCCAGATACTTGCTTAAAGATATGTAATTTTTAACTTCTAAATTCCTATTCCCTTTTTCATTCAAGGAGAACTAATACTTCAAATGCATCAATCAGCCAAAGAAACAAGACAAAAACAAACTTTTCTAAGACAGTAGAAGCTTGTAGTGGAGAATATATTACATGTGTTTTTATTTTTTTACTAACGTGGTAAAAACACATCCCTGATTAAGTATTTATTAAAAGCAAATAATGCAACATAGATTTTTTAACCCCCTCCCCTCCCTCCGGAAACTAGCTTCTAATACGTGCCTGGTAAGACGTGTATTTGTCTCTCCGAGCGTGTGCAGAAACATTTTTTTTTGTTCCATTTATACCCCGCCTTTAACTGCAATGGTCATAGCGGCGGCCGTTCTCCTTTGGAACATATTGATGGTGTTAACTCGTATTCGTTGGGTTTTAATCATTAGATCACGTACACATTTATACCCCGCTTTTAACTGCAATGGTCATATCGGCGGCGGTTCTCCTTTGGAACATATCGAAGCTGTTAACTCGTATTCGTTGGGTTTTAATCATTAGATCACGTACACATTTATACCCCGCCTTTAAATGCAATGGTCATATCGGTGGCCGTTCTCCTTTGGAACATATCGAAGGTGTTAACTCGTATTCGTTGGGTTTTAATCATTAGATCACGTACACATTTATACTCCGCCTTTAACTGCAATGGTCATATCGGCGGTCGTTCTCCTTTGGAACATATCGAAGGTGTTAACTGGTATTCGTTGGGTTTTAATCATTAGATCACGTACACATTTATACTCCGCCTTTAACTGCAATGGTCATATCGGCGGTCGTTCTCCTTTGGAGCATATCGAAGGTGTTAACTCGTATTCGTTGTGTTTTAATCATTAGATCACGTACACATTTATACCCCGCCTTTAACTGCAATGGTCATATCGGCGGTCGTTCTCCTTTGGAACATGTCGAACCTGTTAACTCGTATTTGTTGTGTTTTAATCATTAGATCACGTACACATTTATACTCCGCCTTTAACTACAATGGTCATATCGGCGGTCGTTCTCCTTTGGAACATACCGAAGATGTTAACTCGTATTTGTTGTGTTTTAATCATTAGATCACGTACACATTTATACTCCGCCTTTAACTGCAATGGTCATATCGTCGGCCGTTCTCCTTTGGAACATATCAAAGGTGTTAACTCGTATTCCTTGGGTTTTAATCATTAGATCACGTACACATTTATACCCCGCCTTTAACTGCAATGGTCATATCGGCGACCGTTCTCCTTTGGAACATATCGAAGGTGTTAACTGGTATTCGTTGGGTTTTAATCATTAGATCACGTACACATTTATACTCCGCCTTTAACTCCAATGGTCATATCGGCGGTTCTCCTTTGGAGCATATCGAAGGTGTTAACTCGTATTCGTTGTGTTTTAATCATTAGATCACGTACACATTTATACCTCGCCTTTAACTGCAATGGTCATATCGGCGGCAGTTCTGCTTTGGAACATATCGAAGGTGTTAACTCGTATTCGTTGGGTTTTAATCATTAGATCACGTACACATTTATACCTCGCCTTTAACTGCAATGGTCATATCGGCGGCCGTTCACCTTTGGAACATATCGAAGGTGTTAACTCGTATTCGTTGTGTTTTAATCATTAGATCACGTACACATTTATACCTCCGCCTTTAACTGCAATGGTCATATCGGCGGCCGTTCTCCTTTGGAACATATCGAAGATGTTAACTCGTATTCGTTGTGTTTTAATCATTAGATCACGTACACATTTATACCTCCGCCTTTAACTGCAATGGTCATATCGGCGGCCGTTCTCCGTTGGAACATATCGAAGGTGTTAACTCGTATTCGTTGGGTTTTAATCATTAGATCACGTACACATTTATACCCCGCCTTTAACTGCAATGGTCATATCGGCGGCCGTTCTCCTTTGGAACATATCGAAGGTGTTAACTCGTATTCGTTGTGTTTTAATCATTAGATCACGTACACATTTATACCTCGCCTTTAACTGCAATGGTCATATCGGCGGCCGTTCTCCTTTGGAACATATCGAAGGTGTTAACTCTTGGTCAGTTGGTTTTAATCAGTAGATCATGCACACATTCGCACTCTCATTCATACTTCCAGACTCTGGGGAAGATTAGGAATTATCTTGCTCGGAGAAAAATCCCCACCCCCACTGCCGGGAATCGAGCCCGGGACCCCTAGCACGGCAGGCAGGTGCTCTACCGACTGAGCTATGGGGCAAGCCAAAAACAATTTTGTGTATGCATCAAAGATGCATAAGTGGCGCCATCTCTGTATTAGGCCCGGGACTTTTCAGCCGACCCTCGTGCATTTTTTAATCTATTTTACACGTAGATTCTGAAAATGATGTTTAAATACGCACACCATGTCACAGTTTGTAGATATTTTCGATTTGCATAATTAAAAATGAGTTCGCGTACCAGCCCGTAACACACGTACTCACCCTTATCCTACACGGTATTCATAAAATGTAAAGATGAAAACATACTGTGACTTTGGGGGTTCGTGAAATGAAAAGTCCAATTGTACCACTCAAAAATGTTCTTTATTTCCACCGACTTACAGTTGAACACTTGCCAATTACAAATAATTACGTAATGCACACAATTACGATTCACCAGTTCGTCCGTTACAGTTCCACTTGCACTCGTAATTACGTAAACACCTCCGACGCACGTACGCAGTCTGTACCCTCACTGGGCGCTCCTCACAGCTCGCCAAGAACTGACTTCCTCCAGCCCGACGTGTTGCTTATATACGGTCAGCTGGCCAATCTAGAAGGTTCTGGATTAGATTAAATATCCCGTAAGTTCGAGAACTCAGGCGGAACGGAAAGGGACGGCACAGTGATGTTTTTCCAGCCAACCCTCGTTACCGCTATAAGACAAATGAGGGGGGCGTGGCGAACGCCTACCGTCTCCTGCTGCTGCCGGCCGGTTCTATAGTTCTATAGTTCTATAGTTCCGACGTTCGGGTGACAATACGTACACTTTAATCAGGTCTCTGCTTCAAAAGATCCTGACTTTCAACCACCAAATTCTGAAAGAGAAATACATTTTGTAGAGCAAGTAGACTTGAACGGTTTGGCACGGGACTCAAATTGGTCGAAAGAAGAATCTGAACTTCTAGGTTCCAGGCAAATTACGTGCACCTGTATGTAACATACAGAGTTTCAAAATTGACATCAGGAATTTGTAAAATATTTTTCAATAGATGAGGAATATGTGTTTCTGTATAGACATCAGTGGTTTAATGATGAGCTAGGAATTGAGCATAATCCAGATGAGTAGCGATTGTTTAGAGATTCATCAAAGTTCAGCTCAAAGGCTGTGTAACTTCATAATGGTAACGAACTTCCATCTGTTCCAGTCATCCATTCTGTAGGTCTTAAAGGAGCTTATGAAAGTATGACCAAGATTGTACATATTTTAAAATAAAGGGTTCATTGTTGGTGACCTTAAAGTAATTGTTTTGCTGCTTGGTTTACAATGGGGATTCACAAAATACTGTTATCTTTTATGTTTGTGTGACAGACAGCCTAGACACGCAAAAACATTCACCGTCACCGTGGGTCTGCATGCGCAAGTCAATGCTTAACTGGTTCGCAGAGTACTGCGTTAGGTTATTTTCGACATTTACACATGTGATGGCCGTGCTGTACATATGAGGTCATTCATACTCTGTTTCTAGCTAAATTGTATGGCATGCGAACGCACATCTCTCCGGCCTTTGGTAATAATATATGTATTAACGAATGTCCACTTTGCTCGCGTTGGTTAATTCTTGATGTGCTGCATTATAATACACCGAATTTAAAGAAACTTAGCCCTATCCTCATCTCAGACTTGTGTAAGACCATATTAGCTACGCTTGCTTCTCTTTATGAGAGACTTAGGAAACTGGGGAAACAGCTTTAATGCATATGGAATAAGCGCCAATTCTCTCTGGTATCCATGATAACCTTGGACTGGACTAGACTACGCTATGGAGGAGATCCGGCACGGAGGTCCGAACTTGGTCTATTGTACCTATGCCACAAGTGGGACGCAGGAAGGATGAGGCGAGAGGAGACAGAGAGCGGCCGTCCCAAGGAGTCACCGCAGTACAGAGGCAGAGTCCCTACACTTAACCAGTTGGTAACTCCCCGAGAGTCCGGTACCACCAGTATCCCAACCTACAGGAGGGGATACGTCCTCTTCAGCTGCTGTGATGCGAGCGCTGCGGACCCCTACCACTCGTGGTACCTCTGACGTTACTAGAGGAACCGGGCCGAACATTCGAGCCCTTCACTGAATGGGAGTTGTTCGGATTGGGTTGGACTCAAGGGGGCAGTGTGTTCCCGATACCCGTGGGAGATCGGGTACCTCCGGCCAGGCTTCGGCTGCCAGGAGAGCGCAAAGAGTTGCCTAAGAAGTGCCGGGTAATAAACCTGTTAAGCATAGTAGAAGGTGTGCTGGATCACCAGGGCCCGCCTCGGTAGCGTAGATAGTAGCGTGTCTGCGTCACGTTCAAATGGTCCCGAGTTCGAATCTCGGTCAGCGTGAGTTACCTGGATAAGGTTTTTTCCGGGATTTCCCCTTATCCTTTAAGACGAATGTCAGGTAAGTTTAAGCTCCACGGACCCTGGACTCATTTGAGCATCATTTCACTCAGTTCATTAACCGTCCGATATGACTTAACGTTGGAGGACGAAATTTACAACAAAAAATCCGGAATCCGTCCCCTTCAGCTGCCGTGGTGCGGGTGACGTTACCAGAGGAAGCTCGGGCCGAATATTCGAACCCCTCCCGAATGGGAGTTGTTCGGATTGGGTAGGACTCTAGGGGGCAGTGTGTTCCCGATACTCGTGGGAGATCGTGTACCTCCGGCCAGGCTTCGGCCGCCCGGTGGGGGCAGAGGGTTATCTAAAATGTCCGGTGTACTAGCCTGCAGAACTAGTAGAAGGTGTGCTAGATCACCAGGTGGCCCCGCCGAAGTTATTCCGTAGTCTTCCCTGCGGGGTTGACGCGCGTAAGTGGCGTATCCTCTTCCACCGTCTTGAGATTGGACGGGGGGAGGCTTTTTAGACTCAAGGTGTTTCCCCAAGGAAAGCAACCCGGAGTTCTCCATCGCTCCCGGGAGATAGAGGCCGGAGTCTTCGGGTAGACCTCTTTGTACAACAATCCGAACCTCCTGTGGTTCGGAAACTGCTCCACCAGACCTGGTTCGGAGACCGTCCTACAGGAGGAGGAAGTTTTACCAAGAGCATATCATCCTGCCATGCAACACCGAGACGCCTACCTATGAAAGATGATGTGAAATGATAATGGGGATGAAATGGAGGGACAGGAAATTCGGAGGAAGTAGTTAACCTACCCAGCATTCACCTGGCGATCCGGGAGAACCCACGGAAAAACTCATAGGTCAGATAGGTCGGCCACTGAAACAACCCGGACCTCCTGAATGCGGGTCACAGACGAAACCGCGTGAGCCATCCCGCTCGGTAACTTGGTGTAAGTGACCTGAACGTATACCCTCGATATTAAACTTTAACCGAAGTTAGAGATAACTTTTAGGCTTCCGGAGGACGATCGATTGAAGTAGTTACCACATGGCCGAACATGTCACTTGCATTATGCAGAGCGGTTACGTGTTTCACGAGAGGCACGAAGGTTTGACTATTAAACACAAAGCTCTGGGATTCCCACTTAATACACTAACACGCACAATGAAAATATCCGGCATGTTAGTGATTGTGCAGTAACCTATATAGACTTGTTCTTTAACTGCCATGTTATACCACTATGTGGTGTCAGGGTATTTAGCAAATTGTCGTCCACGGAAGGGCGGGATCTAGCGAAAATTATATTCCCTTCTTTGTGTCCCTTTAAAATCGCTCTACGTTCCATCCCTTTACTCACTCCCTAATGTTCAATGTCCTATAACCCCGCCTAACCAGCAGCGTATTCAAGTCACTCCAGCAACGAGAAATAACTAAACAATTATTGACAATCTACAGTTGCACTTTTAGCGAGGGTAAATCTTAAACGTACAGTAATAAACCATTTTTTTTAAATTTAATATTTACTTACTTGTAAAGTTGTACTTTAATAATAGAAATTAATGGAAATTAATTGCTCTTTCACACTAGCCGTATGTAGGACGCACTATGAAAGGGTAGAGTCAGACTGAAAAATTCAATGCCATAGCCGGGATTTGAACCACGGATCTTCTGGTTGCAGTCCAGCCGCTCTAACCATTTGAGCTACTATGGCCAACATGACATTAAATTCTCCAACTGACTCGTGTTTTTCCCGGTAAACCACTAGGAGTTCTCATAAACACATGAGACAACTACCTTAATGACGACTTACTATGCTGTAAGTACTTTAAGGCCCGGGCTTTATAGTGCGGACCACTATTAGGTACAATTAATGGAAATTAATTGTTCTTTCACACTAGCCGAGTGTAGGATGCACTATGAAAGAGTAGAGCCAGACTGAAGTACTTACATTACTTAAAGTACTTACAGCATAGTAAGTCGCCATTAAGGTAGTTGTCTCATGTGTTTATGAGAACTCCTAGTGGTTTACCAGGAAAAACATGAGTCAGTTGGAGAATTTAATGTCATGTTGGCACGTTGGCCATAGTAGCTCAATGGTTTAGAGCGACTGCACGGAGACCAGAAGATCCGTGGTTCAAATCCCGGCTATGACATTGAATTTTTCAGTCTGGCTCTACCCTACGAAAGTAGCATTTGGATAACATTTCACGTTAACTACTGTATCAATAAAATACAATCACTAGGTCTACATTTCATGTATAAGTTAGTTACTAACACTCCCCACATGGCAACCTTGGCCTTCGGGGTAACCTCACCCCACCAAGTGATGACCGGACCCATTTCTCAGGTGGAGGCACCCAGAGGGCGGTGTCCATTACCTCCGATGATAGGGTGATAGTGAAGATGGCGGTGAGGTGAGAGGACCTACAGTTTTTACCGTGGACTCCGAACCACGTTGGGCACAGGGGATACTTCACGTGTGCTAGACAGAGGTGAAGGCGTGGATAGGGCCGACTTAAAATCGCCAACCCCAGAGCCGGGAATCGAACTCGGGACCCTTAGAACGGGAGCCGCGAACGAAACCACCGCGCTACCCCGGCGCCCCATTTCATGTATAATATCTATTATAAAACACTCTTGACTTCCTCCAAAACTTTGGTAAAGATACCTCTCTTGTTTTAATAAAGTTGTATTACTTTGATCCCATAGCTCAGTCGATAGAGCATCTGCCTGGTGTGCAAGGGGTCGTGGGTTCGATTTCCGGCTGGGAATGTAGATTTTTTTCCAACCAAGATGATTCCCCATCTTCCCCAGAGTCTGGAAGTATAAATGAGAGTGTGAATGTGAGCGTGATCTAATGATTGAAACAGAAAGAACAAGCAAGGCAACGAATAGGAGTTAACACCGTCCATATGACCATTGCAGTTAAAGGCGGGGTATAAGTGGAACAACAACAAAGTTGTATTAAACATTATTTTTCTTAATTTGTATGAATCGGTTCTCGTAACTTGTTATACCAACAATTAAAACAAAAGACTAGCCAACATCGATTCTCTCATACTAGGACTCAGCGTTTTTCTCTGAAAAATAATTGTTCACGAAGGTGATTGCCTCTTTATTTGACGAAAATCACTGTCCTCCGAGCGCAATTTTCAGATGAAGGAACAAAAAGAAGTCACTTGGGGCTAGATCTGGTGAGTCACGTAGTTGAAACCGTAATTCGTGGATTTTCGTCATTGCAACCGCTGAGGTGTGAGACGGTGCGTTGTCTTGGTGAAACAGGATTTTCTTTTTTTGCAAATGTGGCCTTCAGCTTGTCAAATAATGATGCGTAGTATGCTCCCGTAATGGTGTTTCCTTTTTGAAGATAATCAATTAGAATAACTCCATGACTATACCAGAAAACAGTGGCCACCACTTTTCCAGATGAAAAAACAGTTTTTGCTTTTTTTTCCGGGAGACTGTTCCCCTTTTGCAGTTCACTGTTTGGACTGTAGTTTTGTTTCAGGCGTATAAATGTGTATCCAAGTTTCATCTACAGTAATTAATCGGCGTCAAAACTCGGATTTATTGCTCTAAACTGCGGCAACAGAGCGCTGGAAATGTTCATTCCAACACGTTTTTGGTCTCACGTGAACAAACGCGACATCCAACGTGCGGACAGCTTTCTCATGTCTAAATGTTGATTTAATATGTGACAAACACGTTATTTTGGCATGTTTATAGTTTCTGCTATCTCTGTCACTTTAATTCGGAGGTCGTTTAGCAACATTTGGTGATCTTTGGCGATGTTTTCGTCGCTAGTTGCAGTATTTGGACGTCCCGAGCGTTCATCGTCTCCCAAGCTCTTACGGCCACGTTTAAATTCAGCTGCCCAAAATTTCACTGTGGTAAATGATGGTGCAGAGTCCCCATACACAGAATCTAACACATCTTTGATTTGCGTAGGCGTATTGCCTTTTAAAAACAAATATTTAATGACAGCTCGGTACTCGATTTTGTCCATTTACATAAAAACACTCACATCAACTCAAGCGACTGTTTCGTAACAGCTGAGCGTTCAAAATGGCTGAAACTGGTGAGTAGCTCAACATGGACAACAAAATTCACTCACTAGCTTTTATTTACGAGTGCTGCCCTCTTCATGTTGAGGTCGGAAACTTTTCAGACCACCCTCGTATTATTTTATTATAGCGTAATTAAAAAGTAGTAAGCCTTTTTAATGGATAGGTTAAGTGTTAGATAAAACATTGTATGGTACTCGAGACTTATTTGTACACTCGTGGACAAAATGCGTCTTGATTCACTCGCACCAAAAATAACTATTTTCAAAACTGACGGTTAATCAAGATTAAATAACGGTTTTTGTGAAATTATCGTTTACAGCATCCTATTTTTACTTTCTCTCCCAGCACATACATAACCGGCAGAGGAGGTTTTGCATTCCCCCCAAAATTAGGTATCGAGATTTAATTGGAAATACATGTTTTGGGCCCTAAAGATTGTAAAACTACCCTTTGCATGCAGTATGTTAAAAATGTTTTACATTCTTATAAAAATGATCAAATATTTTAATTTATTTAAAATACCTTATGTTTAAGACTTTTTATGACTAATGAAATGAATATCTTGCATTTTCTGGGAATGTCCTCGAAAGTATTTTTAGCCTTTTTCGGGGTTTCCCGGATTGTTAGGTGAATGCTGCGAAGGATAATTTTCTATATTTCCTATCCCTCCATTTCACGTCACCTTTCATCCTAGTTGTCTGTTTCAGGGTTCTGAGTCTCAGCGTTGCATGGCAGGAAATTCCGATTTTGTAAATACTTGTCCTCCGGATCGGAGGAGGTCCAGGCCCCGCTAATGTGATGCTTAATCCCATAGAGGGGAGGGGAAGGGAGCTATAATAATCTATAAGTGCTAGGGACCCTACTCTCTCCTCAAATCCAACCACCTCTTAGTATCCCCTTACCACATCTCTTCTTCCCTCAGAAGATTAAGCACAAAATAATTCCTTTAGGTGTGGTGTTAAATTCGCCCTATGTAACTTACAAAGTCATAGAGCATTCAGAACCAAAACACAGCCGATACTGACTAATGGCAGGGCTGCCTCTGAGCGCTGTGACTGTTTTCCTAGCGTCTTTCATAAGCAAGGTTTTGTTCCGACGATATTTTTAATATTAAATAAAATTTTAGTGCAAAATATTTTTGTACAATCAAAGCTGTACTCATTATTTCTCTGAACAAAGACCTGAATTGTTGGGAATTGGAGACAGTTGCTTTAATCCCAACAAAGTCACATCGGACGATGAATGAATTGATGCTCAAAGAATACAGGGTCCATAGAGCTTAGAGCTACCTGACATTCTACTTTCATGATAAGGGAAATGCCTCGGAAAATCTTATGACCCTGACCGAGATTAGAACTAGGACCTCTTGAACGTGACGCAGACACCTTTTTGTTATGTGTTGATATTTTTGGGCCTCACAATAGTACAACCGTGTGACCATGACGCTTTGTTTATAACTGACCCTTTAGTGACGTACTAGACAAGCTCGTTCAGGAATGTGCAGGGACATTATCTTATAACAAAATCTTTCTCACAGAAGTGTCTAAGCTTTACAAAACGCTAAAACCCTTTTAGTTACGAGGGCTGTTCAATAAAGAATGGTCATAATTTTTTTACGTCATAATTTTTCGCTCTAAAATTCAATCTTATTATATTCTGTTAGCGTAACGTGAAACAAACACGCCGTAGTAACTTCATTTTTCGTACTCCTGGTTCCCACCTGTGAGAACCACGTAAGTTCAGACATGTTCAGTATCACCTACCGCTGCAATGGAGGTAACATGCGAGGAACAATATGCGGCTTTGAAATTCTGCTTTCGTCTCAACAAATCTTCAGTTGAGCCCTATACAATATTACAGGAGGCATATGGAGAGTCTGTTCTTCCCTACAGCACAGCTCGAAGGTGGTTTAAAATGTTTAAAGAGGGGGGACAATCAATTTCAAAGGAAGGTGGACCCGGTGCTCCAGTTACGGCTCTTACGGAAGAAAACATCAACACTGCTGCTGCCATTGTGAGAGAGGATCGACGATTTACCTTAAGATTACTTTCTGAAATACTGAACATTTCATTGGGTGCCACCCACACGTTGGGGACAGAAACATTACACATGAGACGTGTTTGTGCGCGACGGGTTCCAAGACTGTTGATTCCCGAACAAAAGGACATTCGCATGCAGTTAAAGTTGATGTTAGAGGAAGATCCGGAGTTTCTTTCAAACGTAATCACTGCTGATGAAATTTGGCTACATCATTTTTATCCTGAGAGCAAACAGTAAAGCTCAGTGTGGAAATCTCCTTCATCACCAACCCCCCAAAAGAGCAAAAGTGGTTGCTTCTGCTGGGAAAGTTATGGTCATCTCATTCTTTGATATTCATGGAATGGTTTATCAGCATGTTGTAGCTGCACACACATCAGTAACTGGACAATACTACAGGGATGTCCTGAAAACATTGCAAGTCCATATCAGGCGCAAAAGTCCACATTTCCGTGAAGCAGGCTGGATGCTGCACCACGATAATGCGCGGCCGCATATTGTCAATGTTGTTGCTGAATATCTTGCAAAAATCAACGTGAAGTGCATCCCTCACCCTCCCTATAGTCCGGATTTAGCACCATGTGGCTTTTTTCTATTCCCTAACTTGAAGAAACGCCTTCGTGGGAGGCGTTATCCATCATCAGAAGCAGTGGTGAAGGCTGTGGAGGCGATTTTGAAGGATCTCTCAAAAATTGGTTTCCAGCATGTCTTTAAAGACTGGCAGAAACGCTGGGACAAGTGCATCGCATTCAGAGGAGACTATTTTGAGGGCCATCAAAATTATGAGGATGAGTAAAGGTACGTTGTCAAAAAGAAAAAAAAAAATCATTCTTTACTGAACAGCCCTCGTACTTCCTGTGTTAACGTCCAGGTCAATTGTTCAAATGTAACAATTGTTGGAAGTCGACTACAAAATGAAGACAGTGCCAGGCCACAAACAACATCCCAAGTTCACTCAGTGAAAGTGAAATTAATATAATCAAAGTGTTTGTGAGATTAAATGAATCAAAGTTACAGTGAAATCAACTCAAACTAGACATACACTACACACAACGCAACACGGAGTAACTCACCGCGTTGGTGAAACAGAGCTATACCCTCTGGCAGGAGGACTTTGCCCTTCAAGGGACACATTAGGCTATTATTATTATTATTGTGACTTTGTGGGTTCGTGAAATTAAAAGTCCAATTGCACAAACTCAAAATGTTCTTTATTTCCACCGAATTATAATTGAAACACTTGCCGATTACATAGAATTACTTAGCGCACACAATTACAATTCACCAGTTCGTCTGTCACAGGTCCATTGCACGCTCACAGTTACGTACAACTCTTGTAATATACGTACACCGTCTTCCAGTCCGTTCACTCACTCGGCGCTCCTGACGACTGCTGGTCAAGAACTGAACTACTCGCCAAATGCAGCCCCTTTTTATAGGATAATCGCTGTTTCTGGAAGTCTCGCGTTTCAGTGAATCACCCCGAAGGTTCTAGACGGTAGGGGGAGGGGAAAGAGACGGCCAGTGATGTTTTTCCAACCATCCCTTCGTTAGCGCTATAAGACAAATGGGTGGGCGTGGTCGAATGCCTCCGAGCCCTCACCCAGTCGCCAGTTGGTCGCGCCTTCCGATAATTGGGTGACATTATTATTATTATTATTATTATTATTATTATTATTATTATTATTATTATTATTATTATTATTATTATTATTATTATTATTATTATTATTACTACTACTACTACTACTACTACTAAAACGCTATTGAACATTGTTTCGTGGCTACGGCGACGCACACAAAAGGTTGGGCACTGAGAGATAAGGGACAGATAGTGCCGGGCGGAGATAAACAGCTTGTATAAGCAGATAAAGATAGCGCGGAGATAAAAGGCATGCCAAAACAGATAAAGGGAGGTATAATCCCGCTGGTTGAACGGTTACCATGGATTTATCTTTGGTAATAGATACCTCTCAGATAACGCACCGATTACTCCACGTGGAGTGAACATCTATCTCTCATTTGTGATTCCTGTGAACTCCATTGGCTGAAGTGATGCGTTCATTGGTGCTTAGCAAGTGACCGAGAGGGGCGGCAGTACCCCTCTCACTCTTAGAAGAATAATCAGTGAGTTATCTGAGAGGTTTCTGTTAACAAAGATAAAGCCAGGGTAACCGTTCGAACAGCGAGACTGTAAATGGAACATTCTAGTGACATCTTGATCGATAGAGGACAGTCGATTTCTTGTTTGTCACAGAATATTCCAGAAGTATCACCCGTGTAGTGGCCGGGTTTAAAGAATAGCGCCAAGGTAGACCATGCCTGTCGTAAAAGGCGACTGAAATGGTCACACAGCGCTTGGGGGTATAACTGGGCCACCCAGTCCCAGGGGACATAAATGTGGGACCTGGTCCTCCAGGTTGGGTGTTTGGCGTAGGGTTAACTCCCCTACCTCGTAAAAAGAACTTTGTTCCGCATACCCTAATACAGCCTCGGACTAACTCGGATACTCTGGAGACAAACCGGCGAAGAAAACGTCTAATGAGACGGAAAACAGATATGGCAATGGCGACTTGGAATGTAAGGGCACTGAAGAAACCTGGCAAGTTGAAGGAATTAAAGAATGAAATGGATATTCATAGGAAACTGGATGGTAGAAGGAGAAGAAGACCCAGGAAAAGATGGGTAGATGCTGTTGAAGACGACTTGAGAAAGTTGGGGGTTAAAGGCTGGACCGAGTAGAATGGAAGAGGCTGGTTAGGGCAGCCAAGGGTCTACGTGGCCAGTAGTGCCAACTATTGTCATCATGCGCCGTGGCTCAGTGGTTAGACCGCTTGGCTCTCACCAAGGTGGCCCGGGTTCGACCCCAGGCGACCGCAACGTGAGATTTGTGATGGACAACACGGCGCTGGGGCGGGTTTTCTCCGGGATCTCCAGTTTCCCCCGCCATCTCATTACACCGGTGCTCCATCTTCATTTCATGTATCATCAATGTCATCGCCTGCGGTGCCGTATGTAGTAAAAGCGGGCGTTAAACACTACACACATCATCATTCCAGAAATGTCTAGTGATATGAGTAGTGGTCAAGGGGCGACACGCCAGCGGAGCAGTAGTAAACAGATTTGTAAACAGAGTCGTGACGAGAGTTGTAATTGAAACTGGTATTTTGGAAGTGAATTTTTTGCTGTGGTCAACGACCTTAGAAGATTGTATTTGTGTGTTACGTAATTCTGCTGGTGGACAGAGTGTATTTTTACGGAAATAAAGAATATTTTGAATTTCTGCAACTTGGACTTCTAATTCTCCGAAGTGACAATATGTAGTTACTTAACTGTTACTCTTTATTATTTTATTTAAATATATATACGAGGGCTATCCAGAAAGTAGATTACGTTTTGGAATAAAAAGTAAACAAAGTATAGGAAACAAATTTTATTATATACAGATGAAAGCCACACTCAAATACTACTTTTCGACATAGTCACCATTCAAATTAAGGCATTTATCGTAGCGATGTACGAGCTTGGAAATTCCTTCGTCGAAAAATTCGGCCGCCTGCGCCTTCAACCACTTTGTTACCTCTTCTTGCAGCTGTGCGTCGTCATCAAAACGCTGCATAGCCAGCCACTTCTTCATTGCTGGGAATAGGTGGAAGTCGTTCGGTGCCAGGTCGGGACTGTACGGCGGATGAGGAAACAACTCCCACTTAAAAGATTCAAGAACTTCACGAGTGACATTTGCCGTGTGGGGCCGGGCGTTGTCGTGAATCAACAAGATCTTAGAGCTCAACATTCCTCTGCGCTTGTTTTGAATGGCTCTTCTGAGTTTTTGGAGAGTTTGGCAATACCTTTGAGAGTTTATTGTAGTGCCTCTTTCCAGGAAGTCCACCAAAATCACACCTTTTCTGGCCCAAAAAACAGTCGCCATCATCTTCCTTGCCGACATTGTTTGCATGCATTTCTTGGGTTTTTGGGGAGAACTTGTGTGCCCCCACTGCATTGATTGCAATTTCGTTTCACAGTTCACGTGTTTCACCCATGTTTCGTCACCAGTAACGATGCGATCGAGTAAAGAGTCACCATCCTTATGGTAAACGTCCAAAAAGTTCAACGCTGCAGCCATTCGCTGATTTTTGTGGTCCTCTGTCAAGATTTTTGGAATCCATCTTGCACAAAACTTGTGGTAACCAAGCTTTTCGCTGATGATTTCGTGCAACAAACTTCGCGAAATTTGTGGAAAACTCAAAGAAAGTTCCGTTATTGTGAACCTTCGATTTTCACGGACTTTAGCATCGACTTTTTCGACAAGTTCGGCAGTCACTATGCTGGGTCTCCCACTTCGATCTTCGTCGTGAACATTGGTTCGGCCATTTTTAAATCTGATGACCCACTGACGCACTCCACCTTCAGTGATAATGTTGTCCCCATACACTTCACAAAGCTGCCGATAGATTTCTATCGGTTTACAGTTTTTTGCAGTCAGAAACCTTATTACTGCACGCACCTCGCAGCTCGCGGGATTTTCAATTAACGCAGACATTTCAAACCGTCACAGTATCTGAACGGAGCACAGCACGAACCTCACTAGCACGGCTAGATGCCGACTGAGCTGCGTAACGCTCTGACCCCAAGATGGCCGCGCTAGCCCCGCCCCTAGCGGAAACAGACGAAAACGTAATCTACTTTCTGGATAGCCCTCGTATATATATATATATATATATATATATATATATATATATATAGCATCCCCTTAGTATACGATATACGTTGCAAATGATAAACCGTCACGCACAATTAAAACCTTCCAGCTAGGCTAGACCAGAGACCTGATCTTGAAGAATTAGAAATGGAAATATTAAGCCTTAAAGAAACCGAGCGGGATGGCTCAGGCGGTTTCGTCTGTGGCCTGCATTCAGGAGGCCTGGGTTCGATTTCCGTGGCCGATCTACCTGACCCATGGTTTTCTTCGGGGTTTTCCGGAGCCGCCAGGCGACTGCTCGGTAGGTTAATGTATCTCGAATTTCCTGTCCCTCCATTTCATCTCTATTATCATTTTACATCATCTCTCATCTGATGGATTCTTTCAGAGTAGAAGTGTCGGCAGGAGTCTCGGCGCCCGCCTCGTTAGCGTAGATGCATGATAGTCGGCGAAGAGATCAGCCTGGTCTTAAGGATCATAGGCAAGGACACGGGTGCCTTGCAGTATTGGCCTCGATGGTTTCTGGGAGCTTTTGCTATCCTTCACACGTCTCCACATTCGATGTAGCATGTCTGTCTCACGTTCAAGAGGTCCCGAGCTCAATCTCAGTCAGGGTCAGTTACCTGGATAAGTCTTTTTTTCCCGGAGTTTTCCCTGATCCTGAAAGACGAATGTCAGGTAACTCTAAGCTCTATAGACTCCGGGCTCATTTGAGCATTATTTCATCCAATTCATTCATCGTCCGATATGACTTAACGTTGGAGGACGTAAATTGCATAAAAAAGGAGTCTCGGCGGTGCATGGCGGGATGAAATGCTCTGAGTAAAACGCTTTCCCCTTCGTCGGGACTGACTTCGTTGTCCGAGCCGGCCTAGTGGGCCGATTCAGAAGTGCGACAGACGGGATGCCGGTTGTGCAAGACCGCCTGGAGTATCCTGCTCTGGAGAGGCGGCCTCCGGTCTCTGAACCGGCCTCGTGACCGTATTGGGGCCATGGCAGGTGGGATGCCGATTGACCTAAATCCACCACCGGGGAGTTTCTATCTGGTAAAGTGTAGGGACCTCGTCCTCTGTATTGTAGTGATTCCTTGGGGTCGGCCGCCCTCCGTCTTCTCTCGCCTCATCTTCCCTCCCGGGGGTACCCCACTTGAGGACATAGGTGCAAAAGAACAGTCTGGTCGAGGTGCCGAATCCCCTCCGAACAATCCAATCCAAACCTTCAAGAAGATAAGCAAATAATAAGTAATCCACAGTGTAACAGCCCGAATCGAGCTTGGGCCTGCCAAACCCGACTGCCGGCCTCACGCCCACACACTCAAGGCTGAGGTAGGCGATCATTAGTGCACCGATACAATACGGGCAGGAAATGTGGTGAGCATCTCGACACTCCCAGTAGGAAAGTTGGCTTTCATAGATCAGGATTCGCTACCTATTGCAGCTGCTCAAATTTCTGATGGTGCTGAGTGAACACAGGGGACTGAAAATCGGTACCCCGATAACTGGGATCGAACCTGGGCAAATTCACTAGCAAGGAAGCAGCTCCCCACGCTACGGCGCAAGACGCTTCAACAAGCTATATCCTTGAAGTCATGTGTTGCAAGTTCAAGTGCCTAATTATGGATTCTGGAGGATAAAAATAAATATTCCATTATGGTTAATGTTGCTTTGAAAACACATTCTTGTTTTGGCTCGATATATCTTTGCAAGGTCGCATTTCCATATATGAACAAACCAACCTAGCCTGACAATGGTGTTAATCGTAGCCGCTAGTGGCAATGGACCACAGCGGGTCATATATCGTGCCCAGGACATAGCGGGCCTACACAATAGAAAACAATACAATGCAGGTTTTCGTGTGATTCACACAAAACAATGGCTTTGTCGCAAATTGTAGGCATGGGTTGTCCAGAATCGCCTATTTCGCGTAGCTATTTTTAAATCGAATGACAATTATTGTGTAAAGTCTGTCTAGTCAACGCGAGTGCAGTTGTTTCACAAAGGAAACGCACCCTACCACCAATGAGCGTCATAAACCTATCTCCACACTTCAGAAATGGAACTCTGATTTTCTGGAAATGACAGCCGCATGTCTACTCCACGTGGAGTCTCAGTTGCCAAAGTTCCAACTTCCAGTTGATCTGTTTCATTACGTGCAGAAATTCGTTGTGTGTCACGATGTGGAGACCGTGGGAGGCAAATGCAGTGGTAAATGCAAATAAAGTAGTAGATAACTTTCAGTCAAGAGAAAATAACCAAAGTGATGACAATAGTGTGAATAACTGGGCCGAGTTATGTTACTGGAAAAGCCTCAAAAAACAAAGTTATAACGGGAACTGTTTCTAAGCAAATTCAAGCGCTTGTTTTGAACACATATAAATATGTACTGACAAATAATCTTGGTAAGGGGTCATGCAATGAACCTGCTGATAAATTCTGGGTATTCACAGAAATACAGTAAGAAATATTGTGACGAAAGGAATACCAAAGACGTCGATCAAGTGTGAAAACAAAAGGAAATGTTTCTCTAAAGTGGATGTTTTCATATGCGATTTAATTCGCCGAGAAATTTATAGATTCTATGCAAAAGGGGGAGCGCCCACCTTAGACGAATTCGTTGTACATTTGCAAGAAATTTGTGATTTTCGTTATGGGCACTGCACTTTGCGCGGCCTTCTAAAGGAGCTGGGTTTCAAATACATGGGTGCTAGATCTGGCGAATAGGGTGGATGTTCAAGCAATTCGAACTTTAATTCACACATTTTTCCCATTGCAATGACCGAACAATGGGCTGAAGCATTGTCGTAAAGAAACAAAAATTTTTTATTTCCCAAATAAGGTCTTTTTCTTTTCATTTCATCACTCAAGCGTTGCAGTAAGCTTGCGTAGATAATTCGACTCTTTACAGAGATTATTCATGTCTAACAGTAAAAGGTCTACTTTTCAGTAACAAAAGTATCACGTAATGATGTGTTTTTGTCTCATATTGACTCTGGTAGAGATAATTCGACTCTATACAGAGATTATTCATATCTAACAGTAAAAGGTCTACTTTTCAGTAACAAAAGTATCGCGTGATGATGTGTTTTTGTCTCATATTGACTCTGGTAGGGATAATTAGACTATTTACAGAGATTATTCATGTCTAACAGTAAAAGGCCTACTTGTCAGTAACAAAAGTATCACGTAATTGTGTGTTTTTGTCTCATATTGACTCTGGTAGAGATAATTCGACTCTTTACAGAGATTATTCATGTCTAACAGTAAAGGGTCTACTTTTCAGTAACAAAAGTATCACGTAATGATGTGTTTTTGCCTTATATTGACTCTGGTAGAGATAATTCGACTCTTTACAGAGATTATTCATGTCTAACAGTAAAAGGTCTACTTTTCAGTAACAAAAGTATCGTGTAATGATGTGTTTTTGTCTCATATTGACTCTGGTAGAGATAATTCGACTCTTTACAGAGATTATTCATGTCTAACAGTAAAAGGCCTACTTTTCAGTAACAAAAGTATCACGTAATGATGTGTTTTTGCCTTATATTGACTCTGGTAGAGATAATTCGACTCTCTACAGAGATTATTCATGTCTAACAGTAAAAGGTCTACTTTTCAGTAACAAAAGTATCGTGTAATGATGTGTTTTTGTCTCATATTGACTCTGGTAGAGATAATTCGACTCTTTGCAGAGATTATTCATGTCTAACAGTAAAAGGCCTACTTTTCAGTAACAAAAGCATCGTGTAACGATGTGTTTTTGTCTCATATTGACTCTGGTAGAGATAATTCGACTCTTTGCAGAGATTATTCATGTCTAACAGTAAAAGGTCTACTTTTCAGTAACAAAAGTATCACGTAATGATGTGTTTTTGCCTTATATTGACTCTGGTAGAGATAATTCGACTCTTTACAGAGATTATTCATGTCTAACAGTAAAAGGCCTACTTTTCAGTAACAAAAGTATCACGTAATGATGTGTTTTTGTCTCATATTGACTCTGGTAGAGATAATTCGACTCTTTACAGAGATTATTCATGTCTAACAGTAAAAGGCCTACTTTTCAGCAACAAAAGTATCACGTAATGATGTGTTTTTGTCTCATATTGACTCTGGTAGAGATAATTCGACTCTTTACAGAGATTATTCATGTCTAACAGTAAAAGGCCTTTTCAGTAACAAAAGTATCGTGTAATGATGTGTTTTTGTCTCATATTAACTCTGGTAGAGATAATTCGACTCTTTGCAGAGATTATTCATGTCTAATATCAAAAGGCCTACTTGTCAGTGACAAAAGTATCTTGTAATAATGTGTTTTTGTCTCATATTAACTCTGGTAGATATAATTCGACTCTTTACAGAGATTATTCATGTCTAACAGTAAAAGGCCTACTTGTCAGTAACAAAAGTATCACGTAATGATGTGTTTTTGTCTCATATTGACTCTGGTAGAGATAATTCGAATCTTGTCAGAGATTATTCATGCCTAACAGTAAACGCCCTCCTCGGTGGCGTGGTGGTAGCATGTCTGCCTCACGTTCAAGAGGTCCCGAGTTCGAATCTCGGTCAGGGTGTGCTACCTGGATACGGGGTTTTCCGGGGTTTTCCCTTATCCTGAAAGACGAAGATCGGGTAACTCTAAGCTCTATGGACCCCGGGCTCATTTGAGCATCATTTCACCTATTCCATTATTCGTCCGATATGACTTAATGTTGGAGGACGTAAATTACACACACACACACACACACACACACACACACACACACACACACACACATACACACACACACACACAAACTAACAGTAAACGAGTAGTAACAAAACCATTTCGTAATGATGTGTTTTTTTCCCCTTATGGTGGCAGATAAATGTTTTAAAAAAACATATTTCCTTGTAGGTACATCGGGAATACGAATAGAGGAGGCTTAAAACGATAGTCGAATATTTTAAGTCAGTTGCTATGTGTTGACTTTGACTGTCCATTTTCTTTTCATGTCTAAAGACATAACAAAAGAAAGCGAAAAAAATGACTTGCCATGTAATGGAAAATTCAAATAAATAAAGAATATCCCAAAATTGTTTACTCTAAAGGAAAAAGACATATTTGACATAAATGGTGCGTTTCATCTCCAACATGAACCAAATACAGAAGTGAGTGTAAAGAAATACATGATCGCTATCACGTCAGTAACTGAATACAGGACTGTTGTATTAATATTGTTTATCTACTTCGAATGTGTCAAGAAGAACATCACAAAATCCAAACAAGCATCTGAATGGCCTACTTTACCGCATAGATTGCGATAAGGTTAAAATTAATTTCACGTAAATACACAACTGAAACTTCAATGCAAATCAAAGTTAATATTTATTTGTTGTATACATTTATTTTAACATTCTCGCAATGTGTCAATATTTTTCAGTCAACATTATCAATATTTTTCTTCTTTGCGCCACAATTCAAATTTATTATACTGAGATTCACATCTATTTCGAGATTTCGCTGATATTATTAAATTAATAACAGCGTTTGCTGCAAATTCAACATCACTATCAGAATTACTCATTTTTACAATAATATAGATATATTTGTATGTCCCCTTAGTTACCTACACTAATGATCTGGTTTTATACATCCAACTGTCGGCTAGAAAATATAACCCATCGTATAAATTTTAAGTATATTTTTTATGGTACATAAAACATACGATTTGTGTGTCATAACATCAAATTACAATACTCGACTGGTTATCAGACGACCTGTTGTTTCGTCTGACAATTGTCAATCTCGTATTGTAATTTGATACGCTACGATAATGGCATCGTAAACAGATATTATCTATACGACTGCAGTAAATTGGTGTATTAAATTACATTTAAGTCACGTTGTACTCTGCTTTAGATGTGAGCGATTGGTCTACCAGGAGACGAGAGTGACGAATCCAGGAATACTTTGCTGACGCAATCACGTTTCCATGGGAAACTGAAATCGATTTGAGTACACGTTCTGTAGTGTACCGGCGTAGAAACGTGGATTCACGACCCAACCTTGAATTCGATTCTCTAGAGCCTAGAAAGTGGCACTGGAGAGTTGTATGTAAACACTGTATTGAATGCTGATCGCCTGTCATTTTTCTTTACTCTCTCCACCGTAGTATGTAGAGATGACAAATGAAATGTGCGGGAAAGTCCCCAAATGTCCTCTCTGTTTTGAATGGCTTGTGCATAATTGGGAATCCGTAAGACATAAACAAAATCTTGCCACAAAAAAAAAAAAAAAAAAAAAATGTAAATTTCTTAATGTAAACTAATTCATTTTGTGAATTGAAGCTTCGCGACGTGTTAATGTTTATAATTTCCATTACGATTATATCTTTTTTCTCAAATATAAAGTCGCTATTCTCTCCCCCCCCCTCTCTCTTTTTTGACCTCTTGGCAATGGAAAGGAAATTGAATTTAAAATCCTTCACATAGGAACCAACTGTTTAAACATTTGACTATCGCTTAAAGTCCACTGCATTCCCATTTTCCCCTTGCACCTACAAAAAAGTAGCAATAAGATAATTGAGCCCGCCTCGGTAGCGTAGATGGTAGCATTTCTGCCTCACGTTCAAGAGGTCCCGAGTTCGAATCTCGGTCAGGGTGAGTTACCTGGATAAGGCTTTTTCCGGGGTTTTACCTTATCCTAAAAACAGACGAATGTCGGGTAACTCTAAGCTCCATGGACCTTGCGCCCATTTGAGCATCATTTCACACATTTCATTCATCGTCCGATATGACTTAAAAAGTTGAAGGACGTAAATTACAAAAAAAAAAAAAAAAAAAAAAAAAAAAAAGCTAATTGAAGCAATTGTTTATCTGGATTAACATGAATGGATAGAGGAATAAGTATTTCTAAGAATAATTTGTACAAGAGTAGAGAAACTCATCTGAATGGGGTTGGATTGGATTACGGTACCGGGAGGAATCGGCACTGCGACAAAACTTGGTCTATACCAGGTGGAGCATCTTCAGGAGGAAGTTTGAGGAGGGAGGAGATAGAAGGCGGCTGTCTCAATGAGCCACAACAGTGTAGAGGGCAGGGTCCCCACACTTTACCAGTTGGAAACTCCCCGGCAGGCCAGTACAACAAGCATGTCACCCATCGTGGTCCTGAAACGGTCCACCATGTGGCCTCGGAAACCGGAGACGGTGCTATCAGAGGAGGAAGTTTTTCAGAGCATATCATCCTGCCATGCAGCGCCGAGACACCCGCCGACACTTCTATCCTGAAAGAGATGATGTGATGAAATTGAGGGACAGGTAATTCGGGGGATGTAATATATCTACCCTGACGCCCCGGGAAAGGATTAGGTAGGTCGGCCGGGCCTCTCGTATGCAGATCGCAGACGACTGAACCATTCCGCTCGATTATGTGAATGGGGTTTAACCATTTTTATTCGTTTGTCTTTTTCTTCTGCTATCCAGCGACTAGGATCACGGCCTCACTCCATCATTCCTCAGGCAGCCCCCTTTTACTTCTTGAGGTTTGTAGCGGATACTATAATGTTTCTGAGTGTCACACTATTCCACGTTGGGACGCCAATTTGATGCAAATAATTTAATGGCGAGCAAATAAGTCGGCGAGCAATGAGGTTTCTCTCAGGGTATGCGTGGATGTGTGTGAGAAGGAGATTTTAATAACACTGGAATGCCCGTTTCCAACTTATTTATTTACTGCTTCTTCTTTTAAAACCTCGAAATGAAAGTTGCCGACCAAGGGTTACGAATCTCTGTTTAGAGTTACTGACGGCAGAATGTTTATTACTCGATAAACTTTATTCGTTCCTCATATATATATGAACCGACAAATATTCAAGACAGAACCAGAGGACTGCCCTAATAGGCTTCACGCCTCGGACCGCTCTAATCGGCCTCACGCCGAAGACTGTTCTGATGGCATGCAAGCCACGGAGTACTCCTCTCCACAGCTGCGCGTGGGTGTATCACTTTCACTTACTGAAAGCCCTCTTCATTCAACCAAAAATCTCTTTGTGGCTGTTTTGTCATGCCATTCTAAATGATCCAAAGAATACTCTATTCATATAAGTCAAGTGAGCCCTTTAGAAAACTGCTAAGGACACTGTTTCTTACATTGCTTTTGTTATACCAACTTTCCCCACAACTCAACTGGCCTTGCCCTTTTCGTAACAAAGAACCTACATTCATTTGACATCCATCATGATTCTTTACTTCTGGCAAACCTTAATTCCGTATCATAGCTTTACACAATCTTGCGTATTCTATTCTCGTTCTTTCTTTCCATATTTTCCTTCCAATTATTTATATTTTCTTCAATCTTCTAATTTAAATAAAATATTTTTAATTCATCCGTATATAAGATTTCTTGTACTGCCTTTCATACTCTGCCATTCTGTATCTTCTGACTCTCTGCCTTAGGATCCAAGATTCACTTCCACAATCACCATCGTCTTATACAAGTTCAACTTTAGTTAATTGATGGAAATTAATCATTTCTCCACACTAGCCGTATATAGGCACGTTGGCCATGGTAGCTCAAAGGTTAAGAGCGACTGGACGGAAACCAGTAGATCCGTGGTTCAAATCCCGGCCATGGCATTGAATTTTTCATGTTGACTCTATCCATCAAATATCTTAGCCTATATACGGCTAGTGTGGAGAAATGATTAATTTCCATCAATTAACTAAAATAATAAGAGTTAAATGATGAAGCCTGGAACTTAAGTACTTACAACAGTAAGTCGCCACGAACGGTGTATCTCGGATGCGAGAGCCCCTAGTGGTCTACCGGGGAAATATACGAGTCAACTGGAGAATTTAATGTCAGGAAGGCACGTTGGCCATGGTAGCTCAAAGGTTAAGAGCGACTGGACGGAAACCAGTAGATCCGTGGTTCAAATCCCGGCCATGGCATTGAATTTTTCATGTTGACTCTATCCATCAAATATCTTAGCCTATATACGGCTAGTGTGGAGAAATGATTAATTTCCATCAATTAACTAAAATAATAAGAGTTAAATGATGAAGCCTGGAACTTAAGTACTTACAACAGTAAGTCGCCACGAACGGTGTATCTCGGATGCGAGAGCCCCTAGTGGTCTACCGGGGAAATATACGAGTCAACTGGAGAATTTAATGTCAGGAAGGCACGTTGGCCATGGTAGCTCAAAGGTTAAGAGCGACTGGACGGAAACCAGTAGATCCGTGGTTCAAATCCCGGCCATGGCATTGAATTTTTCATGTTGACTCTATCCATCAAATATCTTAGCCTATATACGGCTAGTGTGGAGAAATGATTAATTTCCATCAATTAACTAAAATAATAAGAGTTAAATGATGAAGCCTGGAACTTAAGTACTTACAACAGTAAGTCGCCACGAACGGTGTATCTCGGATGCGAGAGCCCCTAGTGGTCTACCGGGGAAATATACGAGTCAACTGGAGAATTTAATGTCAGGAAGGCACGTTGGCCATGGTAGCTCAAAGGTTAAGAGCGACTGGACGGAAACCAGTAGATCCGTGGTTCAAATCCCGGCCATGGCATTGAATTTTTCATGTTGACTCTATCCATCAAGTTCAACTTTGTTTCCTTTCTCGACTTATTCCTTTGTATTTTCCAATAGTTATATTTAGTCAAATGGAAGTTGTTGTTATTATTATTTTAAGTATTTATCTATTTTAAGTATTATTTATAAGTATTTCAACATTATTTAATTCATCGTCCGATATGACGTAACATTGGAGGACGTAAAATAAAGTAGTAGTAGTAATAATAATAATAATAATAATAATAATAATAATAATAATAATAATAATAATAATAATAATAATAATAATAATAATAATAATAATAATAATGCAAACAATAGTAGCAGAATACTACAAGATCTTCTAAAGCAAAAGAATTGTTTCAACATGCACTTCACTTTTCTTCACCAAAAGCCATTAGATTCCTTGAACGTTGAACTTGTGGGTTTTATCACTATACATTCAATTAGAGTTTATTTTCATATACACAATGTATTTTGAGGTTATGTCCACTGATGGTAGCATTGGTTAGTACAATTTCGAAAACGTTCGATTGCTTGCTCATCTAGTATGCTGTGATTTGAGAGCCGACAATGGTGATTTGATTGTAAACCACACAAGTACGAATGTAAATATTAGTTGCATTACTTGTTACATTTTATTGGTGGAATATATCTTAACAAAGCCCTCGAAAGAGAATAGTTTCGTGATTTTACTTTTTTAAACAAACGTGATCGATGGACTCGCAACCCTATCGTAGAAATGACCCAAGAAAAGTGTGCGCTCAGGAAAGAGGTCGATCTGGGTGGCTTTGTTGGTTAAACGCTGGCCTACTGGCCGCGGTTTCAAACCCGACCCAAATCGATAGCTCTATGTCAGCCAGACAGCAGCACACCGGCGGCGCTGATATGGTCCTAGCTATTGACAATATAGTTAACTAACAAAATTTAACAAGAAATACACAAATGCTGAAAGCAGAAAACGAATTAGACAACCACATTATGTTGATCACGATGTTTTGTGACGTATTACATGTCAAAGCGTTGAAGCGTCATAGAAGGAATGTGTAAAAAGCATAATTGTTTACGCAGTCCTATCGTATATACAGTATTCTTATTCGTACACACCAGGTTTTTAATAAAAAAAAAAAAAAGTAATTCTCTACTTGCTTATAAACTTGTGTGTTTTTCTTTGAATTATGTGTGCTTAATAAATCTAAAACAAACAAATCTCAATGACAAATTGCATTTCAAAACCGATACTATTGTATGAAGCAGCAATATTAAAGAAGTCGTTCCCAATTTTACACTGCTGGTCAAACGTTTTAGGACACTAAGCTCTTGTTACGGAAATGAAGGAATAATATATAACACGCAGCAGAAATGATGAAAATAATTTATTTTATGTGATATATATGATTCTACAATATGGAGCATATATTAATCTTGTAATAAAAGTTGACCTAAATAATTTTTACCACAAAATATATTTTTATGCTAAACTTTTTTTTTCATTAAACAATCTACCCTTTACAGCAATCACAACTTTTTTTCACAATTCTGGGCATTCTCCTAACAAGTTTTTCACACACACTTTTCTCCATATTAATCCAGGATGTCTGAAGGATTTCCCATAATGTTTTTACAGAAGTAGGACACTCTTTTCGAACTTCCCTGTCAAGTTCCTCCCAAAGAAGTTCAATCGGGTTCAGATGTGGTGACTGGGGTGGCCATTCCATCACCCTTAACTCTCCTTCCTCCTGTTTCTTCCGTAGGTAGTTCTTACACAATTTGGATGCGTGTTTTGGATCATTATCTTCCTCCATGATGAACCCTGGACCAATTAGGCGCATTCCTGATGGAATTCTGCTCAAAATGGAATGGTAGCCATGCTTATCCAAGTTTCCTTCAGTTTTGTAGAGCTGGCCCACTCCACTAAATGAAAAACATCCCCAGACCATTAAAGACCCCCATCATGTTTCACGGTTGATGTTATGCAGTCAGGATGCATCTTTTCAACAGGAGAATGGCGAATATACACATGACGTCGTTGCCAAAAAATCTCGAATTTGGATTCATCTGTCCAAAGAACACGTTTCCAGTCTTCAGTTGTCCAGTTTTTGTGTTCTTTTGCCCATGGCTACCACTTCTGTTTATGTGTCTAAGAAGTTGTTTCTTCACTGCCACCCTACCCCACAAATTAGTTGTCATCAAACGTCGCTTCACAATACTGAGAGAGATTTCTTTGGTATGACCGGCATTAAAATCAGACTGAATTTCCGAGGCAGTCAGCCTTCTATTTCTTTTACTTTTCAGAACTATTGATTGGTCCTGTGTTCTGAAAGTACACCTTGATCTTCCACTTTATTTCCTGTCCTCGTTAGAACCAAAATGCTGTAACCTCGGAATTGCATAGTTAACAGTGGACCGTAAAATGTTTAGTTTTTGTGAGATTTGGTAAACACAAATTTGGTGACTGCTGAAAGCTTTTCCAAGCTGATGGATGATCCTCGGTCCATTTCTTAAAATAATTTGTTAAATAAAGCCTATTATTAATATTTTCTTTCGCAGAATTGATTTAGAATGCAAAGAATAAAATATAATAAAATAATGCAATTTATTTTAATAAATAACAGTCAAATACTCACCACTACTAAGTCAGGATGCCACAATAATACTGGTAACACTACTCCAATTGCAACAAAGTCTTTGTTTGCTGTAAGACCACAATAAGAATCTGTGTGAACTCAGAATGAGGTCATGAGTAAATGTTGATCCCATATGAGTCTTACACCTATTTCTCTATTGGTGGTTATGATGCCATAAACTTTTACTTAAAAATCAGCAGTTGTTTATATAAAAAAGATATGCACAGTGATATTTTCCCATAATGAAGGTTCTTAATCATGATCTTTGTTGACATAACCACAGGATGTCTACAAATGTGCTATCCTAAAGCATATATCCAAAAACTTTTGACAACTTTCCTATTTGTACGGTTGTTAAAAATGACCACTGCGTCGTAAACAGCTTCAATGTCCATGTGCTTCAGAGGTCGCCTAGGCTCCTGTGGTCACAATTGTAGACATTAGTTGAAATGGTTAAGCAAAAGGAGCTTAGTTCTGATCTGAAGCAGGTAATTATAAACTTGGCACTTAGAGGGTATTCTGTTAGAAAAATAGTGCAAACGGTACATAGTCAACAAATTGGAACAAGGTTCTACATATAATTTACCACGAAAATCTAAAGAAAGTAGACTGAATGCAAGAGAGGAACGTTTCATTGTAAGCACAATCCGAGAAAATCCAAAATTAAGTGTTTCTCAATTATGTCCATTAGTTGAAGATGTGTCTGGAACGATGTCTGACCAAACTGTTCGTCGTGTTTTATGGAAGTACGGATATCGTGGCCGAACACCCAGGAGGAAGCCATATGTAAGTGCAGCAAACATGAAAAAACGATTAGGTCAATTAATAGAAATTAATTGTTCTTTCACACTGGCCGTGTGTAGGCTAAATTGTGGAAACGTAGGGTCAGACTGAAAAATTCAATGCCATAGCCGGGATTTGAACCACGGATCTTCTGGTTTCCGTCCAGCCACTCTACCATTGAGCTACTATGGCCAACGTGCCGATATGCCATTAAATTCTCCAACTGACTCGTGTTTTTCCCGGTAAATCACTAGGAGTTCTCATAAACACATGAGACAACTACCTGAGAACAAATGTTCTACAACATGAGAACAAATAAAGATAGCGCGGTGATAAAAGGCTTGCCGGCACAGATAAATTGAGACGTCTGGAACATTCGTCTAGTGACAGAACATTGGATGTCTTGATTGTTACAGAACAGTCTCGAATTATCAATTAGGTATTTAAGGAAGCGACGACTCGCCAAGAGTCAGTCGTAAACAGATGTTGTAACAGGAGTGTTGTAAACAGTAGAATTTGAGTATGCTCTTTGTTGCGGTCATCGACCTTGGTAGACTGTGATTGTGTATGTGACGTAATTCTGTTACGTAAGGATCAAACCCAGCGTATTTCTACGGAAATAAGAAACATTTTGAATTTCTGCAAATTTTATGGACCCACAAAGTCACAGTAATATACAGTTTATGGACTAACATATGTATTTTGACATTTTAAAGAACATGGGCGCGCCATGGCTGAGTGGTTAGACTGCTTGGCTCTCACTTAGGCGGCCCGGGTTCGATTCCAGGCGACCGCAAAGTGGGATTTGTAGTGGACAACATGGCGCTGGGGTGGTTTTCCTCCGGGTTCTCCAGTTATCATTCCACCAATTGCTCAATCATTCATTCATCTCAGGCGTTGGGCCGACCCCTCAACCATTGTTTCATTTCAGGTCAGATGCTTCGTCTCCCTCTCTCTGAGGGAACCCAAGCGCCTCCTAACGTCAGGGTTGACGAGATAGGGAGGGGAAAAAACGTGTTAAAGAACAGCGTAAAGCAGAGTGCCCAGAGAAAGGGCATGGCACTTGGTTATAGATTTCAACAGGACAATGGCAGTAGACAAGGTCAATATGAAATGTGCTCAAACTGTAGTGATTGCCCAGGACAAGAAGGCAAGCTAGAGGAACGTGCAATGTAATCACTTTTGCTGTCTCCTCAGGGTGTATGCTCGCCTTCCGAGTATGACAAGGATGGAAGACTCGTTTAAAATGCACAGTTGTAGTTCTGCCAGCATGAGTGACTCATATGTACTCTCATACACTCATTTCGTAGTAAACAGATCCACTACCAGAGCAGATAAACAGTTCAAGCCCCTCTCCCTCTTCAGGCCCCGCTTGTCTTCTTGTGGTGGGTAGACAGTACATAATACCTATCACTGTAGTTTACTGAAACGAGCATTAGATCTGGCAGTATGGGTGACTCATATGTACTCTCATACTCATTTCGTAAACAGATCCACTACCAGAGCAGATAAACAGTTCAAGCCCCTCTCCCTCTTCAGGCCCCGCTTGTCTTCTTGTGGTTAGTAGACAGTACATAATACCTATCACTGTAGTTTACTGAAACGAGCATTAGATCTGGCAGTATGGGTAACTTATATGTACTCTCATACACTCATTTCGTAGTAAACAGATCCACTACCAGAGCAGATGAACACTTCAAGCCCCTCTCCCTCTTCAGACCCCACTTGTCTTGTAGTGGGTAGACAGTACATAATACCTATCACTGCAGTCACTGAAACGAGCGTTAGATCTGACAGCATGGGTGACTCATATGTACTCTCATACACTCATTTCGTAGTAAACAGATCCACTACCAGAGCTGATGAACACTTCAAGCCCCTCTCCCTCTTCAGACCCCACTTGTCTTATTGTGGTGGATAGACAGTACATACTATCTATTGCTGCAGTCACTGAAACGAGCGTTAGATCTGACAGCATGGGTGATTCATATGTACTCTCATACACTCATTTCGTAGTAAACAGATCCACTACCAGAGCTGATGAACACTTCAAGCCGCTCTCCCTCTTCAGACCCCACTTGTCTTATTGTGGTGGGTAGACAGTACATAATATCTATCGCTGCAGTTACTGAAACGAGCATTAGATCTGACAGTATGGGTGACTCATATGTACTCTCATACACTCATTTCGTAGTAAACAGATCCACTACCAGAGCTGATGAACACTTCTAGCCCCTCTCCCTCTTCAGACCCCACTTGTCTTATTGTGGTGGATAGACAGTACATAATATCTATCGCTGCAGTTACTGAAACGAGCATTAGATCTGACAGTATGGGTGACTCATATGTACTCTCATACACTCATTTCGTAGTAAACAGATCCACTACCAGAGCTGATGAACACTTCAAGCCCCTCTCCCTCTTCAGACCCCACTTGTCTTATTGTGGTGGATAGACAGTACATAATACCTATCGCTGCAGTTACTGAAACGAGCATTAGATCTGACAGTATGGGTGACTCATATGTACTCTCATACACTCGTTTCGTAGTAAACAGATCCACTACCAGAGCAGATAAACGCTTCAAGCCTCTCTCCCTCTTCAGACCCCGCTTGTCTTCTTGTAGTGGGTAGACAGTACATAATACCTATCACTGCAGTTACTGAAACGAGCATTAGATCTGGCAGTATGGGTGACTCATATGTACTCTCATACACTCATTTCGTAGTAAACAGATCCACTACCAGAGCAGATGAATACTTCAAGCCCCTCTCTCTCTTCAGGCCCCGCTTGTCTTCTTGTGGTGGGTAGACAGTACATAATACCTATCACTACAGTTACTGAAACGAGCATTAGATCTGGCAGTATGGGTGACTCATATGTACTCTCATACACTCATTTCGTAGTAAGCAGATTGGCTACCGGAGCAGATAAACAGCTCAACCTCCTCTGCCCTACATACCCCTCTAGCCTTCTTGTAGGCATGCAGTAAACACCTCCTCATTCTGAAGAAATGAGTGCGTAAAAGCCAAGTAAAGTCTAAACAAGAGCTTTGTCATGTTGTGTAGGAAAAATGGAACAAACTCTGTCCAGCAGAATGGAGAAGTTTAGTTCTATGAAGAAAATGTGTGAGGCAGTTATTAAAGCCAAGGGATACCCAACAAAGCATTAGATTGTCAGTTGTGTCTTTAATATCCAACCATTATTTTTTATGTACGAATTGAAAAGTTGTACAAAAATATTCATGTTTCTTTTACAATTTCATTTTGTTTATTTTGTAACTTCATACGTTATTACTTAGCTGTTTCCTAATATAGCATTTGTTATGTTGTTTCATATTTATGGAGAAATATTAATTTGACTGTATCTTCTGGCAGATGTTAAAATACGAGTATTTTCTTAGAAAACTGAGGTGTACGAATAAGAATGTTATATACTATGCATGGGAAGACACCGGATGTACACTGAGATGCATTCACAGCAACTTGTCAAACATCGACAGGCGCGAGAAATCATATATTACTTGAAAGAATTTTGTAACAAAAAAGAGGGAATCAAAATACTTTGTATAAAACGGCTGCAAGGTAGTTTACGTTTACGTGTATAATTAATTGATTAACCTTTCATATCAGACGCACAATTTTGTGTTTCGTCACTTACTGTACCCCAGGATACTCGTAGAGTAAAACCTCGTTAATCCTGACCCATTTAAACCGTATTTCGTTTAATCCGGACAAGCATTCTTTAAAAAAATCTGCGAATTGCTCACTTAAATTATAGTACTGCACTAAGACAAACTTAAGGAAATTGTTTATTTTATTTTTGCACAGACTATACAATAGGAATTTCTTAGGAATACCAGGAATAGATTAGTAACAATGGTACATTAGATGTCCTCGTTCCCACACCTTTGCTGTACCTGCGATAGCGTTTGTAACTCTTTTCAGAAAGATTAATTTTTGCCTTTCTTAGTCATTAAGCTAAATAAACAAATCGAGTGTACATTGTCGTTCAATAAACTTAGAATATCGGGAAAATACAAGCAGAAATCGCTTACAATACGCGAGATACTGAAAATTAAGGCTTGAAAATGGTGCCACGCTTGCGTATGTACTATAAGGCAAAGCGAGAAGGCGTATCGGAAAAAGTTCGCAAATCATATGTTTACCTCAGCTTATCGCACATATACGGTGAGTCCAGAACGTTGAGGCGTATCGACCTTCAGAACACCAGCGCTGCGATCGTTCCTTGTCAGGTCTTATCTGGTCGATTAGAGGAGTGAAATATTAGTAAGTTGATGTACAGTAAGTTACGAAACACAAATAGAGCGATTGGAAGCTGCGTGTGTCTATAAGATATGTTTTCTCACGCCTGCCGATATATGACACATTGCTGTCCAGAAGACATGATTACGTCTGAACTGAGTATACAGAATCGAACCTAACATGGATATGCTAACATGTATGTATGTATGTGTGTATGTATGTATGTATGTATGCATGTATGTATTTATTCACTGCAATTGGGTACTACCCGATTGCAGAGTTAAGAATACAGATCAAATTACAAATACTAGATTTACAACAATAACACAATAAACAATACAAACATGATATTATTTTAACTTTAGTCACTTAAAACATGCCTATTTAATTCTCTATTTACATATTATATACCATTATAATTTAAAAGTTAAACTATAAACCATCTAGATTTTTTTCTAAATTTCTTCAGCGACAGGGGACAGCCCTGAAAGACTGCTACAGGCAATTCATTCCATTCTTCAATGGTTCTATTAACAAAAGAAAATTTTCCTACGTCGGTTCTGTATCTTCTACCCTTAATTTTATACCTATGATCGTTTCGTCCATAATAATCCGGATTATCTAACCTTACACTAACGTCCACCCATGCCTTTACACCAGCATTAGCTTTGAATAATGCTACCAACCTATGTTTTTTACGCCTAATTCTTAATTCCTCCCATTTAGTCTCATCTCCTTTTATAGGCCCAAAATACTTGCCTCTTTTTATGAATTTTATTGCCCTCTTCTGTATTTTTTCTAATGGATCGATTTGGTTAGCTCTATACGGGTCCCAGCATGCTACTCCATATTCCATAACCGGCCGCACTAAGGCCTTGTAGGCAATTTCCCTGGACCTAGCGCTCCCCTTTTTCAATATTCTCATTACGAAATGTAATGCCTTCCACGCATTCCTAGATGTGGAATTTACTTGTTCGTCCCATCCTGCATTACTTGCCAGGTACACTCCCAAGTATTTGCAGCTGTCCACCTGTGGAACATGGGTTTCCCTTCACACTTGCAATATATACCTAGCAGTATTTCTGACCTTTCTCGAGTTCTAAATCGTTTATGATATTTAATTATTATGCGGAATGTACAAGATTATTTAAAATTACCCTGCTGAACTTTATTCAAACTTGTAAAATTAGCAAACATCCTTCTATTTTTTTTTTTTTTTTTTTTGTAATTTACCTCCTTCAACGTAAATGATGAATGAAATGGGTGAAATGATGCTCAAATGAGTCCGGGGTCCATGGAGCTTAGAGTTACAGGACTTTCGTCTTTTAGGATAAGGGAAAACCCCGGGAGAAACCTTATCCAGTAAACTCACCCTGACCGAGATTCGAACTCAGGACCTCTTGGTCGGGAGGCAGATATACTACCATCCGTTGGAAAGAGCAATGATTTTCAATGGTGAAAGAATTGACAAAACGAGTTAAGTAGTTTCTGCTTACCACCATAAACATGCACAATTATATTAGTATAGAAAAGAAATTACTTGACGTCCAGCAATACGTGAACCTCGAATGTAAATTATTCTTATAGTTAAACGTACAATTTAGTGCAGCTTTAGTTCAACTTTTAGCTGAAAAAGATGGAAACATTCCTCAGCAGATAAAAGTGAAGAATCTTATGCTGAACGTGTTACATTTGCTCCCCTGTGTAAAGATGAAATTGCAGAGCCAGATTACCTTCTTGTTTTGAAGAACTTGTTTTTAAGTGAATGTAAAGAGGAATATGTTACTGTTAATTTATTAATTAATTAATTTATTAATTTAATTTTAGAGAGGTCTATGGTTTTTCTATGAAGCTTGTAGTGAAGTGCCAAGTCTGTGGTTATGTTTTGTATGAAACTTTTTCAAGCGAAAGAGGAGGCACAACCACTGACAAGAAAACTAGAGCTGCTTTTGATATTAACAAGAAAATGGTAACAAGAAAACACTGTACCACTTCTCCAGCTCAGTTGAAAACCCATGCAGTCAAAATGTCCAGTGGTGCTTTTATAACAGAGCTGTTACAGGAGGTGACAAGCCTAAGAGTCACTAAAATGAGATCCATGCACCTCTAGATGTCAATGTAGTGGAGAAAGTGGTACCCCTATTCTAAAGGTTGTGTTCAAGATAACTTTTAGAAAGATGTACCAGAGGAAAGACTCAAAATGCAAATGAAATCTATATAATGTAATTTGGAATATTTGCTCTAAGGAGGTCTTTGTTTCAGTCAAAAAGTTTAACATGGCTGTGACAGAAGCTATATCCCTTGTAAATCAAGGACAGCTTTTGACTAAATTGGCAAATTTGTCAGAAATTTCTCCTGTTTTCACCAAAATAAGTAAACACAGAGATGAACGTTGTGTCAAGCAGAGTGTTCGACGACACTTGGATTTAGAAATCTAAAGGAGAAATGCAACAAGAGTGGCAAATATCATCAAAGAACATTTGAGGCTGAGTGGAGAGGGAGTGTTGTATGCTGCAGGAGAATTCTAATGAGTGAATGAAAAGCAATATTTCCAATAAGTGTGTTCCAAAACTTTAAATAGCTTTTTCTCCATATAACAATTTTCATGCTTTGGGGTAAACTTTTTTGCAGTAAATATTGATGAATGAAGTTGAAATTTTTGGAATATGTAGAATATAACTTATTAAAGAAAATTGTGCATTGGTTTGTTTATCACACTCATACATAAAAGTATATGATTTTTTTTTTCTTTTTAAATATTAGTAATACTTCTTTTTATTCTCTTCAAAAGAGAAACAAATTCATATTTCTAATAAATATTAATATTTTGGAAAATTAATGCACATTTTTATTGTATAGGCATTGAAAAACTGGCATACTAAATTTCAGGCCTCTAATTTAATTCTAAACTCCAAAAAGTATACCCTTTATTACTAGACAATTCTTTAAAAACCATGATAAATAATTTTTAATTTCAAAACTATTTAATATAGAGCAGTGAAACTTATACCATAGTATATTATGGAAGGCGTAATTTAATCAAAAAGTTTCATTAAAATTGGTTAATTAGGGAAGAAAATCAATTTGGTATCAGAGTTTCCCCTTATTCTCACAACAGTTCACATTCCATGTAATGTGAAGCAGGAGAAGAGCAAATAGAAATTTGTTGACCATGTTGACCAATTAGCATTAAAACTAAGTAAAACTTTTTTTCTTTTAAAGTGTCTAAAGAACTATGTCCCAGAAGCAACTATTAGAATGATTTATTTCTCCCTCATTCAGTCACACATCTCATATGGTCTGGAGATCTGGGGCAATACTTCGAAATTAAATTTACACAAAATTTTTACTTTACAGAAAAGAGCAATTAGATACATATCTAATTTAAAAACTAAAGAATCATGTAGGGAAGCCTTTCGTCAGCAAAAAATAATGACGCTGACAAGCGTCAAAAACAATTTTATATATGATAAAATACATCCCATTGCAAACAAATTTGGATATTCATAACCACAACACAAGAAACAAGAATAATTTCGCTACTATGATGTATAGACTCCACCTGTGTGACAAGTTGCCTAGTTACATGGGAGCCAAGCTATATAACAAACTCCCAGCAGAAGTTAAAGTGTCTAGTAACTGAACAAAATTCAAATGTTTCTTGAAATCATATTTAATTAATAATGTTTTTTATTCACTTGATGAACTTCTAAACTAAGACTACAACTTCAGAATTTATTGTTTGAGTGCTAGTTTCTTATTTTACAATACTTATGACTAAAACCTAGACATTGTATTAGGTGTACAAGACATTATACATTTAGAATAACATCATCGAAGTTTTAGTTTCTTCTAATATCTGTATATATATCAAAATATCCAGCAACTTTAATTGTATATAATTGACGACTTGCCTGTTTTCAACAATGCTTGTAAAACATAAGGTGACAATAAAGTATTATTATTATTATTATTATTATTATTATTATTATTATTAATTAGAAGACGAACACTGCTATGCATTAAACAGTAGTGTTAGAAATGGTTTCGTCGACGCTAACATGTTGCCTTTTCTTTTGCAATGACGGAGTAGAAAATATTCCGTTTGTAATTCTAAGCCGGATAATGGCCTCCTTTCCTCTCTTCGCCTGCAGTTATAAGCAGTCTAAATACATTAGTATTGACAGATGAATTAGATAATAACGCGTCATTATCGTCCTCATTACTGACAGAGCTAAAAGCAAAGCATCAAGGTTTTCGAACCGGTGCCAAGCGCCAGATATCATCACTCATGTCTCACATTAACGACCCAGCTACACCGACGAGTTTTACGGGGAGCCATTACGCTCTTTAACGAGCTTTCGTTATGGCTTTAACGTCATGAGTGCAAAAGCAGCCCAAGGAAGTGCAGCAGCTTGAACGTTAGTCAGTTTTTGCATGATGTCACGTTAGGACTCGTTCAACGTTACCTAGCAACGGGTATCCCATTCTATTACAGTCAATGTTGGAGGGAACTCTGTGGGTTACATGGCTGCAGCGGGGAAAGGGAAGACAAGGGGGGGGGGGGAGGGGAACGCCTGCGGCCTGTGCTAGAGAGAGGGGGAAAGGAAGAGAGAGGCAACATATATTCCCAAAGCCTGTTTGGAACTCAAAAGTAATTTGACACTGTGGTCTGCGATAAAATGTAGGCGAGAGGGGTGGAGGGAGGGGAATGGAGAGATAGAACAAAGAACAGACCGGAAATGGAATTCCTAATATTCATTATCCGCCGCTGAGAGCTGACAGTTGTGCGCAGGTTCAATCAGGCTGTGTGGTCGCAATTAGCATATTAATTCCCTAGCAGGGCAGAACTTCAGTCATGGCATTATTACTATTATTACTAGAACTGTTGTGCAATCGATATACCAGGCACGCTTTGCCCGGGCTAGGCTCACTCTACCACGTAGCTCAATCGACCCGAGCTCTGCCGTCTCTCTCTCATCCTAGATAGCGCGCAGTTCGGCAACATTCTATGGCCGTGTGCTGCTTTCTAAACAAGCATTACAACGTACGTGAGACTGATTATAATCATGACACTCATAATTACGATGACTATCACGTACATGAATAATAATAATACTAACAACAACAAGAACAACAACAACAACAACAATAATAATAATAATAATAATAATAATAATAATAATAATAATAATAATAATAATAATAATAATAATAATAATAATAATAATAATAATAATAATAATAAATACAATATACAACCTGCAACACTACTCCAAACATGCCACAGTGTGATAGTTTTTGAGCTGCTGAATAAGATGAAATTATTCTCAGCATTATCAATACCAACGAAAGTTGTGAAACAGTGATAACGAAATAATAATAATAATAATAATAATAATAATAATAATAATAATAATAATAATAATAATAATAATAATAATAATAATAATATCTGCATGCATCTGAAACAAACGCTAAGCCTTTATGCCAACAATTACGCTTAATAAACATAATACAGATAACCACATATATTTGAAATAAACCCATGAGGTAATAATAATAAATATGCTTTGTTTAAAACATTTTGCGGTTATGTGTATTAGTACTCACGCTCCATGTTTTATTATTATTATTATTATTATTATTATTATTATTATTATTATTATTATTATTATTATTATTATTATTATTATTATTATTATTATTATTATTATTATTATTATTATTATTATTATTATTATTGTTATTGTTATTGTTATTATTATTATTATTATTATTATTATTATTATTATTATTATTATTATTATTATTATTATTATTATTATTATTATTATTATTATTATTATTATTATTATTATTGTTATTATTATTATTATTATTATTATTATTATTATTATTATTATTATTATTATTATTATTATTATTATTATTATTATTATTATTATTATTATTATTATTATTATTATTATTATTAAATGCAGTAACACTGATAACTACTAAATATGTAGTACATGAACGCTCGACCCGCTCGACTAAAACAAGCATCAACGTTACAATTTGGTATATACGAGCATGACACGTCATTAGTCTGATTTGCTTGGGTGGAGTGAGAGGCGTATGTTCCACGTTGACATTCAGTCTGTTAACACAAAGACGTGGCAGGTTTCGAACCCGCGTCAGGCTCAGGGGTTGCCTCAAAGCAAACATTTACCCGTGTAAAGGACTAAATCCTAGTTGCAGCAGCTATTTGTGTTTACGGTTGAAGCCGAGCTACTTGCCCCCACCCCTGCAGACTATTATCCATTCGCCAGTGGATATTCCATCGTTTGGAATAAAAATTACATGATTTCATGACGTCATAATGGTGTTCCAACAAAATTGACAGCTGCCCCACTCGGGATAAGTACTAGGCACAACCATTTCCCTCCCCTATTCTGCCATTTGTATTAACTTAGGAGTGGCAAAGGGGCCGAGGGGAGCAGCCAACGGAATTGCTTTTGCCAAGCGTCAAAAGGCCCCGTTCCAGTTCGTGTTGGCTCGGCTAAGATCGTTTCGCTGCCTCTATGTATCAAAACAAGGGCCTAGAACATACGAGTTTCGCCCTTATGTACTTTTAGTTTTCCTCTGACAAACACGCTTTTTTTAGTTCTTCTTCTTCTTCTTTATTGTGTCTCTATGCCTATATGTCCCCGTCACGCACTATGTCTACAAGTGCAGGCCGTTCCATTACTAGCGCTTGCGGGTGTGGACGGGTGCACATCCGCAGTGAAAATCGCTCCATGCAGATCCTACCCAAGAATTCAATACCTGTAGGTAGTTCTCCTTAGACCCTTCCCTGTGGGCGGAGTGGCATAGATGTGCCGGTAGAGACCTTGAGCCCTCGGAATTCCGAAATAATGGTGTTCATCTAATTCTTTTGTTTGGTGTTTGTCAGAGGGGAGCGATGGTTGTGACATCTATCGGTGAGTGTTAACGCTCATGTTTATTAGCATTTATCCCAATTATGAGTTGTGTTTTTTTGGCATTTGTTTTAATTGATAAGTTCGATGTTCGCTAACGTTCATTGCAGACTACGTAATATGTCTGAAGTTTACAGACCTGAAGTCTAATTAAAAACAACAACAAAGGCAGAGTGAATATGCAGGAAAGGACTTCAGGCGTCAATCATAGAAATTCTAAGCCAAATGTGTACACGACTCTCAGCGGCCATATTGGTTTTAAAATTTTGATTGACAAGAGTGGGAATTTTTCAGGATTATGGAAGCTGGAGATCCAATTGCTGATTGGTCAAGAGCGGGTATGCATGGGAATTTAGTGAGTCTAGTACCTGAAGTGTGTTGTGTTTATTAACAAATAAACGATGTGCAACAATTGGGTTATGGAGTATGCAGAAGTATGTCGACGGAAATAACACAGTGCAGTCGAGGAGTCACATTTGTTGCGAGTTAAAAATTATTTAAAATAACGATAACACCTTTACAATTTAGGAATCTACGCAACAAATAGCTAATTTAATTGTCATTCTCATTACTTATACAAACATAGAAAGGGAGTAATAGTCCTTATAATTTACATTATAATAGTGGTAATCCACTACCGCATTTAAACTTCAATAATTAAACTATTGAACGAAGGCTAGTTAATCATGGGTTTGCTGATGTCATAAGCGTACCCTTAAGCAACCGGTTCGTTATTTTGTGAGCATTTGATACTAATAATGATTACAATTACATTATCGACGCCTATATGGTACATACTAAGTGTAAGTTGTATTTAATTCAAGCAATTCTTATTGTATAGTGTGAAGTGGAATAAGAAGCAAGTAATAAATAAAACACTAACGGTGATTGTTGGTCAAGTAACAATGGATTTCACAAATTTTTCTCTGCTTAGAAACATTGGCAATAGTTATTTAACGGATTCTAATTTTCTCCTCATATGTTGTAGTTGACATCTAAATTTAGTGAGGATGGCCTTGTAGTGCAAATGTACATGTTGAAGGAAATTGATACTGTTTTACTTTTTCTCACTTCACACATGCAAATAGATTGACATGTACTCCTGTATTGCATTGTATCCATGCAGTTTAGTAGCAACAGTTAAATTGAGTTATTTTTTACAGGACTGCCATGAAAGAACGCTGCACGTCTTCAACAGAAGCTGGTATGTGGCATTTTTATTAATAGTTTAAGTATATTCTTTTGACTTATTCAGGACAAAGAAATTATAGTAAGAGTTTGGCAGTTGAGTTTAGCTCTGTTTCCTAAGTGATAACCACTGTGAGCTTGGAAATTAATTGAGGCGCTGAGAACTATAAGGGCCCAAAGCACAGAAATCTAGTTTTGAGAAAAATAGATGATTGAAGTTTATTAGGTTTTACTTGTTTTTAAACAGTGGAAAAATCATGACCCACTTTGTTATGAAATTTTAAATATTTCAGCATTATTATTATTTATGTTAATTCAGAATATTTGCATACGCATTATTTATGTTAATTCAGAATATTTGCATATGCATGCTAGCAACAGTACTGTCACTTTTTGCAGTTATAAACCTTGTATTAATCAGAACACATAGAACAGATCTACGCTAAATGCACCACACACACAATTATGACCTCTTCCAACACTTCACAATCATTAACATCAGCTATATTTTGTGGCTTGAGGTTCATATAAAATGTCTTTCACTTTCAGGCATGAAATTTGGTATTTTTTGTTAGGTCTTAGTTTTTCAAGGTTGAAATTTGCCTTCCATCTATGTGTTTTGACACTAGATTTTCCAAGGCTTGTGCAAACTTTATAAATTGTGGTCTTCTTCGATTTGACTTAGAAAAAGGTGGCCTCCTAAGACTCCATTGAAGAATATCTTACTTTAAACAATTCCTAGCAGCCTGTTGAAAACTTCATCCTAGAAACATTTCTGAAATGTACATTGTTACCATGTAACAATGATTTGGCAGTGAGTCAGTAACATTTCAATGGTTTTCAAAATCTTCAGTCTCCATTTTACAGACTGAAAGGTTTAACCGATCTTGCTTTTTGGATAACTTGACACCAACCATCAGGTGAGAAGATTGCAACAGTTTATCTTTTCGTTTTGCCTAAAGTTGGTATCGCATGGCAGAAAAGTGTGCCCAGGGACTAAACATTTGTGAATAATTTCCTCAAATTATGCAGATTGAACTAATGCAAAGAAGAACAAAGAAATAGTGATCTTTTTATTTTGCTCCAGACATGTCTGAATACAATATCAGCTTCTTTATTCCATCTGCAATTTCCTTCCATACTTTCAACAAACATGTTATTTCACCACTTGCTACATTCTCATGTCACTGTCTGCCTGTTAACTTAGTATGGTATCCTGTTTCAACATATTGTATCTCTTAGTTCCTTAGCTTGGTGCAATCAAAAACTAAGTGGTAGATTATGTACATCCTTATCTAACATTGTTACAAACTTTGCATGTATCGATGTGTGGCAATTTTAGTCTAATATTGAACACTGTATTACAATTGATAAACACATATTTTGATTGGTACAACATAAACTTCACATATACTATAACTCATTAACACCACTATAAGGCTTAAGATACATTTTCTCTTTGGGTTTTTTGATCTTGAACAGTGGCTGTGTTACTTTGGCGTAGAATCAGTGTGTTGCCTAACAAAATATAGCTTTATTTTTTTACCATTTCATCATTACTAGCAACTTATATTACTTACCTCCAACTTTAACATCTATCCAAAACAGTCGGTTTCACCAATCAAACCCCCATTATAAAGTACTACTTGCAAACGTGAGTAAAGATTAAATTATATTGGCAACACTAGATAAAAATTGAACAGCACAGAACAACAAAATGATAAGTTTGGAAACATAGAGTCAGACCGAAAAATTCAATGCCATAGCCGGGATTTGAACCACGGATCTTCTGGTTGAGCTACTATGGCCAACGTGCCGACATGTCAGTAAACAATTAATTTCCAAAATAAGTTGTTCTTTGGGCCTTTATATAACTGAATATCAGTAAAACTGGCGAGATAGCATTCTTATGAATGTTACATTAAATCAAAGGGGGCCTAATGCATAGTTACAGCTGGTTGAATACAAGGTCGGCAAATGTCAGGAGCATGCATACATGCTAAAGTCTCAATGACATTGTGCTTTATGCCCTTATGGTTCTATGCACTCAGTTGTTCTTTACTTTCAGACTAGCTGTGTGTAAGATAAAGTTTGGATAGGTAGATCAAACTGAAAAATTCAGTGTCATAGCTGGGATTTGAATCAAGGATCTCTCGGTCTCTGTTGGCTGTTAATTGAGCTACCATGCAAACATGCCAACATAACATTAAATTCTCCAACTGATCCTATTTTCCGAGATAAACTACTGGGAGGTACTGACACAAGTACCTTAATGGCGACTTACTGTGCTGTAAGTACTTTAAGTCTGGGCTCTGTAGTTTAGTATATAGAATAGGCACTATACCTATACTGAATAGGTACTATATTTAGAATATAGTACCTATCCAAACCTTGTCCTACACAGTGTGGAAGAACAATTAATTTCCATTAATTGACTTTAATTCTATTTGACCAGTTCGAATCTTGGTTAGGGTGAGTTACCTGGATAAGGTTTTTTTCCAGGGTTTTCCCTTATTCTGATAGACAAATGTCAGGTAACTCTAAGCTCTATATACCCTGGACTCATTTGAGTATCATTTCACCCATTTCATTCATCGTCTGATATGACTTAATGTCAGAGGACGTAAATTATAAAAATAAAAAAAAAAAAAAAAAAAAGGAACAGAACTGCTATTACCAATTAAGTCACTTGTTATTTAATTATAAGCAATGATGAACTTACATTTATACAGCCAACCATAGATTTTACATACTTCATTGTTTCAAACTTTTTATTTTGCCAAATGAGCTGTTGAAACAATTCTGCATTTATGTTTGAGAGTCAAGAGGTAACCCCGTAGGAGAGGGGATCCATCCCCTTCAGCTGCCATGGTGCAGCTGGTTTGGATTGGGTTGGGCTCGAGGGGGCAGTGGTTCCCGATACCCATGGGAGATCAGGTACGTCTTCGGATGGGGTTGAGGGAAGTCATATATTCCCGCGTACTAGCCTGCATATCTAGTAGGTGTGCTAGATCACCAGGCAGCCCTACCGAGGTTAATTGGTAGCCTTCCCCTTTGGGGTTGGCGCACGTAAGTGGCGTACCCACTTCCATACCGTCTTATGTTTTTGGACCAGATGGGGGGGGCCTTGTTAGTCTCTAGGTCTTGCCCTATGGAAAGCTCCACGGAGGTGCCGGGCGCCCTTCGGGGACAGCTCGGTAACTGCCTGGTCGTCAGAGGAGGGGGGAGGGGTCAGTCTTCACTGTGTGGATTGCCCTGGTAGATACCCTCAAGTTTATATCGAGTTTATATAGTCAAGAGGTAAATGGTAATCTGTAACTAGTTTGAGTTTTCTTTAATTAATGTTCTGTCAGTTGCCAGGAACATATCATTTTTGTCCCTCTGGAGTTCTATTACACACCAGCAAATCGACTGACAAGGGCTGGTGCTTTTAAGTAGACCTGAAATACACTAGTCAGTTCAAGATTTGAAACTGCAACCTTTGATCTGTGGGCTAGCTAACCACCTGAGCCACCCAGACTGACATCTAGATAAATAATTTAACTTCATAAGCAAAACCTTTTTAATTTTCTCAAACACATGTTATATAAGAGTCGTTGCTGTAGGTTTTATCATGTTCAATACTTAAATATTGGATTGATTGCAGGAAAAAAATGCTCAGAGAGAAAAAAAGAAAGTTTAAATCAGGAAGCTTTGTAGTTTTTTGATCCTCCAGAGATGAGCAAATTGGTGTCAGAAAATATCACAAAAAGCATGGAGGAACATAGCAATATGTAGTAACATATCATTGCTGGATATCACAATCCAGAAATTAACCAACAATCATAATTTTAGTTAATTGATGGAAATTAATCATTTCTTCACACTAGCCGTATAGGCTAAGGTTTTTGATGGATAGAGTCAACATGAAAAATTCAATGCCATGGCCGGGATTTGAACCACGGATCTCCTGGTTTCCATCCAGTCTTTCTAACCCATTGAGCTACCATGGTCAACGTGCGGTCCTGACAATAAATTCTCCATTTGACTTGTATATTTCCCCAGTAAACCACTAGGGGCTCTCGCATTCGAGATACACCGAAGCCTGGGACTCAAGTACATACAATAGTAAGTTGCCACAAACGGTGTATCTGTAAAAAAGATCAGTCTCAGTCTTTGTTGATCAGCCCTCATACTACTACAGCCATATTTGTGACAGAATGTCTGATTCTTCCTTATATATATATATATATATATATATATATATATATATATATATATATATATATATATAAACCAATGCCTATTTTTTTTCACACAGATTTTGACAGAGAGGTAAGATTTTTAAATTATTAAATTTTAGATGAGTCGTATTTCTTACACATCTGCTTCACTTTCGTACCTATTTTGAGGACATGTTTCGCAAATCTTCGTTTGCATCTACGGCTCTTGTGCGACAAGTCGCACAAGAGCCGTAGATGCAAACGAAGATTTGCGAAACATGTCCTCAAAATAGGTACGAAAGTGAAGCAGATGTGTAAGAAATACGACTCATCTAAAATTTAATAATTTTTCGCTTCACTGTGGTGTTCCAATACAGTTAAATCTCGATATAGGTAAGATTTTGTTTTTGCGTGTTCTATATCTGTTCTCTTTTCAGACTTTTGATTAATCTATTATCTGTTATGGTTATTCCACTTCCGTTTTTCATTTTCATGAATTTGACTACATCTTTTATATCTAATTCCTATCCTCCATCTTCATTTTTAACTATATCCAACCTATTTTTTCCTATTGTTTTTAATGTATTCATTTACATTCATCTCATTAAATGTCTTGTGATCCTACTCAATCATTTATTGAGATTCAATAGTGTGGTTACAGAATTGAATCATATTGCTGTAATAGATACAATAAAAAATTACAATAATAAGTATGCACATTGAAATGACATGCAGAACAAAAGAATATATACAATAATTTAAGCGTGATTGGAGGAATTTAGTAACAATGATGTCAAAATTAATTGAAAAAACTATTTGTGTTTTTTTTTTTTTTTTTGGCACTTCGTCACTGACATTTTTATATAATTGAGGGATTTATTGTGGAAGCCGTTGCCTCCATTTTCAACCTATATCCAACTTAGAGGTTGAAAATGGAGGCAACAGTTTCCGAAACTAGTCCCTCAATAATATAAAAATGTAAGTTATGTGTCAAAAAACTGACTACAAATAGTTTTCTCAGTATAGAATAAAAATAGCCTGCATTAAAGTTAAATATTGTCAGTAAGATGTATGTACAGTAAAACCTCGTTAACCCATACCAGTTCTGGAAAAAAATTATGTTTAGCACAGTAAACGAAGACTTGTTTTACAGACGATAAATTGCTATTCTGTAGGTACATTACAAGAACTCTCTTGCTAGTGGACGAATTCATTGTACTCACCCCACCTTCTTGGGACTAGGTTGGAACAGAAATTTTGATAAAGTCATGGAAAAAGTTGGGGCCGGTATGTGTGACTTGTCAGAAAACTAAGATTGAGGAAGAAGAAAAAATAAGTGTGGCATTCTTAAAAATATTGATGGCTGTTCCGATGTTGAAGACATTGACAATGATGGAGGTTATAAACTGATTACAGAGGAAGGCATTATTACATCATGCAGTGTTACTGAAAATGAAAATGAAGAGTATTCAGATTTGGTTATGACAAGCAGCAACCAACATAGAGAAATTTATACTTTATTTTGAGAGTCAAGCCGAGACATTACCAAATGAACTTCTAAATGTTACAGAGAATGGAGATTGCACTTCTCGTAAGTGATACACTAAACTGAGACAGCAGAAGCTCAGGTTTTTATTGTACATTACAAATACAGGGTGTATATAAATGAATATTGGAGTTTTAACTCTTTATAATATTTATTACATTCAACTTACAGTTATAAATGATATGTCAAATGAAAAAGCAACTCAATTAGTTTTACCAAGAACCTTATAAATTATTTGAAGCAAAAGGTTAGAAACAGTGATGTATTTAACATTTGAAAGTAATGAGTCGGTAATTCAAAAACAAACATCACTTAAATTATCCTTACCTGGACATGTTTCGGAGAACGTTTTGTTCCCATCGTCAGCAGTTATCTGACTGGTTGGATCCGTGCCGAAACATTCTCAGAAACATGTCCAAGTAAAGATAATTTAAGTGATGTTTGTTTTTGAATTACCGACTCATTACTTTCAAACCGTATAAATGTTGATAAGTGTGTATTCAGTAATTGTAGCAACAGCCTCTTCAATCCGGTGTCTTAATTGAGGGAGGTCAGCTGGTAGCGGAGGCATGTACACACGATCCTTGATGAAGCCCCAAAGGTAAAAATCGCATGGTGTTAGGTCAGGGGAATGTAGAGGCCATGCATTGCAAGCCAGGTCATTGGGGCCCTTGCAGCCTATCTAGCGCTCGGATACAGTGACATTCAACCAGTCGCGTACTTCGTTATGCCAGTGAGGTGGCACACCATCTTGGTGGAAAATGAAGTTCTCTGGTTCATTTTCTTCCAGCTGAGGGAAGAGCCATTGCTCTAGTGTATCAAGATAAGTGCCAGTTACAGTAGGTTCACCAAAAAAGAAAGGCCCTGAAACTTTACGCCGGTATACGGCACAAAAAACATTCACTTTAGGGGAATCTCTTTGCATTTGTACCTTCTCATGAGGATTTTCTGAGCCCCAGATGTGCACACTATGAGTGTTAACATGTCCATTAAGGTGAAAGGTTGATTCATCACTGAAGACAACACAATCCATAAAATCATTATCGTCATGAAAGATGTCGTTTGCGAAGTCGGCACGTAATCCGTGGTCTGTTGGCTTTAGAGCCTGCAATAACTGTAAACGGTAAGGACGTAGCCGTAAGCATTTTCTTAGAACTTTCCAAACAGTCAACAAAGGAACTTGTAATTCACGGCTAGTCTTCTGGACTGATTTCTTTGGCCTACGAGTGAACGACTCTCTCACTCGCTCAACAGTCTCTTCACTTACTCTTGGTCGTTCCATACTCTTCCCTTTACAAAGGCAGCCGGTATATTCAAACTGATGTTACTGTGACTTTGTGGGTTCGTGAAATGAAAAGTCCAATTGCACCACTTAAAAATGTTCTAACACTTGCCAATTACACAGAATTACGTAATGCACACAATTACGATTCACCAGTTCGTCCGTTACCGTTCCGATGCACGCACACAATTACGTAAATTCTTCCGTTGCACAGTCTTCTCGTTTACTAACATGGCGCTACTTCGCTGCTTGCCAAACACTGACTAACTAACTGACTGAATTCACTCACTGCAGCCCTTTTTGTAGGAATATCACCTTCTTCTAGAAGTCTCTGGTTTCAGTGAATTACCGCGAAAGTTCCAGATGGCAGTGGGAGGGGGGAAAGAGGCGGCCAGCGACAAGTGACATTTCCCTAATCATTCCCCTCAGTTAGTGACAGAGACTAATGGAAGGGTGTGGTTGGCTGCCTCTGGCCCCTTACTCAGCTGTTGTTGGTTGCGCTTTCCGCTAATTGGGTGACATTACCATCTACGAATGTTATTATCATTAAGAGGATCACAACCGAACTTAATGCAGAACGTAGTTTGCACAGTAACTACAGATTCAGTCTTTGCAAACTGCAAAACTGAAAGTTTTGGTGAAAGTATGAGAGTAATTTTAAAATATTTTGGTGAGCTACATGTTTTTTTATTGTTTTTCTGTCATTCTTTGGATAACCCAGATTTTAGTTAACTCAGATTGGCCCTGGTCCCAGTTGATCTGGGTAAACAAGGTTCTACTGTATGTGATATCCAAAGTTCAAACAAAGCCGGATTATAATTCCTTTCAAATGGGAAAAGTTTTACTTGAAATAGATAAAAAAGTAAATTTTTGTAAGAGTAGTTGGCAGATGAGAATAAAATTTAAAGATGTTCTGTAAAGGAAGTTAATGTAACATATTGGGAATCATGTGTTAAAAGTATGACAGCAAATGGTAATTAGTTTTAAAGCAACTAAAATGATATGCAGAGTGATGGAAGTATATGTTGCCATATCATCATCCTTTTGCAGGACTTCCACTTTGAGTGAACCTTGCTGCCAAGTTACTGTTGATGATATCTCAATTTGGTAATTCTCTGTGTATATATGGCATGGGGAACTGCATGTATCAACTAGGAGTTGTTAGCTGTATGTAATTCAGTTCATGCCATTGGGCAAAACTAGAGGCATAGGGTAAACTGGGCAGTAAATTTTAACTTTTTCTCTGTAATTAAGTCTAGTTTCTTGTGTTGAGCATGTATTGATTGCAAAGCAATAAGCTGCAACTGTGGTTTTTTATTTTTATTAATTGGCTGTGTAGTCTTGCACTGCATGGGTGAATTCTGTTTATAGTGACACCCGCTTTTGCTTAGAATAGCAGCAGTGTTCAAGAAACTATCAAATTTGTTAGAGATAAGTATTAGAAACAAAAGAGAATTAAGTTCTGTAAGCAGAGATTAGGCCTACTTAACCTACTTAACCACAGTGAGGAAAGGATAATTCAAAAGAGTATGAATGATGACAGCAGAGTCTGTAAAGGCTGATCCACAACCAGCTGGTGTGAGTAGTGTTTAACACCAGCTTTTACTACATGCAGCACCGCAGGCAGTGACACTGATGATACATGAAATGAAGATGGAGCACCGGTGGAATGATATGGTGGGAAAAACCAGAGATCCCAGAGAAAACCTGCTCCAGCACCGTGTTGTCCACCACAAATACCACATGCAGTCGCCTGTGATCAAACCCAGGTCGCCTTGGTGATAGTCAAGCAGTCTATCCGCTCGGCCATAGCACGGCCATAAAACCACCTGGTAATGGTTACCAGAAAGGAAATAGAAAAGGAAGCAAAGCAGCCCCCAATATTTTGGTTAAAGCTCCAGTAATTAGAATGGAAATGCATATTCATCATATCAGTAGGAAATGGAAAGCTGATTTTGCACTTTGGGAATTCATTTGTTTCTAGCTGGCAGTAATATTCTTTCCAGCTTGTTCTAGAGAGAGCTCTAGCAGCTGTTTCGTGGCACACTTGCTGAGATTGTCTATAGCAAAAAGTAATATGCAATATAGGATCTTGCATTTCGAGCCTGGGAATGATAAAGTCAAAACTTGGTCATCTTCTTTCCTATTCTTGGGCTTGGGAAAGCTTTCCTACTATTGTACATGCTCCCATATTAAAAATGTATTTCAACATTCTCATTCTCGTCTTAGCTATTACCAGTGTTTTTTAATTTACGTCCTCCAATGTTAAGTCATATTGGACGCTGAATGGAATGGGTGAAATGATGCTCAAATGAGCCTGGGTTCCATAGAGCTTAGAGTTACCCGACATTCATCTCACAGGATAAGGGAAAACCCCAGAAGAAACCTTATCTATATAACTTTCCCTGACTGAGATTCGAACTCAGGACCTCTTGAACGTGAGGTATGCTTGCTACCACGACACTACCAAGGTGGGCGCCCTGTGGTTGTGAATATTTTTTGGAAGGGGTTGGGGCTGTTCTTTCTAATATGTGATACAGTGATTTTTTCTAAGTCCTTCACACTTTTTATACAACTTTGATGTTCTTATACACAACTATGATGTTTAATATGATTTCCTTACTTTTTAGTGCAATTTCGTGCTGGAGGGCATTCTTTTAACGATACTGTAATCATAACTTAATAGTTTATTTATTTACTGTGTATGTAGCTATATTGAAGAATTCAGTGCAGCCAAATTATCCTTGCTTCTCCACTGATTGCAATGCTACCAATCTTATTTGTCCCTATATTAACAAACTAACTACTAAGTACCTAAATTGCACTACCTAGCTAATTAAAGTAAGGGTGGCATTGCATTCGGAACACATGTGTCCTCAGCAGAGCCTCATCGAATGATAATTGAAGGCAGGCCTTCTCATTATTAAAATAAAAGGACATGTTCATTTTACTGATTTGTCAACATTTCCTGATTTTCAACAATGTACCTACTGAACGAATCTTAAATTCGAAGAATGCACAGAATGAACAGTCTTTACTTCTAACAGTACAATAGATACTTCTGCTGGACAGCAAGTCTACTTTTGTACAGCAATAAAACCTGAGAGCAAAGATGTTCAGTATTTTCCAAAAAACGACCTGCGCTAATTGCATCCACAAGTCTTTCTGCACCGGTGTTTGACAGATTTCTGGAACATTTTTTGCAGAGGTTGGCTACAAGTGTCACATCTTTCTCATGTTGTCTGCAACACGAGAACCTGCAGGTTGTCTGCTTGCACATACATATACCTGCACCTTGGTACTTAGAAAATATTCTCATGTCACACAAAAGAAAGTTTCTGCTGGGTTAGTATAATTCGTACACACACCAAGGAAAAATAAATTATTGGTTGAAGAAATTTGGGAAAGATGCATTACAGCCAAGTCCACGGTTTTTTCCATGGTGTTAGCCAGGTACTCTGGAAAAAACCTCAGCCAGAGAGGATAGGATTTAAACTGCTAATCATCTGATTACAAGGCTGAGCTCCACCCATGTTGGATGGAACATCTTTGGCCACTGCTTTGAGGTTTGACCTATCCCCAGAGACAGGTTCAGGTAAAAGATTTTATGCCAGGAAGAAAAAAATCTTACCTCAAGCCTTGGACACTATTAGCAGAACCTACCTGCTCTGTGTGTGTTAAACCAAGGGTACTAGCAGACAGAAACATGTGACATTGAAGAATTAGGGAGCAAAGCAAGCTAATGGATATGAAAAGTCCCAGTATCCCATTTGCTTAAAGCTTTTAAAAATACTTAAAATAAAAGATTAAAAATTGAATCTTCAAATGCAAACTGGCACTTGGGTATCTTAAGCTTACCCAGTCAGGGAAATCAGTCTTAGTTGAGCTAATTTAAACACTTGCATGTTAATGACCTCAAAATTTTGGCAATGTGTGGACAGTTTTTCTAGAGAAGAGAGTTGAGATACTTAACGTGAACAGCAAATTAGACTTCATGTGACATGTACAGACTTGCTAACAGAGAAGGCTGTTATTGGTCATTTATCACCCAGTGAGAGAAGAGGAGGCTGGCACAGATTAAAACTGGGTGACATTCCTCCTGGACTGGACTATGCTACAGAGGGAATTCAGCACAGAGGTCCAGACTTGGTCTGTTAGAATCAGTATGAAAAACCGTAGCCTATATATGGCTAGTATGAAGAAATGATTAATTTCCATCAATTAACTAAAATAATTGGTCTATTGTACCTATGCCGCCAAGTGGGACACCCCCAAGAGGAAAAATGAGGCGAAAGGAGGCAGAGGGCAGCCATTCCGAGGAGCCACGACAATGCAGAGGGCAGGGTCCATACACTTTACCAGTTGGAAATTCCCTGGCAGGCAAATAAAACCGGCATCCCACCCTACTGTGGTCCTGAAATGGCCCCACCAAACCAGGTTTGGAGACCTGAGACCATCCTCCAGAGGAGGGAGTTTTACCAAGAGCATATCATCCTGCCATTCAATGCTGAGACACCTGCCTATGAAAGATGATGTGAAATGATAATGGAGATGAAATGGAGGGACAGGAAATTCGGGGGATGTAATTAATCTACGTAACATTCTCCTGGCAACCCGGGAAAACCCCCAAAAATCTCATGGGTCAGGTAGATCAGTCATGAAAATCGAATCCAGACCTCATAGACAAAACCATCTGAGACATCCTGTTTGATCCTCCTAAATCCTAACAATTTTAAAAACTTTTGGCCTTTATATACAGCCTATATGGAAAAAAACACTCATAATTGGTTGAGTGGCTTATACATTTATGTATAAAATATGCACACACAGATTTTTCTCTCTTTATAATAACACTATGACTTCTCTTGCTGGCTGCATCATATAGTAAAAATAAATTATTCGGAAAAACTATTTGTAGTTGGTTTATTGACATTTTGTCACTTACGTTTTTATATTATGAATGGTCTAGTTTCAGAAGCCATTGCCTCCACTTTCAACCTCTCTCCAGTTAGGGTCTGTTGTCTGCTCTCCTCTCTCTGGCAGTGGAACTGTGAACTTCATTCATGATGAATGAATATCTCATACATGACTCTTCTGTGGAACATTCCAAAGAAGAGCTCGAGTCCATTAAATCCCAGAACCACATCCCCTTAACTAGAGCATTCACCATCTAATTACCTCTAATACAGAATACCCAGATACCCATATAAGGGTAACCAAGCTACTGGCACAGAGGGCCTTTACTCTTCCCACGAGATCAAAATGAATGTGCCTTTGGTTAGATGAAAGTTCATTATTCCTAGAACTGTTTAGTTCTTGACTTCTTGTGCTAACAGACCCTAATGTCAAGTCTAGAGCTGCCTCCCTTTGAAAGCTAACAAAGGTCAGAACATTCCCTTGGTTCAAGATCTTGAGATCTGTTCATGCTCAGATATTCAAGCAGTGCTACTCCTCATTGATGTCCGTGCTATTCTATGTGCTGTGATCCAAAAACTATGAAAAACAACAAAAATATAAAATTGGTAGTAGTTCACAGACTGTACATGTATGTTTCGTAAATAATTGAAGTAATGCTCCAAGTGAAAAAAAAAAAAAAAAAAAAAACAATTTGTAGTCAGTTCATTGAGACTTTGTCACTTACATTTTTATATTATCAAGGGACTAGTTTCGGAAGCCATTGCTTCCATCTTGCTTAAGAAACTAGTCCCTTGATAATATAAAAATGTAAGTGACAAAGTTTCAATAAACCAATTACATATAGTTTTTTCAACTAATTTTGACATCACTTACTAAATTCCTCCAATCATGCATAATGCTCCAAGTGTTTGAAGGTATAGATTCAGCTTGTAACAATGCAATAGAGAAAATTCTGTTGATAATAAAAGTGAAAACTTACCTCATTGTGAGCAGAAATGAATGGATTAGAAACAAAGTGTAATAAGTGCACTTTTGTTATTGCAAAATAATATAAGATCAAGTTAATAAAAAGCTCTAAAATACCTATAGAAGTATATTGTAAATATTCTTTCCAAAAGTAATAAAGCATTATATTAAGGAAATTTTACCACTAGAGTTCTGAACTGCAACAAATAAGATGTGTTTGCATGCATGCTTAATGTTTCCACTTCGTTACCCCCACTTTTATCATCTCACCAAGGTGGCCTGGGTTCGATCCCAGGCGACCGCAAAGTGAGATTGGTGGTGGACAACACAGCGCTGGGGTGGGTTTTCTCCGGGATCTCCGGTTTCCCCCGCCATCTCATTCCACCGGTGCTCCATCTTCATCTCATGTATCATCAGTGTCATCACCTGCAGTGCCGTATGTAGTAAAAGTGGGCATTAAACACTACACATTTCATTTTATTTCCACTTTTCATATTTCTGTTTCTCTCACACCACTATCCTAGAGCATACAAGTCATCTTGGCACTAGACATAAGGGAACCCAAACTGAATTTTCCAAACTTTTATAATAATGCAGTTAAAATCAAAATTGGCACTTGGATATTTGCATATCATATGTTTTAAATGCCATAATTTATGATTTTTTTTTTTTTTTAATCCAATGGAAATGTCGATGGCTCATCCATATAGCTATCAGTGTCATCAAGAGACAGTTCGACATTGTCACTGTCTTTGTTGTCCAAGTCTTGCAAATTTATAATCATAGGCTTCAAAATCTCGTCAGTGCTATTTCGTTCCAGAAGTCATCGTCTTGTAGTTTACCTGCATGTCTCATGTAGTTTTCCCAGTCTTGTTGTGTTACCTTGTCAATTTCTTTGTAAATACTGTCCTCCACAGGAGAGTAAGTCTCCGAGGCGTGAGACGCAGGGGGGTTGGCGAAGGTTCCGGCACCCTCCCTGGACAGGTTTATGACACCCCATGTCAGTACAGATACAGATCACTCAAAAACATTCTGACAGCTTCTACTTTTGTGAATGAATCTTCTCGGTTTTAGTGTACAGAGTGAATAGGGCACATGTTTTTTAACGGTTCTGCTCCTTGTGTAGCAGGTGTTCTCTGTCACTCACATTTGCTGTCCTTGTCCCACTGTGTAAGACAGCACATTCCTTTCAGGGACCTTCTTTGCATTGTTGGACAGTAAGTAATTCAATGTCAGTTTATTTTTGTTTGCAACCCCCCCTTTTTATTTGAGTCCACACTAACTCAGTTGGATTGTGTTGGTGGTGGAAAAGGGGAAGGTGGATTACAGTGTGTCTCATTTTAATTGCAAGTTGGTCCAGCTGATACGCTTTTTCGTGGTTTTTAAATGGAAGAACTTAATAATACTGATTTGGACTCTCAAGATAAATAAACAAAGCACTCATAAACATATCTTGTGATGGCTCATGTTCTGCAGATGCAGCATTCTACAGGCTAACAGGAAGTGAACACAAAACAATCTTAGCCTATATATGGCTAGTGTGAAGAAATGATTAATTGTCATCAATTAACTAAAATAATAAGAGTTAAATGAGGTCTGGGACTCAAGTACTTATGATAGTAAGTCGCCACAAACGGTGTATCTCGGATGCGAGAGCCCCTAGTGGTCTACCGGGAAAATATATGAGTCAAATGGAGAATATAATGTCAGGATGGCACGTTGACCATGGTAGCTCAATGGGTTAGAGCGACTGGATGGAAACCAGGAGATCCATGGTTCAAATTCCGGCCATATCATTGAATTTTTCATGTTGACTCTGTCCATCAAAAACCTTAGCTTATATACAGCTAGTATGAAGAAATTATTAATTTCCATCAATTAACTGAAATCAATTTCTCTATGTTTGTTACTGCTTGTGCATGTGTCATAACCACAGCTGGTTCATCAACACTGTCTGAATACTCTTTATTTTCAATAACACTTGCATTATGCAATAAATCCTTCCTCAGAAATCGGTTTATAACCTCCGTCATTGTCGATTTGCAACCAATTGTCAATATCTTCATCAATATCAGAACAGCCATTGAATTTAATGTCATGCTGGCATGTTGGCTGTGGTAGCTTAATGGTTAAGAGTAACTGAAAAGAGACCGGGAGATCCATGGTTCAAATCCCGGCTATGGCATTGAATTTTTCAGTCTGACTCTACCTATCCAAAAGATACTTTTAAATATATATATATAAAATCTTCTACCACACTTATTTTTTCTTCAATCTTGTTTTCTGGCAGTCACACACACCAGGTCACAACTTTTTCCATGACTTTATCTTCCAACCTGGCCCCAATCAGGTGGGGAGAGTGCAATGAATTTGGCCACTGGTAAGAGAATTTAGTAATGTATCTACGGAGAACAGCAATTTATTATTTGTGAAACATCTTAATTAACTATGCTAAACAACATATGTTTTACATTCCAAAATAACAACATTAGTATTAATCAAACCTTAAGTGCTTTGAGAAAATCAGTAAGCGAGCAGAGTTACAAAACTAAGAACTGTATTGTAGACAATGTTACATGTTACACAGAAAATGAAGTTAGTTACAGTGGAATAATAAATATAATATAAATAAAATATTTAGTGATTATTTTCCACTTAACTTGAGAAGTTGATGACAAAACTTCTATTTTCTATTTGAAATTAATTTCGTAAGCATTTGCCCACATCTTCAAACACATTTCGTTGTCAATTAATTTCAAATAGAAGATAGAAGTTTTGTCATCAACTTCTTAAGTTAAGTGGAAAATAATCACTAAATAATTTATTTGTATTAATGTTACATGTGTTTCTATAAACTGTAGAACCTCATTTACCTGAATCAACTGGGAGCAGGGCGGATCCGAGTTAACAAAAATTGAGCTTATCCAGTGAATGACAGTAAGGCAATAAAACCATGTACATCACCGAAATATTTTAGTAGAATTTAGGAATTACTATTGGCATACTTTCACTTAAAGGCGCATATACTGTATGTACTGTAATAGCCTATGTATTTGCACTCTACACAATATAGCTATAAAGTAGTCGGTAGTAAAAAAGGCAGTTAGCTTTCTCTGTCTCAGTTTAGTTTATCATTTACAAGCAGCACAATGTTGTATCCGCTTTAGCATTAGAAGTTCAGTTGGTAATGTTTCGACTTGACTCTTGGAATAAAGCATCAATAGTAAGTCGCCACAAACTGTGTATCTCGGATGCGAGAGCCCCTAGTGGTCTACCAGGAAAATATACGAGTCAAATGGAGAATTTAATGTCAGGATGGCACGTTGACCATGGTAGCTCAATGGGTTAAAGCGACTGGACAGAAACCAGGAGATCCGTGGTTCAAATCCCGGCCATGGCATTGAATTTTTCATGTTGACTCTGTCCATCAAAAATCTTAGCCTATAAACGGATAGTGTGAAGAAATGATTAATTTCCATCAATTAACTAAAATAGGAAGTGAATTGTTTGTCCTCCCTCAAATTTAACAAATACCTTGGCTTGTTCAAAGTAATTCTTTTAACACATCATGTGAGTAGTTTTTATTTCAATTGAGTAGACATCATGATGCATTGTTGTGATATATTGGTATTATGAAAACTATTTGAGCTAAAAATAAGGGATTTTATGGTTATATTAGAAACTTTACTGTCTACCATCCTCGCAAATCATGTTTTGCAAAATTTAAATTTTTGTCTTAGTGCAAATAGATTGATTGATTTATTAGTGATGGGTTCACTAGGCGCTTGTCACACCCCAATTACAGGGAATGCAATATGACAACACTGCAGGACTCTTATATGTTGTGAACCTGGTAGCATTAAAGGACAAACATCATCCCATTTGAAAGTCGTAATAGTGGCAATAAGTACTCTGGTAATTCTTTCATTTGTTGCCTTAGTAATCCACGAACATACTAAAAATCTTTCTGTGATATTTGGTACTGTTTTGTTGTTAAATTTGCTGGCAAATTAGTCCATCCAGGTTGCAAGAGTAAATTTTGCTCTAGTTACTTCTGTAATAACATTTACACAATTATGCTGCTCAACATTTACTTCTGTAGTAATTTACTTCAGCTGCATCTCAAGGGAGTAAAATACTTTTAAAATAGTTTAATCTCATATGTGAGTCACAAGGTACTATAGAAGTAAAGTTTAATCTTGGTGCACACTGTTCAGGTTCTAAATTTAGAAGCATGTTGAGATCATCTCTCTCTGAACTTAGTAGTAAATTATTAAGTTGTCTTTAAAGTTTGCTGATGTTAAAGGAATATTCATATTTTTGTTTGTTTCAGATGAAAGGAATACATTGAGTTCAGCAGAGGAAGGAGTTGGAAATTACTGCTTTTCGTCTTTTGATTGCATACGTTGTTCAAAGTCATTTAAAACAAGAGATGAATTTGAGGCTCATATTCGTAAACACATAGAACTGCCGAGAGTTCTTCTTCAGGCTCTTACTAGGTCCTACATACTTCAGTTGAAAGCCAATAATTCCTCCAAGAGCTTAAGAAAACCCACATCTCGTGGTGTTGCTAGAAAACATACTTACTCTTACATTGTTCCGAAAAAGAGTCTCAAAACGCAGCCCCTAAAATTAACTTTAAAATTGTTAAATACTGCAGAAAAAGACAACCCCTCATTTGAAGTTATTCCTCGAAAGATTCTTATAGGTCCTGGAGGCTTGTACCCTGAAAACGGAATCTTAGACGAAGTTAAAACGGAGGTTGTAAATACCAGTGAAGAAGTGGAAGGGTCTGGGGAAGAGCAGGGGGAGGGAAGGGGAGGGATATTGGAGCATTCTACACCAGTGCTAGATAGCAGTAAAGGTGACACCGTGGAAGGCCTGGTGGAAGAAGAGAGGGAGGAAGAGGGAGGTGTGGCTGAAGAGGAAAAAAGCGAGATAGAGGAAAGCAAGGTATCTCTGAATGAGGAGCTGGACATTCCAATTTCAGCCTGTCCCAGTCCAACCCCCAGCGAACAGCTTCGCCCTGAGTTCTTAGCTGAGGAAGATTCTTGCGACAGCACTACATCAGCCATGGTAGAGGTTAGTGGTAGCACGCTGAATGAGGCAAGGTCTCCAGCGTTTCCATCATCCCCAGCGCCACCAGGAAGTGGAGACTCAAACTCGCAGCACTCAACTGGGGAGCAGACTCAGGCCACATCTCCAGAAGTACAAGCCTCAGGGGTTGTAGAGACAAATGCACAAGGCACAGCTGAGGATCATGTCACTGATCAGACTGCCTCAGAAACCAGCAATTTCAATTGGAATGTTAACAGTGCAAATAATGAAAATGATGTTCCTATTACCACCAATGGAGCACCAATTGAAGAAAGAGATCCTCTGCTTCTTCCAGACCAACCATCAGGAGAACGTGATGTGAATGAAACTTCAGAAGGCAGTGCTTCAGATTCCCTACTAAGGGGTTTTCTTTGTGAATCTAACTCAGATGGTAAAAATGCAGTGACTACACCATCCACCACTGTTGTTGCAGCAGTGGATGGTTTGGGATCAGAATATATCTCTTTAGAGAGGTTAGGAGAAACTAGTGCTCTGGCTACTTGTGAAGTATGTGGTGAACGATCATCAAATATTGAAGAACATCGAGCTTTGGCTGGCCATTACAGGTGTGACCTTCCAGAGTGTTCCAGCATTGTTTTTGTAAATAGGGACGAGTTGATTGCTCATAGACTAGCTGTTCATGGCACCAGCAGTCAATCTCCAAGCTCAACTCCACAGCAACTACCAGCATCAACACAACAATACACTGTACATCATCAACCACCACCAGTTCAGCAACTGGCACAACAAGTACAACGTTTGCCAATTCCACCTTCACAACAGATGTCTCCACAACAGATGTCTCCACATCAAATGGTGCAGCATATGCAGCCACAACAATTACAGATGATGCAAGGATCACCAGTTCGCCTTCCACCACCTTTGTTCCGCGTGCCAGGAAGTGCTGCCAATGCTACTGGATTGCAACATCCATATCCTCAGCAACAGCAACAGCAGCGACAGATGTATGGTCAGCAGGCATACCCTCCACAGCAGAACATGCCCAGACAGTACATGGTTCAACAAGGTCGTCCTCGGGCTCCTCTTCAACGACCAAATTTAGTGCAGCAGCAAGTTCCTAGAGGTGGCATGCAACAGAAACGCCAAGCTTCACAATCTAGTGGATCTCCAAACAACAAACAGCGACGGTTAGACATGCTCCTGCCTGACAGACATGATGATGCAGATTGTCATGTCATTGCAATGCAAAAGAGAACAGATAGTGGACCAGTGATTGGAAACGTTCAGGGAGCAAATAATAGACCGGAGTCAATGATTCATTTAACTGATTCCATAACTCTCTCTGTGCGACAGTCTCAGGCAAATGCTGCTCAATCCAGTGCTGGGGGTACCAAAAACAAAAGTGATGCAAAAACAGTGGCTAATATCCTGGCCACACGTGGTATCACAGTTACACCAGCTGGTGGTGGTGGTGGTGGTGCTGGAGGAGGAGGAGGAGGAGCAGGGGGGCGGAATGCTACAGTACAACAGAGTGCCCAGCAGCTAGGAAGACAGTCAAGAATAAATCAGCAGCCCATGCCTGTACCTGCCCAACCTGTTACTACACTCAACCTGAACTCTGCCATCTCAATAATAGCTCAACCAACTACAGCAACTTCAAGACAGCAGGTGAGTTGATAATTGTCGGTTGATTATGAATTCACATCCAGTGAATCATTGTTTGTGAAAAGTTTGTTAATTCGTAAATTAAGAAGTTGCTAAAACAAAATAACTACTTTAATTAATGATAAAGTATTTGTTAATATTTAATCATTTGTAAAAGCAAAATTCACATGCATAGTCAAAAGAAAAATAGTTCATGTTCCATCGTCAACAGCAGATTATGTTAAGGTGGCAGTGGTCTGCACAAGTGCATTGATACTTTACAAATTTGACATAAAGCTTTTTCTGGCACTTTGTATGAAATTTTTCCTAAAACATTGAGAGTATATCTGCATATACTCATAGTTGACATTTGAACTGGTGAGTTTCTTAGCTTTGTTTGGACTATGTGCAACTGATACAAACTTTCTTTGTCCGCATTAGAATTTAGTATAGAGAGAATGTATGTATGTCGCTAATGCTCTGGAGTCAACAATGAAGTCATTCTCTTTCTGGCTTCCCAGTACTTAGAAGTTATATCTTGATAATTTTGTAAAGCTGCACAATTTTGTGGATGTTCTCTATCCATTTCTATATCTTGAGAGCACAATACACAATCTGGAGAAGTTAATATACAAAATGAACCAGTTCTTTAAACAGTTTGATCCGGCCACATTCTTTTTAGCAATGTACTTTTCAGAAGTCCATTGCATTTTGCTATTTTATTACTTTTAAGTTATCTCATTGACTATTTTACTGAAGTAATGCAATTGCATTCCTTCTCATAGATATAATTGGAAGTTAAAATCAAATAAAAAAATTAGTAATATTTACAGTAAAAATTACAAATAAAGTTTTTGGCAGTTGGTTAACTTTATTGCTTGGTATTTTAGTACGTATTATTGCATCTGAATAAACCAATATACGAAGGTGGTCTGAAAAGTTTCCCACCTAATAATGATACAAGACCTTTTTCAGAATTTTTTTTGTATTATTTTTCAACATAGTGTCCTTATAACTCTACATATTTCTCCCAGCAATGCTTCCATCTCAATAACCTGTCCAAATAGTAGTCAGTGTTTTTCTTTGCAAAATAATTGTTCACGAAGGAGATTGCCTCTTCATTTGACGAAAATCTCTGTCCTCCAGGTGCAATTTTCAGATGATAGTACAAAAGTTGCTTGGGGCTAGATCTGGTAAGCAAGGTGGATGGTCAAGCAGTTCAAACTGTAATTCGTGGATTTTTGCCATTGCAACCACTGAGGTGAGATGGTGCATTGTCTTGGTGAAACAGGATTTTCTTTTTCTGCAAATGTGGCCGTTTTTCTGCAAGTTCTGCCTTCAGCTTGGCAAGTAATGATGCATAGTATGCTCCTGTAATGGCGTCTCCTTTTTGAACCTAATCGGTTAAAATAACTCCATGATTATCCCAAAAAAACAGTTGCCATCACTTTCCCAGCCGAAAAAATAGTTTTTGCTTTTTTTGGAGCCGGTTCTCCCTTTGCAGTCCACTGTTTGGACTGTATTTTTGTTTCAGGCATAAAGGTGTATCCAAGATTCATTTACAGTAATTAATCAGCGCCAAAACTCTGATTTATTGCGCCTAAACTGTGCCAACAGAGCATTGGTAATGTTCATTCGAATACATTTTTGGTCTAACTTGAGCAAATGTGGCATGCAACACACAAACAGCTTCCTCATGTCTAAATGTTGATTTAATATGTGATAAATAGGTTCTTTTGACATGTTCATAGCCTCTGTATCTCCCTCACTTTAATTCGGCGGTTGTCTAGCACCATTTGCTGAACTTGGCGATGTTTTCATCGGTAGTTGCAGTTTTTGGATGTTCCGAACATTCATTGTCTCCCAAGCTCTTATGGCCACGTTTAAATTCAGCTGCCCAAAAATTTCACTGTGGTAAATGATAGTGCAGAGTCCCCATACATAGAATCCAACTCATCTTTGATTTGCATAGGCATATTGCCTTTCAGAAACAAATATTTAATGACATTATTATTAATTTATTATTATTATTATTATTATTATTATTATTATTATTATTATTATTATTACTATTATTATCATTATCATCATCATCACGAGGTCTACCCGAAAGTCCGAAGACTCACGTCTCTGTCAGCCCGGGAGTGATGGAAAACTCTGAGGTTCTTTCTTTGGAGCAATACCTTGAGTCTTAAAAGTCCCACGATCGACGTCAAGGGTGGAAGTGGATATGCCACTTACTAGCTCTGCAGGCTAGTACTCGGGACTTTTTAGGCAACCCTCTGCCCCCTCCAAGCAGCCGAAGCCTGGTCGGAGGTACGCGATCTCCCACGCTCAATACTCGATTTTGTCCATTTTCATAAAAACCCTCACATCAACTCAAACGACTGTTGCATAACAACTGAGCATCCAAAATGGCTGAAACTTTGGTGAGTAACTGTCAACAGATGAAAAATGAAATTCACTAACTTTTATTTACAAGTTCTGCCATCTCATGTTGAGGTTGGAAACTTTTCAGATCAGCCTCGTAGTAATTCTGTACATTCTAAACATTTAATATTATAATTCATTTTATACAATCCCAAAAATTGTCATTTGGTACATCACAGTATTCTACACAATATGAATTGAAGTTCAAATTTCTTTTGTGAGACGGGGACACACAGTACATTTAGATTAACAAACTTAGATATAAACTGAGTTACTGTGGAATTTAAATCACTTTATGTGGACAGGCAAGGGAACTGTCTGCTGCATGAATAATAATAATAAAAAATTAATAATAATATGGGGGAAGTTACAGTCCGGCCGCTCTATCTCCGGCTCTGACAGTTCTCGAGAGAGGGAAGCGTGTTGTTGCCAGTTCATTAGTGGGAATTTCAAGCAGAGGAACCTCTGTATTTTAAATATTTCACGCATTTGCAGATCGTAACTTCATAAATGTACGTGGACAATGTGTATATGCATGATCCCAGAATAGTTGCATATGGAGACAATATACCATTTACTGGAAAATAAATAACAAAAAGCTACTTTGCACGAGTGGGAAATTCCTTTCTCATATAATATTGAAATACATGTTGCCTTGTAGCATCCTTTTGAAAAGCATCAAGTGAAGCTTTAAGACTGCCTTGTTACCTTTGCTTTCCCGGTGTACGCAGAACTGTAGACGGCGAACTTAAATCAGCTGGCACTTTTCCTTGGTCACATTCTTCCCACCTTCAAGGCGTCACAAACCCTGTCCAGCACCTTGGTAACAGGTAGTGGAGGTCCACCATTGTCCCGCTCCTTCTCGAAGCACTCACGTAGCCTGAATATAAATTCACGGCTTTGGCTCTTATAAGAGCCAATTTTTTTCTTGAATGCTGACGAATCAGTAGCCATATTACTAAAATAGCAATAATAATAAGACTTACAGACGCTACAAATCGGAATTCACGCACACACAAAAAATTAAACAAACCACCAGCGCAGGCACCAAAAGCAACTAAGAGCCACGTGGTCCACACAAAATTGCAGCGGCAACACGGTGCTGGATTTGCAAGCCACGCCTAGCAGTGACAATGCTGATTGGCGCTAGCAGACAGTTTTAACTTTCTAACCACGACACTGGATGTACAGACTCCCAGTACCACCAACAGAAGCAGTTGGTGTGCGTGAAAGGTGTGAACGAAATATTCGAATAGAGTGATGTTGTAAAGAATATCTTGCATGATAATGAAATTACAAGTTGGATTTCAATGTTTTGAAGCTAATATAGTCCTATACTCTCATTATAAAGATAATTCTGACGATATGTTTTCAATTACTCGTTATTATATGTTGGTACTATTAACCTTCCCCCTCCACCTCCTGCAGCCACTAAATGTCAGAGCCGCAGATAGAGCGGCCGGACTGTAGTTACTATCTTTCTTAAGGCAATGCACAGCTGAACATTCTAAGCTTTTAGAAATGTAACCTGTGTGTTAAAACTTCAGTAAGTACAGTCAAGTTAAAATGCACATTCTGAATTTGTTCGTTTTGAAAAGGTTTCATTTTTGTACTTGCTAATCTAATATGGCATACAGGGAAAGTAGACTTTCTAAAAATTATTTGTATGTTCAAGAAATTTGTTTAGTAAACTATTGCGTTTTATGCTAAAAAGTATATTAGGTTTCTCTTGCTTATTCTTAATCCCGGCTTTCTAAGAAACACTCCAAGACAGAAGCATTACGAAAAACAAATTTAAATTCTGCTGAACATTTTCAGCATTGCCTCAATTTCATCTGTACATTGCCTTTACAGAGTATCATTGAGAACTATTAGAAATATAAATATCAGTAAGTTAGAGTCAACATGAAAAATTCAATGCCATGGCTGGGATTTGAACCACGGATCTCCTGGTTTCCGTCCAGTCGCTCTAACCCATTGAGCTACCATAGCCAACGTGCCGTCCTGACATAAATTCTCCATTTGACTCGTATATTTCCCTGGTAAACTACTAAGGGCTCTCGCATCCGAGATACACCATTTGTGGTGACTTACTATCATAAGTACTTGAATCCCAGGCTTCATCATTTAACTCTTATTATTTTAATACAAATAAAATATTTAGTGATTATTTTCCACTTATCTTAAGAAGTTTATGACATTACTTCTATCTTCTATTTGAAATTAATTTCGTAGACATTTGCCCACATCTCCAGTTAAACACACTTTGTTGTGTTTGACAACGAAGTGTGTTTGACTTAAGATTTGGGCAAATGTCTACGAAATTAATTTCAAATAGAAGATAGAAGTAATGTCATCAACTTCTTAAGATAAATGGAAAATGATCACTAAATATTTTATTTGTATTATATTTATTATTCCACTGTAACTAGCTTCATTTTCTGTGTAATCTTATTATTTTAGTTAATTGATGGAAATTAATCGGTTCTTCATACTAGCCGTATATAGGCTAAGGTTTTTGATAGTCAACATGAAAAATTCAATGCAATGGCCGGGATTTGAACCACCATGTTGAATCTATCAAAAACCTTAGCCTATATACAACTGGTGTGAAGAAATTATCAATTTCTATCAATTAACTAAAATAATAAGAGTTAAATGATGAAGCCTGAGATTCCAGTACTTATGATAGTAAGTCGCCACAAACGGTGTATCTCGGATGCGAGAGCCCTTAGTGGTTTACCGGGGAAATATACGAGTAAAATGGAGAATTTAATGTCAGGACGGCACATTGGCCATGGTAGCTCAATGGGTTAGAGCGATTGGATGGAAACCAGGAGATCCGTGTTTCAAATCCCGGCCATGGCATTGAATTTTTCATATTGACTCTATCAAAAACCTTAACCTATATACGGCTAGTGTGAAGAATAATTAATTTTCATCAATTAACTAAAATAATCAGTAAGTTAATTTAGGTAGTTTTAGCACTCTTCTGTCTAACAATCGCATGCACCAAGGCATTAATAATTACCCTGCCACCACTTACCACATGCTTCATGGCAGCTGTCAGGATTCTAAAGTAATCTTAATTCTACCATAACTATACTACTCAAATAAAAATTGTGAGATACCTTATATTAACTGTTAATTTACTTCAGTTTTTTTTTTTCTTCTCCAAGTTTTAAATCTTGCCTCTAAACTGTTTCTGATGATGTAACTTGCACCATAATTACCCCTGTGGGCAGCTCTGCCTGTACTTTTGTTGCTTTATTCAAATTCTTTTTGTTCTCTAAGCTTGGATTTGGTATCTTCAGGAAACAAGCATCACAGATATGGTATGTTGTTAGCAGGGCAACTTTGCTGTACCACAAGGAAGGGGCGGTGTTGCCAGGACAACTCATCAGCAGCAGGTGGAACGCCCACCCAGGCCACCAACGGTAGATCTGACAGGGGATGGACCACCACCTCCATTGCATGGCATTCCTTCCAGAGGAAGAGGCCGAGGACGTGTAGTCGTTGGAAGGCATACATGTCAAGTGTGTGACAAGGCCTTCTCAACACAGGATAGTTTAAATCAACACATGGCACTACATCGTTCACCTGGCAAGCTTCCTTACAGGTAATGTTATGAGAAAATTCTTAAAGCAAAATCATTCAAGGCATTGATCAAACCATTTTGGCAAGATTTGCATATTATTCAGTTATTCTGGTCTTTTCACCTTGAAATATATTTTAAATAGTTACGAGGGCTGATCAACAAAGACTGAGACTGACCTTTTTTCACAGATGTTTATTACCTCAATTCAATGTTTATATGATCTTTTTCAAAGTAGTTCCCTCCTACTTGAATGCATTTTTTATAGTGTCTCTGCCAGTCCTTGAACACATGTTGCAGACCACTCTTTGTCAGGTCGTTGAGAATCACCTCACTTTTCTTGAGCACTGCTTCAGAGTTCTCAAATCGAATACCCCTAAGCTTTGCCTTTAGTGATGGGAATAAAAAAGGTCACAGGGTGCAAGATCGGGGCTATAAGGTGGATGTGGTACACAGGTAATTTCCACACAGCCAGCACAGTGTGGAAATCGCCAGGTTCTCCAACACCAAAAAAGGCAAAAGTTGTTCCATCTGCAGGGAAAATGATGGTGATAACATTTTTTGACTAATGGAATGATTTACCAGCATGCAGTTCCCCCTTACACTACTGTTACAGCAGCATACTACACGTCAGCATTGGCTACACTGAGGAAGCACATTGCAAAGAAACGACCAGAGCTTTCTCGGACTGGGTGGCGACTTCATCATGACAATGCACGGCCTCACGTGGCAAATTAAGTCATGCAGTTTCTGGCTCAATTCAACATTACCTGTGTACCACATCCACCTTATAGCCCCGATCTTGCACCCTGTGACCTTTTTTATTCCCATCACTAAAGGAAAAGCTTAGGGGTATTCGATTTGAGAACTCTGAAGCAATGCTTAACCGCTTCGCCGATGGCCATTTAAACCCTTCAGGGGCCGGAAACGGATACCCAATAAACAGAACAGGACATTTAAATTGTTAAATGCTGTAAAAATGCATCATAAATACAATTCTGTATCTTCCGTATTTATTAAGTTATTTAAACGAAACAAAAACTGGTTTAAAACTCATTAAAGGCAGTATAAATCTACAGTAACAATAAAGTAGAGACTACATTAATGAATTGTTGAAATTTCACTACTTTGTTTCACTGTAGCAAAAGCCATTCTTTGTGCCGAACGCGCCTAATATGTGAATCATTTTGTTTTGTGTGTATACGAGCCATAGTATGTATGTAGAGCTACACAAGCAGCTTCTCAGGTTCAAGTTTAGTTTATTTATGCTATGCCAAGCGATAATATGACGAGAATATGTTGCGTCACACACTCACACACTGGAATGAAAACTCTGTCAGCATCTGTTATTACAGTGTTTCTCAACCAAGGTTTCTAGTAGCCTTATGCAGCAGTTTTCGCTCTGTATTTCAGTTATTTATACTCTCTCTGTGTTCAGAGTGATTTCTTGTAGCTATCAAGAGCTAAATGTATGGCACATTTGAAATTGTTAAATTTCAATGTTAACCATGGCTTATCCCGGTAATGTAGCAAATAAATTAGCTTGGGTATGATGTGTACAGGCTTCTGATATTACTGTAGAAAATCTGGAAGATTTGTTGTACGATTATGAAGGAGATCTTTAGTACTTACGTAGCAGTGACGTGTACTGGTCTACAGATGGCATGTTAGCTACTCCATTGTTTGCGGGCAATGGCGGGTCAAATATGGCTGATGTGGATCAGCTATTACCAGCTATCCCTCTTTACGGAAAACAGTTAAATGGTAAAAAAAAAGTATTTTTATACCACTGGATGTAACTATGCACAGTTGTTTAGTAATTTTCAGAGCTGTAAAAGACATTCATCTACCTGTACTTGCGCGTATAAAGAGCTCGTAACCTAATTGAGTATTATAATACTCAGAGGCCTCTTTATATTAGGGGGTAGCAAAATTCACCACATCATCCCTCATACTTGAGAGAAAATACTTTCCTAAAAGTATACCACCCACACGCAAAAAACTTGTAACCATTTCAAAAATGTGTAGTGTGTTGCGAAAAAGAAGTTCGCAAGGAAACCAATATTATTTGGTGTGAATCTGCAGATGTGCCCTTGGGTGTTTATCCAGGTTTGGAGGTGTACAATTCAAAAAGAAACCTTTAAGGATACGTTTACATTCCTTATAGAACTAATTTAAGTTTATTGTAAAACAGCAAGATTAAAATAATTGGGGTTAAATGAGCATTAAATGCATGTATGCGCAGGACGTCTATACACGTCCATATCGGTTTGGGGCACTTTAACTTGGACGTCATATGACGTCCATATCGGTGAAAGGGTTAAGAAAAGTGAGGTAAATCTCAAGGAATTGACAAAGAATGGTCTGCAGCACGTGTTCAAGGACTTGCAGAGATGCTATAAAAAATGCATTGAAGTAGGAGGGGACTACTTCGAAAAAGATCATGTAAACATTGAATTGCAGTAATAAACATCTGTGAAAAAAATAAGTCTCAGTCTTTGTTGACCAGCCCTCGTACTTTTGTATTTATATTCTGCCATGTTGGGTCACCAATTTGTAATATTTAACTATTTAATAATTTTCTTCCAGTTGGGTTGTGTTGTGATTACTTTAGAATATTTAACAGTTTAATAAAGAATTTCAACTTCATTTCCCTGCTTCACTTCAGTCAGCAAACATTAAACTTTATCTGGGATGTCATCGTGGATTGATGTATTTAATTACTTCTAAATTATTGAAATAATGTTACTTATACTTCTTTGAAGATGATTATTTACTTCAACATAAATTAAAACAATACAATTATTCACAACTGCTTCTGAACACATCCTTGCATAGATAACAAATCTCTCTTCTTTATTAAGCGTCACCAGATGTTGATTCCAACACCCTTGGTAACCATTATACATTAGTCCCTCATTGCCAAATGTATGTTTCTTGTCTTCTAACTACATTTAGACTAACTACTTAGTCTAACTACTTCTAGTTGCAATTAGACTGTAGAGCGTATTTGCATCCCTCCTGTTATTGGGGCATATCGTCATCCGCACCTCATTCGTTTCTACGCTGATCATTCCCAAGATCCAGTTGCCCTCTACGACGGGCCCACAATGAAACTTGCGTCGTCCTATTTTGCATTCGTTGATTTGAACGACATGGCCGGGACTGCCAATTTCCGCCCTTGCAGTATACTTGGTGTCATTTGACATCATGCAAACTTAGTAGCAGTAGCCGAACCAGTCCGATACAGTCTGTGAGCTCATACATTTTTATTTTCTACGGAGCACTCCATTATCGTGTCGTAGGATTGTTTATGTGCAAACCACTGCATGAATAACAAAATTTGACCGGGTGATAACTTAGCCTACTCAAATCATGTTCCTTTGCACACGGACTGTGTCATGTGTGTCTGGGGCATTTTTGCAGAGGTTGGCTACAAGTTTTAGATATCTTTCTCATGTTGGCTGCAACATGAGAACTGTCTGCTTGCGCATGCGTATACATACACCTTTGGACTTCGAAAATATTCTTGCATCGCACAAAAGAAAGTTTCTCCTATGCTTCAATACTGGATCAGTTCCACAAGGAACTGTTGCAGAGAACATTCCCATCTGGTGAAGAAAGGGGTAGTCTTTCACCAGGATAATGTACCTGCATTTGTCATTGCAAAATTTGTTTAATTAGGCTACAAACTTGACCTCATTGACATATTTTCCAGATTTGGCTCCAAAGCTACTTCTTCCCCTTTGCAAACCTGAAAAATCTCTTGGTGGGTGAGAAGAGATTCACAGCCAATAAAGACATCCTGGCAGAAACAAACCTGTATTTTTCAGACTTCCAAATGCCATATTTCTTGGAAGGATTAAACAAATTAGGGAAAAGATTGGGCAAAGTGTATTGAGTTGAAAGGAGATGTTGATAAATAACTGATGGATTTTTCCGGTTGCTTTTTAAACATGGTAGATGTATTATTTTCATTTTATTGGTATTGATTTGTATGTAACTTTTGCTTGCAGGTGCAGCTTATGCTCGGCACAATATCCAAATCAGCAAGGCCTTTTGCAACATCGCCAAACCTTTCACAAGGAGCCAGTCCTGCAACCTGGTGCAGAATTGGCACTTCCTGTAGTAGATCTGAAACAACCTGGTATTCTAAATAGATTGGCTGGACTTGGTGTTCATCATTACATCCCACTATCCCAGCTGGGAAGCCAATCCGGTGGTTATTTCAGTTTGCCAATTGTATCTGTTGATGGTGCCCGAAACCCAGCAGTTTGCAATCTCGGAGCCCTCGGTGCAACATCAGTGCTGTCTATTGGTCCCATTAAATCTCTGGGACGATAGACATTACACACAGGAGAATAATATTGTTGGGTTGATTTAGTTATGCGTGCTCTCCATTGATGAGCATGTTGTTATCGCAAATCCAGTATAGGAGAATATTATTTTGATTTTAAAACATTGCATACACTCATATTAATGTCTCCTGATTTTTACAGTGCATGGGATTAAAAAAGTACAACAAAGATATTTTTATACATCTTGTGTGTCTACAAGACTGAATGGATGGAGAAGGAAGTAGATAGATCTTGGCTTTGAGACTACCAAGGAATAGTATGGTACTATCTTTCTTTTAGTCATTTTGAATTAAAAACATTAAATTAATTTTGTTCTCGTAATGTACCAATATTTTGTGCAATTTCAAATGGGACTATATTTTCACACTTATTGTTTAACTTCATGAGTGTGTGCAACATTTTATAATTTATTCAGCTTTCCAGTTGTATTTTGAGACATTGAAGTGACAAGTAGGTACTAGTAATTGAAAGAGATGGGTGCATACTTAGTAAATTGTTTCTTTCTTTTTAAGGAAGAAGAATTTAATTTATTAATGTTGAATTTAATTCTCAGTATTCAGTGTTTAAGAAGAAACAGTTTTAGTCAATGTTTAGAACAGAAACAGTTTTATGTTAACGCAATCCATCAAAAATGAGTGTACTATATGCGCACAATTTCTTGAGCGTTCAAGTTCCCAAGTCCTCATTCAGTAGGTTCCGCCTAATTCCTTGAACAGAAATAACAACTTTGAAACATGAAATGCACTGTACGCTCTGACATCTAGCAACTATTATGTACAAAAGTGAATCGAGAAGATATAGACACATTGCTTCACTCACAGTTTATTCACAGGACATGTTTCAAGAGCTCTTGCTCCTATCATCAGCTGATACTCGACTAGTGCAAGTTGTAGTGGTTTCCTCTTTCTCCGTTTTGTCAATAGATGGCATGATGTACTTGTCAAAGATGTCCGGTGGTGGAGTTTCAAAATTCATGACTATGACGATTTTTGTTAATGAAGATTTTTTCCCATACGGAAAGGTCTATGGGGTGATTAACATATTTTATTAGAGATGTTTCCAAGTTGATGTCATGTCTAGTATTCAAAAAATGAAAAGCCACTGCTGATTTTTCTGTTTCACCATTTTTAATGTTTCTTAGATGTTCTTTAGTTCTGATGTTAATATTTCTTTTTGTTTTTCCTATATAAATTTTAGGGCAAGTTTCACATTTGATCTCATAGATTCCTGGTTTTTCTTTGGTAGTGATTGAATTTTTGGGAGGGCCTTTTAACAAATTTCTGATATTAAACCTATTTTGAGGTGCAAGAGTTATGTTGTGTTTTGAGAAGATTTTTTGGAATTTGTTATAGGCTGATGGGTGGAAGGTGAATTTTTTAAAAAGTTTTTTCTCTTTTTCTCCTGTAGGTTCTAGGGTGGTGGTTTCTTTTATTTTCTTAGCTTTGTTGAGTCTGTTAACTGTTTTGTCTACTAAATTTGGGTTGAAACCGTTGGATATAGCTACTTTTTTTATGTGTAGGTATTCTTCTTGATAATCTTCTCTGTTTAGTGGAAAGTTGATCATCCGAAAGATTAAACTGTTGAAAATGGCATGTTGGTGTTGTTTTGGGTTGAAACTGTTCTTCTTAATGTAATTATCTGTGTGTGTCGGTTTCCTGTAAATACCAAAGGTGAGTTTGTTGTTCATTTTTTTGATCTTGATGTCCAAAAAGGGGAGCACACCATCCTCTTCTGTTTACATTGCTTGCACCACACCATATATCTTGCACTCAAGAAAACGTACGCATATAGTATATCTTTTACTTTGGATATCAATATTATCAGGCCACACCATGAAGAGTGTAACTTTAATTAGCAAAATGTAAATGATTTAAAACTTGGTTAGCAGAGGTTATTTCCACTTAATGCTTTTTTTTTCTATCAGAAATATATAGTTTGTTTTAGTTATAGACTCCTGTGATACATTGTGTATAAATGTTGAACTGAGTTTGATCTGTGAAGGTATAGTATTTCTGAAGTGCACTTGAAGTTAAAAGAATATTTGTGCCGCAATTGACTGAGTGCAATTCGAAGGACATAAGATACAGACCTTTTCGCTGCATTTGTTATGGTGTATTTTATACTTTTTTATGAAAACACAAGTATGTGTACAAATAAACATGTCCACATAAATGCTTTTACCATTAAGTTTTCATAAGTAAACATATACTTAATTTTATTTCACAATTATTACATACTGTTAATTCAGAAATATAAGTTTAACAAGGAATATCTAAGTTTTCATCTCTTACTATTTTTCTGTATCTTGGCTTGTACACACGTTTTAATGGTTCATTACAAATATTTATATGACAGTTCATAAGATTTCTTTGTGACATATGACCTCTCATTTTGGAATGTTCCTAATATGAGACTTTTAATGCTGAGCTGTATAAATTTCTTTATAGGATTAAAGAGAAACTATTTGTATAAACAAAGAAAAAGAAACAAAATATGTAATAAATCCTTTCATGGAAGTGTTGAAAACAGTGTTGTTGTATAAATTAAGTTAATTGGGAGTCGATTAATAACACAAAACAACACTCACTTTTAAATTTTCCCGGAACCGGTTTCTGAGGCCTTCCCTCTATCGATGTCCGGCTGAAGATAGGGGGAAGGCCTCAGAAACCGGTTCCGGGAAAATTTAAAAGTGAGTGTTGTTTTGTGTTATTAATCGACTCCCAATTAACTTAAAATATGTAATACCCACATAACTACACCTTCTGTCAATAGTAATATTGTGGATGTTTAATCTACAAGGGGCATCCGAAAAGTAAGTTCTGTTTCAATTTATCTCCGCTGCAGCGCTGTGATCGCAGTTCCGCACATGTGCGGTAGATGCTCTGTATCAAGGAGTAGAAACGTGCACCATTGTGAGATCGCTGTCAGCTACGTACGCTTTGTTCTTGTTTACATTGTCAATGTTGATTGAAAATCCCGCCGCTTGTGAAATCAGATCTGTGATTCATTTTCTGAATGCTAGGAAAGTGAAACCAATTGAAATTTATCAGCAAATTTGCGATGTCAAAAGGTGTTGTTTCTTCACGACAACGCACGGCCACACACTGCAAATGCGACGGAAAAATATCCTACAGGGATTTGGCTGGGACGTGTTTGACCACCTCCTGTACAACCCTGACCTTGCTCCTAGCGACTTTCATCGGTTTTTGCATCTCAAATCTTTCCTTGGCGGTCAACACTTCAATAATGACGAAGAGCAGAAAGAAAATGTTTCCAACCGGGTGAAGACACAGGCGGCAAACTTCTATGAAGAAGGTATACAAAAACTTGTGCCTCGCTATGACAAATTCCTGCAAAATTTCGGCAATTATGTGGAAAAGTAGTTTTAAGAGTTGTAGAATTTTGTGCAATAAATAATTTTTCTGTATCTGTGCACAATTTAATTTTATTACCAAACAGAACTTACTTTCTGGACGTACCTTGTAATTTTGAGTTGAACTATACTCAATGCTCCGCTTATTGCTTGTATTTACCTAGAATGCGTTTCATTAGGATCTTCCTATCATCAGCTGTTGTCAACTAACTAAACCAATATCTATTAGTTGACGACAGCTAATGTTAGGAAGATCCTAACAAAATGCATTCTAGGTAAATACTAGCAACATGTGGAGCACTGAGTATTAGTTTGACTCAAAATTATATTAATTTTGTGCTTCATTGTATCATAGTCCTTACACATTGGAATTGTGAATGTTTTTTGTACTGTCAAAAATGTCATGAAGTACAAGGAAAATAATTTGAACAAGATGAAACCACAAGTGACATTTACTAAGACTACTTACTGAATTAAATCTTTAATAATTATGATTTATAAATAACATTAATAAAATGAAAGTGATATGGATATTGTGGCTGTAGCTTTTGGCTAGTTACCCACTTCAGGTAGGGCATAGTTTCAGGGCTGGCTGGCAGGCATTGGTTGGTTGGAAAGAGGTGCAATTAGTTTTGAACTGTCTGAAACTCTTGGCCGATATTACCCCTGTGTTAATTTGTTAAAGTGTTTAAATTTTGAATTTAGAAATTCTATTTCGTTAAACAATATTGTGACTGTGTGGGGAATATAGATTTGGAAATCCGCTTTCAGGAATCTAAAACAACTTTTGCTGCAGTAAAACAAGACGTGAAATTGACAATCAGCTGTCTTTAAGGTCAACTTGGTGCTCTGCCGCATGAAAACAAATCACTGCGATACACTTCAAATGTCGATTGTTGCAAAAACATTCCCACAACTGCCGCTTCTAACACCTGCGGGTTATTTATACCCCCCAGCCATTGTTTCTAGAATGCCACAGACTTACCGAGAAATTTTTCGAACACAGCAATGGACCGAACAATCTGGAGCCTCTCTATCTCTTTCACTTTTGTCAACAGACCCGGCTCTGGCTTGTCGCGGCAACTTGGCTTACATGACACCCTGGTCTTCTGCTCTTAACCTCCATGCCTCCTTGTTACTTAATTAGTCCCATTCTTCTCCCACCCCCCCATCTTCCTTATATTCTTTAAATTTCTGGCCCATTTTTCTTTTACTTTCTGCAAGAACTCGCCAATACTTCTTACCTTCATTTCCTCCTTTCCTCTGAACATTTTTATAGCTACTATCCTCTTAAATTAACTTTAAAGAGTCGATTAAATTCCAAGAAAGGAATTACTATCCTCTTCTCTACTTTTTCCCATTTTCCTCCCAAACCTTTTTTCTCCACATTGCAACCTCCTACTTCCAAGAAAGGAATTACTATCCTCTTCTCTACTTTTTCCCCATTTTTCCTCCCAAACCTTTTTTCTCCACATTGCAACCTCCTCGCATTCTGTTACATAGTGTTCTGTGCTTTCTTTTCCCCCACACAATTCACAAATTCCCTTTTCCCTACCATTTATCCCTCTTAGAAATATTGTTCCTGTTCTCATCCAAGCTAACCCTTCTTTCTGGCAGCTCAATAATGCCTCACGGTGACAATATTCACCTCAATATTGTGTTAACATCAGTCTGCACTTGTTAGGGCATTTAGCAAATGTTTGCTGCAAACCAAACAGAGTATTTGGAGTTCTTAATGCGTTTTCTAACTGAAAAAGCCACACATCATAGGCATTTGAAAATTGCAGGCAAAAAAATTTAAGTGGCAAATCTAACTGAAGCAGTTGTATGCAGGTTTTAGAGGAAATGTAAAAGGTTAGAATACAAACCACAGAAATGATTCCTTTCTTGGAAGTGTTTAAAACATTGTTGTAAAAAATTAAATTTTAAAGGGAGTCGATTAATGACACTAAACAACACTTACTTTTTAAAAAATAAGTGTTTAGTGTCATTAATCGACTTCCTTTAAAATTTAACAGAAAGGATTCTTTTTCTCCTATGGAAAATATTAATTTCTCTGAGACTTGATGCCATTTGCTCATCTCAAGTATGTGGGTTTATCCAGAAGTTTTCGAAAGCTATTGCTTCAAGAATAAATAAAGGTATATAACGTGTTATAAAAAATTAATGGCAATTTTCTATTTTCTTAAAGAACCTTTATTTTTTTCATCAACTTTGTTGCTTTCAAAGTAATGGCGCCCAGATCTAATATACTTGTGCCAGCACTTTTTCCAATTTTGGAAGCACTTCTGGAACTTACTTTTCAGCTCCATCAGCAGTTTTGGTTTTAATCTCATCTCCTTTTGTGCTTCTCTTCAGCTTCAGGAATAGTTTCAGTTCAGTGAATATGGCGGCTGAGGCAACATAACAGTTTTGTTGTCTTCATGACCCTCTTTAATAGGCTTATACTTCTCATAAACTCTTGTCTTATATATGGTACATTTACCAAAAGCCTCAGTCAATATTTCAAATATAGTGTTGCATAATAAAACTATATATAGAAGTATTTATAAACAATGGAGCTTCATCAATAAAACCTTTTTAAACCAATTCTCGAACTGTAAAAACACTTAAGCTCCACTTACATTTAAAATTAGGACATGTTTCAAGGACCACGCATCCTCATCGTCAGCTGATGTTCAACTAGTTCTTCAGGTGACCAAAAGTATTACAAACTTCAGGGTTAGCTATGGGCAACCCATCTCACTGTTATTGGCTGATTTGTTTGAGTTATTTGGAAACACGGGTGACAGAAGCATTTCCGCATATTTTTAAAGTATGGTTTCGTTATGTGGATGACATATTTGCCATAATACAAGAAAAGTTAGCACAGGATGCATTAAAATTATTGAATTTACAAGACTGATCTATAAAGTTCACTATTGAAACAGAAAAAGGTGGATGGTTACCGTTTTTGGATTTAAAAATTAGGAGAAAAGGAGACAAATTAGAATTTGGCATATATAGAAAATCAACACATGTGGATAACTACACTAAAAACAGTAACTCCAAACCAAAAGAACACCAACATGCAGTATTTCACAGTTTAATCCATAGGTTAGTGAACATTCCAATAACTATGGAAGAATATAACAAGGAAGTAGATCACATCAAATATGCTGCAATTGTGAATGGCTTTTATCCAAAATTTATTAAAAAAAGATAAACATAAAAGATGGAAAACCATCAAGGACATTAGCACTTTAAAAGCTGATATGTCAATTTCATATACAACTAGTACCACATAACAAATACAACATGAGAAACATAACTAAATCACCCGCTCAAAAACACAAGTCCAACCAACAAACTATCCAGAATTTATAGTGTAAGATGTGAGGATTGCCACGAAATATACATTGGAAAAACAAAAAGAAACCTAGAAACAAGAATGAAAGAAAATACAAACAGATAAATCAGCCATAGCCCATCATTTCTGGTCAAAAAATCATATTTCCAAAGACCTAAAACTTTTGGTACCGGCAAAAAAGTATTGGGAATTAACAGTTTGGGAAAATAGACACATTTTGAAGAATAAAAAGAGAGCCATGAACTTTGAAATACCAATAGTAGATGATGTCATTCAACTCATTGAACAGTGCCAGGAGAGGGAGGTGGTCACCTGAAGAACTAGTTGAACATCAGCTGACGATGAGGATGCGGGGTCCTTGAAACATGTCCTAATTTTAAATGTAAGTGGAGCTTAAGTGTTTTTACAGTTCGAGAAGTGGTTTAAAAAGGTTTTATAGTGTTGCAGTCTATTCTATCTTTAAAAAAAAAATTTAAAGCAAATTAAGTAAAACTTCACTGAGCACTTGAAAACATGTATAACTTTCTTTTCTAGGAAGTGTTGAAAACAGTGTTGTTATGATAAATTAACTTTAAAGAGAGTCGATTAAAGACACTAGACAACACTTACTTTTAAATTTTTCCGGAACACGTTTCTGAGGCTTTGCCTCTATCATCGGCCGGCTCTCGACTGGTTCTCGTTGGTGTAGCTGACGATATTTTGTCACAGGTCTCCTCTGGTGTCTTCAAAAAACAAAATATTCAACTAGCACCAGTCAACCATTTCTCCTTAAAAAACCTAATTTGCTCAAACATCAAAGATGCCATTCCATCTAACAAAAAATCTGGTATATATCAAATTGAATGCAATGACTGTAGTCAAATTTATATTGGAAAAACAAAAAGAAATTTAGAAACAAGAGCAAAGGAACACTTTAGAAACATAAAATATAAACAATTAGAAAAATCAGCAGTTGCCACACATTTTTGGGAAAAAAAAAACCACAACATAAATCCAGAACCAAAACTACTAAAACATACATCAGGAAAACAAGAACTATCCACATGGGAACAAATCTTCATTTCAAAAAATAGGAACAAAGTATTCAATTTCGACATCCCCCAGAAAGATTTGTTCAGCAAGTTCCTTGAACCGCCACCAGAGGAGACCTGTGACAAAATATCGTCAGCTACACCAACGAGAACCAGTCGAGAGCCGGCCGATGATAGAGGCAAAGCCTCAGAAACATGTTCCGGAAAAATTTAAAAGTAAGTGTTGTCTAGTGTCTTTAATCGACTCTCTTTAAAGTTAATTAATGTATAACTTTATTAATTTTTAGATGAGTCGTATTTATTACACATCTGCTTCACTTTCGTAATCTGCTTCGAAAGTGAAGCAGATGTGTAATAAATATGACTCATCTAAAAATTAATAATTATTTCACTTCACTGTGGTGTTCCAATACAGTTAAATCTCAATATATGTATAACTTTAATTACATTAAAAATGAAGCTAGCTACAGCAAAACAACAAATACTACACAAATATAACTATTTGCAACAAAAACTTCACTTATCTTAAGAAAATGATGTAAATTTTTCTTATTAATTAAAGAGATCAATTTCGTACACCCTTGTTTACATCCTCAGCCATCAAATAACTTTATCAACGATACTATCAGAGGTTACTATGTTTTTGCCAGTATTACCAAAATCTGAAAATGAAATAAACTTAAATGCAGAATCAACTGCTGGTATTTCAGAATTCATTATGCGATAGATATTCAACATGAAAAATTCAATGCCACTGTCGGAATTTGAACCATGGATCTCCTGTTTCCGTCCAGTATTTTAGTTAATTTCCATCAATTAAATAATATCATTATATGATGTTTAAAATTTTAAATACATATTTTTTTCCCAAACCATTAAATCTGTCGGATCATTTGTTTTAATAATTTAACTTCTGGATTTATTTCATGGTTAAATGACCAAAATTATCTGCGGCAGCTGATTGACCAATTTGTTTATACTTAATGTTACGAAAATGATCTTTCGTTCTAGTTTCCAAATTACGTTTCGTCTTTCCAATAATAACCTGATCACAATCTGAACAATTGATAAATACCAGATTTTTTTATTATTAGGAATTTTAACTTTTTTAGAGAAATGTACATTTTTAATACAATATTTATTTTGAGGAAGTTAAGTTATACCAAACTCTTTAAAAAATTTTTTTGAAAATGTTTATTAACCCAAGGATGGTAAGTAAATTTTTTAAAATTATAATCTTCTTTTATTTTTATAAGGGTAGAAATGTCATTAACAGCTTTTGATATTTGAATTTTTCAATTTTTTTTTTTTTTTTTGTATAAAGTCTTTATTAAAACCATTAATTAAAGCAGCATTAATAATATGTTTATATTCTTTATTAAATTCCTCTTTATTCAGGGTTATATTTATTAATCTATAAATCAAACTATTAAAACAGCAAATTTATGTGTAAAAGGGCTAAAACTTATATTTGTTATGTAATTATCGATGTGAGTAGACTTCCTATAAATACCAAAGTTTAATTTATTATTATTATTTCTTATTTATTGTGCCTGATAAACAAATAAATGATGTTATATGTGTTTGGAGGAATTTAGTAACAGTGACGTCAAAATTAATCTCAGAAACTATTTGTAGTTGGTTTATTATTACTCGTCACTTACCAACTACAAATAGTTTCTGAAATAAATGATGCTTTAAAATTAGTAAATTTATAAGATGTTACGGAAACAAGTGAGTAGGCTGAAGGAAGGAAGCAAGCCCTGATCTCTAAAGGCAGTTTAGGGCCTAAGAGGAGAATTCAGAAGTGGACAGTGCGTGTTACTTGCAAACCTACATTAGACATGTACTGGTTTACAGATGGCATGTTAGTTGCTCCATTTTTGGGGGGAAATAATCGGTCAAATATGGTGGATGTGGATCAGTTAACCCTCTATGAAAAACTGTTACATGTTATGGATATAACCATACACAATTTAGTACTTGCATAGCTCTAAACTTATGCCAGACAGTGATCTACCTGGACCTAGGCAGTACATTGCAGCCTAATTGACACTATAACATTCAGAGGCCTCTTCATACTGCGGGCAAGAAATCCACCACTGCAACACCTCTCATACTTGAGAGAAAACACTTTCCTGAAATATATTGAGATGTAACTGTATTGGAACACCACAGTGAAGCGAAAAATTATTAAATTTTAGATGAGTCGTATTTCTTACACATCTGCTTCACTTTCGTACCTATTTTGAAGACATGTTTCGCAAATCTTCGTTTGCATCTACGGCTCTTGAGTCGCACAAGAGCCGTAGATGCAAACGAAGATTTGCGAAACATGTCCTCAAAATAGGTACGAAAGTGAAGCAGATGTGTAAGAAATACGACTCATCTAAAATTTAATAACTTTCCTGAAAGATACTATCTCGAAAATGTCTAGTGTGTTGCGAAAAAGAAGTTTGCAAGGAAACCAATATTATTTGCTATGCATTTGAAGATATGCCCTTATGTGTTTACCCAGGTTTTGAGGTGCATAATTCAAAAGAAACCTTTTAGGTAAGTTTTTATCTCTTATAGAACTAATTTAAATTTCTTGTGAAATAGAAAGATTAAAATAATTGGCGTTAAATAAGCATTAAATGCATGTATGCACCGGACATCTATACATGTCCATATTGGTTCTTTGGCATTTTAACATTGATGCCATGTGATGCCCATATCAGTGAAAGGGTTAAGTATTCAGCCCAGACTGTTAACATGTTCATTACACAATTTCTATCAGCTATACATTAATTTCTCTTGAAATTACACTTTGTTTACTTCTCTTTTGAATGAGAAATTCCATTTCATTTTTAATTCATTTAAAATGAGAGTGTAAGTTCGTATGAGGAGGATAAAAAGTTAGTATAGCCACAACTGTATACTGACACTAGGAGAAACATGTGCATTACAACTGAATATCTCATTAATTTTCTACCATCTTGCATGCTTTTCTTTAAAGTCCATGTTTTTTGCAATTGATAAATTGCAAAGATAAATTTAAAATCATTGCAAATAAATTATGTGTTTGGGTATTGGTCAATTCTCCAATTGACTCGTGCACAGGTGTTTCAAAACAACACCAAATGAACATATAGAAGTAGTTGATCAGCTTCTATATGACACATAGATTTTACACCAATAGAGCTGCATAAAAAAATGCTCCAGAATGAGTGTGGATTAGACAGTGACAAGAATGACGTGTGCCTCATGATAGTGAATAAATAAGGAAAGATTTTTAAGGAAGCTAAACAACTAAGGATAGGGCAAAATATAAAAAATGGATCATGACTGGCTGAGGAAACCCAAACGGGCTAAGGGCTTATACTCGAAAGGGCATAAGGGAGAGAGAGCTACAAATTAAGGTAAAAGCAAAATATTATGAAATTGATAATTTTTTACTTTAAAAAAGCATAAAATATTTTATGCTTAAGTTACAAGATGTGTTCAATCACAATGCTCACACACAATACACATATTCTGTTATCTCAACAGTTCCTCAATTAAGTCTACATTAAAGCAGCAACACATAATGATGTGGGCTTACGAAAGTTAATATTTGACACCATAGTTTTATTTGAATAAAATGATTTCCTTTGAGTTTATTGACCTCGTGGCCTTGAGTGAATCTGTACAACAAACGAACAGTAGAATGATTCAGTCTTCTGGTTTCTCAGGTGGTGGTCCACAGGGCTGCAGCATTTTTTCCATTAGGTTAAATCTCACTCTTGCTTTTGCCTCATTCTCACTGATAGCAAAGAAGTTCAACATGTCGAAATGGCCCATGTATGAAGCGAAAGAGTCCCTATGCTGATTAACAAGCCACTCAAATTTGGTTGTATCAGCATGTCCTGTTCCAATATACTTGGACTGCAGATGTTCCAGTTGACTGTGGATATTGTATCTATCACCCATGTTGCCCTTTACAGAAAAACAAGTTGATTTAAAAATTATCCATATGAAAAACAAACCAAATGCTCTTATTTCATTTTAAATTTAAGGGGTATTTTATATAGGTGCACATATCGAAGTTTTTGTTTATGTTTAATTATGTGTGTGGCTTTAAAACTGCTGGAGGAGAGTGCACTGAAATCAAGGGACCTTGTGGTTTCCCGATGAAAAGTTAGGTTAATGTGCCCATACCTTCTTTTAATATTATTCGCACAGAAAACCATGCAATAACATAAATTCCCTTTGTACATACCAAATAATAATCCGCTTCTTAACTAGCACTGATTCCAAGTACTCTGTTAATTAAAAAAGGCGATGTATTCACACTTATAATTTCACACAATATTTATCAACTCAGCTGTGCATCGTCGAACTCGCAATGCAGCCACACGGTTGTTGAAATACATATATGCCTTAGGTGAAATATGATTAAGTGAATTTCAGCAAGTGTGAAGGCTTCATATTTTTAAAACTATAACTTAATAAATATTATGTATTTTTAATTTCATTAACAAATTTTATACGTTATCCTGTGTGGCGGTACGCTAAATATTAACAGGTTAGCGTTGGAGCTACTGCTTTGCTCCTTTTTGTTAATATTTGTATTTCATTTGTTTGGTACATGTCGTCTGCATGTGAATACTTTCAATGTTTTTCTCTTCTTTGGTGCCAGATGAAGATGTAATAGTTTATATAAATCTGCCCAAGTAGAGTAAGTCAAGAAAATAGGCAAAGAAGACCACACAAAAAGGATGAACCTAATGAAGAGCAATTATGTTTTGGGCAAGAGCCTGAATTCGATTATCCGAAGATATTCTATCGGTGAGTGAACTAGATTTGGAAATGAAGCTAACGAAGACGGAAGATTGTGACTTAGAAGGAAAATCAAATTCGACGTTTAAGTTATTTGATAACAAAATATTTTTCTTTTTTGCAGGAGGAAATCCGAAGCAGATGGTGACGGCATTGGAGAAAACCGAATTAGAGGCTCTGATATCTGCCAAAACTGCTGTAAGTGTGTTTAAGCGTTTTGTTCTTTTGAAATGTCAAACAACTGTCCAAAAGTTAAATAACAAACTGGCCTTAATAAAAACTTTGTGTTAAACTAGAACTTTACTATTCTTGGGTAACATTTATGGCTGGTGTAAGGAAAGGACATCTCAGGTGTAGCTTTATCATGGATGTTATGACAGTTAAATTACTAAAGTGTTGTAGTCTGCTATAAAGTCATTCATAGACATTCACTCCTATTTAATGTAGAGAAGTTCTTAAGCTTCTTACTTAACAGGTATATATTCAATACATGGGGGCGGGGGGGGGGGGGCAGTAAAAAAATACTGGTGGTGGTAGGTATATTACTAGATATGATGCATGTGCAATAAATGTATGACATGCTCAATGCCCCTGAACTTTATGGTTGTGTTCTCAGAATGCAGTGTGTCCATTTCATTCAAAAATTTGCTTTGCTAACAAAATAATGTGTAATGCATTAACCTGCTATTACATTTTATATTCCATTTTCATAAAAAAATACATCTTTAATCACTTCTGGAAAAAGAACTAAATGAAAAAATAGTAAATGTACATATATTCTGATGGATAGAGTCGACATGAAAAATTCAATGCCATGGCCAGGATTTGAACCACGGATTTCCTGGTTTCCGTCCATTCGCTCTTAACCTTTGAGCTACCATGGCCAACATGCCGTCTTGACATTAAATTCTCCATTTGACTCATATATGCATTGAATTTTTCATGTCGACTCTATCCATCAAAAACCTTAGTTTGGCTAGTGTGGAGAAATGATTAATTTCCATCAATTAACTAAAATAATAAGAGTTAAATGATGAATAATGGGACTCAAGTACTTACGATAGTAAGTCGCCACAAACGTTGTATCTCGGATTCGAGAGCCCCTAGTGGTCTACCGGGGAAATATATGAGTCAAATGGAGAATTTAATCTCAGGATAGCACGTTGGCCATGGTAGCTCAAAGGTTAAGAGCGACTGGACGGAAACCAGGAGATCCGTGGTTCAAATCCTGGCCATGGCAACTCAAAGGTTAAGAGCGACTGGACGGAAACCAGGAGATCCGTGGTTCAAATCCTGGCCATGGTAGCTCAAAGGTTAAGAGCGAATGGACGGAAACCAGGAGATCCGTGGTTCAAATCCTGGCCATGGTAGCTCAAATGTTAAGAACGACTGGACGGAAACCAGGAGATCCGTGGTTCAAATCCTGGCCATGGTAGCTCAAAGGTTAAGAGCGACTGGGCGGAAACCAGGAGATCCGTGGTTCAAATCCTGGCCATGGTAGCTCAAAGGTTAAGAGCGACTGGACGGAAACCAGGAGATCCGTGGTTCAAATCCTGGCCATGGCATTGAATTTTTCATGTCGACTCTATCCATCAAAAACCTTAGCCTATAAACAGCTAGTGTGGAGAAATGATTAATTTCCATCAATTAACTAAAGTACATATATTTTGTTTATTGTATTCTTGTTCCTTCGATCCTAGAATAAGTCAGGCTCAAAGATGTAGAACATGTTATACAACCATGTAATACAGATTTAAACTGAAAAATGCAATGCCATGGCTGGGATTTGAACCATGGAGCTCCCAGTTTCCATCCAGTTGCTCTTACCCATTGAGCTACCATGGCCAATAATTTTTTTTTTAACATGGAAGGAAAAAATGGAATTTTCCCACACCAGCCCATGGAGCTGGTGACATAGGAGTCCCTGCCTCGGTGGAGTGCACCAATGCGGAATGCCTACTAAAAACCCTCCACTACCTAGGGCAGCAGCCCTGGCGATGTTTTGCTGGTCCCGCATAAAGCACCCAGATTCAAGTGGTCGGTTAGTTCTATGCGGCGAACTGCTATGGTGTATTGGGGAGGGAGGCGTCATGATCACAGGACCCTGACTCCCACCTTTCCATAAATGGTAGTCTTAGGCGATGTGCCACGCGTTCAGGATGTAATCTGGAATTAATGATTAATCACTTCTGTGCATTGCGCTGAAGTCTAATCTAAGTCTCTTTGTCACAGTGTATGGGTGGGTCAAGTTGTATCTATGCTACTGTACATAACATGCAGGTGACATAAAAATCAGCCTGGGGGCGTCATCACTATCTGTATAGCATCTAGAGGTAACGTCGAGTTTAATTGATGTATATAGTGTATAATAATTATTGGTTTATGGAATTAATATATACTTCTTAGCCTTACGGCTGCATTTGTCACTGTGTCCATTGGTGTGCAAATTGTCGTCACCAGTGCATACATGGCGGGTGGCCTGCCTTTACTCATGCAGGTGCGAGCTGTTACACTTGGAGGGGGGGGGGAGCCCTCTACCCCCGGTTCCGCCTTGGCTGGATAGCAGAAGGACTTGGAGGGCCACAGAAGGCATTGGTGTGTCTTAATGGCACGTTGTTTGCTAATTGGCTGGTTGCATCAGTCGGGTGAGATAGTCATTCACATCTTCGTCATCAGTGTGTTTATTGATTGGTATGGTCCTGTTAAACAGCGACAGGGGCCTTTTGTGTTTGCCTATATTGGCATCATATAATGGCCATCCTGACATTAAATTCTCCAATTGACTCATGTCAACCACATAGATTTTTAAAATATTCTGAAAATACAAAAGAAAAACTTAATGTTTCAACACACTTGCACATATTTCCTGTTGTTAAGAGTAGGATTTCCATTAATTCATTATTCATCTACCATCAAACCAAATAAGCTTTACTGCTGTTATCCTTCAACATTTAATATTCCCTTTCCTACTCCTCACACTTCAGCAGCACATTAGTACAAGTTTAAAAGTTAAGTGAAAATGGCACTTTTTAATTCTTGGAGATGTTATCATTGCGGCAGACTACTTTGTTTGCAATATAATACAACCATATCAAGTTTTATGATATCCCACACGATTGTTAAGTTGTTAAGAGGCATATTTTTATATCATGAAGCATTCATTGTTGATAGCTACGTTCTCATTGTTGACGACCTTTTATGGATTTAGAAACATTATACAGAAATCCTACGCAAACAGAGCAGTAAAAACGAGAAGAAATTTTCTCATATCCTTCTTTTCTTCTTAAAAGTATCGGGGTGAAATATTTGTATGAATCATTGCTGAAAAAGTTAAAGATATGCATAAATAAGCTAAATATGCATTAACTCCTTAAAAATGCATTTATATGCAGTATAAAACTTCCATAATGTAACCATGTGGCATTGTTGTGCTGCTGCGACAAGCCAGAGCTAGGTGCGTGGGCAGGAAAGAGACACAGAGAAGCATGTTGCCGAGAAATTTCTCGGGAGTCCTGCAGCATTCTACGAGGGCTATTCAATAAAGAATGATCATAATTTTATTACGGTCATAATTTTTCGCACTAAAATTCAATCTTATTACATTCTGTTAGCTTAATGTGAAACAAACAAGCCATAGTAGTTTCATTGTTGGTACTCCTGGTTGCGCCTGTGAGAACCAGGCAAGTTCAGACATATTCAGTATCGCCTACCATTGCAATGGAGGTAACACGCGAGGAACAATATGCGGCTTTGAAATTCTGTTTTCGTCTCAACAAATCTTCAGTTGAGGCCTATACAATGTTACAGGAGGCCTATAGAGAGTCTGTTCTTCCCTACAGCACAGCTCGAAGGTGTTTTAAAATGTTTAAAGAGGGGAGACAATCAATTTCAAAGGAAGGTGGACCCGGTGCTCCAGTTACTGATCTTACAGAAGAAAACATCAACACTGCTACTACCATTGTGAGAGATGATCGACGAATTACCTTAAGATCACTTTTGGAAATACTGAACATTACATTGGGTGCCACCCACACGTTGGTGACAGAAACACTACACATGAGACGTGTTTGTGCGCAATGGGTTCCAAGACTGTTGATTCCCGAACAAAAGGTCATTCGCATGCAGGTCTGCATGCAGTTAAAGTTGATGTTAAAGGAAGATCCGGAGTTTCTTTCAAACGTAATCACTGCTGATGAAACTTGTCTACATCATTTTGACCCTGAGAGCAAACAGAAAAACTCAGTGTGGAAATCTCCTTCATCACTAACGCCCCCCCCCCCCCAAAAAAAAAAAGCAAAAGTGATTGCTTCTGCTGTGAAAGTTATGGTCATCTCATTCTATGATATTCATGGAATGGTTTATCAGCATGTTGTACCTGCACACACATCAGTAACTGGACAATACTACAGGGATGTCCTGAAAACATTGCAAGTCCATATCAGGCGCAAAAGACCACATTCCGTGAAGCAGGCTGGATGCTGCACCACGATAATGCGCGGCCACATATTGCCAATGTTGTTGCAAAAATCAACGGGAAGTGTATCCCTCACCCTCCCTATAGTCCGGATTTAGCCCCATGTGGCTTTTTTCTTTTCCCTAACTTGAAGAAACGCCTTCGTGGGAAACATTATCCATCATCAGAAGCAGAGGCAATTTTGAAGGATCTCTCAAAAAATGGTTTCCAGCATGTCTTTAAAGACTGGCAGAAACGCTGGGACAAGTGCATCGCATTCAGGGGAGACTGCTTTGAATAGGACCAGCAAAATTATGAAGATGAGTAAATGTACATTGTCAAAAAGAAATTGTGATCATTCTTTATTGAATAGCCCTCGTAGAAACAATGACTGGGAGTATAAATACCCTGGAAGGTGTTAGGGGCGGAGTTGGTTTTAGTTATTGTGACAGTTGATGACTGATAGGTCCTGCAGTGATTTCATTAATTTGTTTTTGTGCAGCAAAACACCGAGTCTGCCTTGAAGATTGTCAATTTCACGTCTTCTTTACTGCAGCAAAAGTTGTTCTAAATATCTGCAAACTGGATTTCTGAATCTACATAACCCTCTCAATGACAATAATAAACTCCTTGCAGTGTGGAATAAATTAATTACTTACATGCATGTCTATCAAGGAATAAAACATGCAAATATGCAGAAATCCGAGCTCTAGTTATAACTTATATTTTGCAAGCACTTTCCATCTGTGGAATTTGTAGCTGATCAACAGTGCTTGTGTACAGTAGAGTGTTTTTATTTAATTTGTTGTAGTTTGAGTTTAAAGTATCTCTTTGAGTGCATTAACTATTAATTTTTAAATGTCTCTAAAGAAATGTAAGGCTTTTGAGCAAGTCCAACATATATCACAAGGATAAACTGTCTAACCATGAGCAAGAGTGGACATTTCAGTCTGTTAGTCATTTACATGACAATAAAATGTATATCTTGAATTTTCTGGGAATAGCTTATGAAGTCTTCTTCATTCAGAAGTAATTTTGTAATATTAATATGCATTAAACGATGTACTAATGTACATGTTTTTAAAACACACAATTTATTTGAAATAACACTTTTGTGATAACCATTTTCAAGATATCCATTATTATTGGTTTGAATTTTCCAGTACTTATTAGTACTGATTACTTATCACTCACAAAGTTATGGAAAGAATATGTAATTATTTTAAGGCCAGCAGGCACATTCTGCTTTTAAACATCTGACTCTCAATCACTTTCCTCTATTACCCTTGTACCTAAAACAAAATGAGTAATATAACCATTTCTGTAACAGTATATCTCATAATCAGATAGGAAAGCAATCTTTTGTAAGAAATAGTGTGTTATATGGAAGATAATGGGTAAAGTCTTGTGAGTGTAACACATTTTCTTAATGTGTGTTTGGAGGAATTTAGTAACAGTGACGTCAAAATTAATATAAAAATTATTTGTGGTTGGTTTATTGACACTCGTCACTTACTTTTTCTTATATTTATGAGAGACTAGTTTCAAAGGCCCTGGCCTCCATTTTCAATCTCTTTCCAACTGGCATCTGTTGTTGTCTGCTCTCTCTGGTGGTGGAACTATGAACTTTTTTGTCAAATTATCTACTGGCGGGATTTCAAAGTTCATTACGCGATCCTTATTTTTCCAGATGAAAAAGTCCTTCCCATTGATCTTCAAGGTTTGGTATAGATATGTTGACGACATCTTTGCAATTGTACCAAGTAAACATTTAGATGATGCATTAAAATTACTCAATCTGCAAGAAAGGACTATCAAATTCACAATAGAAAAGGAAATCAATGGACAACTACCTTTCTTGGATCTAAATATCATCAGGAATGATACAAAAATAAAATTTGGAATTTACAGGAAGCCAACACATTCAGAAAATTATATAAAAAATAATAGCCACAACCCAATTACACATAAACATGCAATAATAAACAGCCTTACACACAGACTAGTCAACATACCTATGGAAAAAGAAGAATATTTCAAGGAACAAAAAGCAATAATACACATAGCAGAAGAAAACGGATACAACAAAAGTTTGGTGTTGAAGAAAATTAGAAAATCTAAACTAAAGAAAACCATTAAGGAAGCAACCACATTTATTAAAGAAAAAGAAAGCAACAGCATATTCAGTTCATTCACATATCATCCAAGAACATTTAATAAATTTAAAAAGATATTCAAGGAACAAAATATCATCTTGGCACCTACTAATAGATACTCAATTTTAAAATTACTAAATTCAAAAACAAAAGATGAAATTCCTTCAGGTAACAAATCTGGAATATACCAAATAAATTGTAAGAATTGTGAAAAATGCTACATAGGTCAAACAAAAAGAAATTTAAAAACCAGAGTCAAAGAACACTTTAGAAACATCAGATTGAAACAAGAAGACAAGTCAGCAGTAGCATTTCATTTTTGGAATGAAAACCATGACATTGATCCAAATCCAAAATTATTAAAAGGAGTGATAAACCAAAATAGATTGACAACATGGGAGAACATATTCATCTGGAAAAATAAGGATCGCGTAATGAACTTTGAAATCCCGCCAGTAGATAATTTGACAAAAAAGTTCATAGTTCCACCACCAGAGAGAGCAGACAACAACAGATGCCAGTTGGAAAGAGATTGAAAATGGAGGCCAGGGCCTTTGAAACTAGTCTCTCATAAATATATGAAAAAGTAAGTGACGAGTGTCAATAAACCAACCACAAATAATTTTTACATTTTCTTAATCTTAAATTATTTCTTTGTTTCAGAGTCAGTCAGGAATGTTGGGTCTCAAAAGAGGCGTTGGAACAAAGGAGCAACCGAACCTGATTCCATCAGCGTACAACTCGCGAATAATTGGTTGTATTTGTGAGGAAGATACAAGTCATATTAACTGGATGTGGCTTCACAGAGGTGCTCCAACGAAATGTCCATGTGGCTATTGGTTTAAACTTGTAGAAAAATCGGCAGAGAACACTTAATTTGTGTACATAAATCATGTGTGTGTGCTTGGTAGCATTAGTATTAACAGAAGTTTGTAAAATAAATATTTACAAAGTAAAGCTTGCAGATGTTTTGTTTGTGTGAACCCTTTAAACAAGTCCAGAGGGTGAATGCATATAGAGCTCTTTGACCCTAGAAGTAAAGCATGATATACCAAGGGATCCAAACACATTCTAACTGGTACAAAAGTGAATCGAGAAGATATTGACACATTGCTTCACTCACACTGTTTATTCACAGGACATGTTTCAAGAGCTCTTGCTCTTATCATCAGCTGATACTCGACTAGTGCAAGTTGTAGTGGTTTCCTCTTTCTCCGTGTTGTCAATAGATGGCGTGATGTACTTGTCAAAGATGTCCGGTGGTGGAGTTTCAAAATTCATGACTCTATGACGATTTTTGTTGATGAAGATTTTTTCCCATACGGAAAGGTCTATGGGGTGATTAACACATTTTATTAGAGATGTTTCCAAGTTGATGTCATGTCTAGTATTCAAAAAATGAAAAGCCACTGCTGATTTTTCTGTTTCACCATTTTTAATGTTTCTTAGATGTTCTTTAGTTCTGATGTTAATATTTCTTTTTGTTTTTCCTATATAAATTTTAGGGCAAGTTTCACATTTGATCTCATAGATTCCTGGTTTTTCTTTGGTAGTGATTGAATTTTTGGGAGGGCCTTTTAACAAATTTCTGATATTAAACCTATTTTGAGGTGCAAGAGTTATGTTGTGTTTTGAGAAGATTTTTTGGAATTTGTTATAGGCTGATGGGTGGAAGGTGAATTTTTTAAAAAGTTTTTCTTTTTCTCCTGTAGGTTCTAGGGTGGTGGTTTCTTTTATTTTCTTAGCTTTGTTGAGTCTGTTAACTGTTTTGTCTACTAAATTTGGGTTGAAACCATTGGATATAGCTACTTTTTTTATGTGTAGGTATTCTTCTTGATAATCTTCTCTGTTTAGTGGAAAGTTGATCATCCGAAAGATTAAACTGTTGAAAATGGCATGTTGGTGTTGTTTTGGGTTGAAACTGTTGTTCTTGATGTAATTATCTGTGTGTGTCGGTTTCCTGTAAATACCAAAAGTGAGTTTGTTGTTCATTTTTTTGATCTTGATATCCAAAAAGGGGAGCACACCATCCTCTTCTGTTTCCAATGTAAATTTTATAGCTGGATTTTGTATATTCAAAAGTTTAAGACTATCTTGTATGAGTTTTTTAGGTACCACCGGACATCTTTGACAAGTACATCATGCCATCTATTAACAAAACGGAGAAAGAGGAAACCACTACAACTTGCACTAGTCGAGTATCAGCTGATGATAAGAGCAAGAGCTCTTGAAACATGTCCTGTGAATAAACAGTGTGAGTGAAGCAATGTGTCAATATCTTCTCGATTCACTTTTGTACTAATTTGTGCTTCACTGTCTCTACGCTTCTTCCAAGTTTATACTTTGACATTCTAACTGGCTGCACAGTGTTCTGCCCTCTGTACTCGTCGTCTGCCGCTATGATAAAAAGTTGTGGATGAAATCATGCAAAATTTTTAAAATTACTTTTGAAGGCTTTACTTACCAATGTTATTAAAAGATATGCTGCCATTGTCCAAATATGTTGGGCACCTCCATCACTCGTAGTAGTATACATTGAAAAATGTTATCAATTTCCTGGCAGATATTTTAATTCTTCCAGGGTATGTGGAAGAATTTATAGAAATCTGCTGGTGGAATGATGAACCTTTTTGTCAAATTATCGACTGGTGGAATTACAAAGTTCATTACTCCCACAGGTCGATATTTTGATAAAGAAGTCCTAGTTCACCACCAGAGAGAAGACAGACAACAGTCAGGCCTTCCAGGTTGAGAATGGAAGCAGTAGCTTCCGAAATGAGTGCCTTAAAAAAAGTGACTGGAGTATTAAAAACCAACTACAAATAGTTTTTTGAATTAATGTGGACATTACTGTTAATAAATTCCTCCAAACATGTATAAGAACTGTCATACTGCAGAAAGAAAAAAGTTATCTTTTGATTCTTATTAACAGTAATGATTTGCTGAAAAGTAATTTAAGAAATATGTTAATCTATAAAACGTTATAGGGTTTCCTTTTAAAATAAGAAATTCAGTTATGGTTAAACCAAAAGTAGTGAAAAATTAATACGAGGGCTGTTCAATAAAGAATGACCACAATTTTTTGCTGACAATGTACCTTTACTCATCCTCATAATTTTGATGGTCCTTCTCAAAATAGTCTCCCCTGAATGCAATGCATTTTTCCCAGCATTTCTGCCAGTCTTCAAAGACATGCTGGAAACAATTTTTTGAGAGAACCTTCAAAATCGCTTCCGCAGCCTTCACCACTGCTTCTGATGATGGATAATGCCTCCCACGAAGGCGTTTCTTCAAGTTAGGGAATAGAAAAAGTCACATGGGGCTAAATCTGAACTATAGGGAGGGTGAGCGATGCACCTCATGTTGATTTTTGCAAGATCTTCAGCAACAACATTGGTAATATGCAGCCGCGCATTAGCGTGGTGCAGCATCCAACCTGCTTCACTGAAATGTTGTCTTTTGCGCCTGATATGCACTTGCAAAGTTTTCAGGACATCCCTGTAGTATTGTGCAGTTACTGATGTGTGTGCAGGTACAACATGCTGATAAACCATTCCATGAATATCAAAGAATGAGCTGACCATAACTTTCCCAGCAGAAGCAACCACTTTTGCATTTTGGGGGTTTGGTGATGAAAGAGATTTCCACACTGAGCTTTGCTGTTTGCTCTCAGGATCAAAATTATGTAGCCAAGTTTCAATCAGCGGTGATTACGTTTGAAAGAAACTCCAGATCTTCCTCTAACATCAACTTTAACTGCATGCAGACCTACATTGCAGCGGTAGGCGATACTGAACTTGCCTGGTTCTCACAGGCAGGAACCAGGAGTACCAACAATGAAACTACTATGGCATGTTTGTTTCACATTAAGCTAACAGAATATAAGAAGATTGAATTTTAGTGCAAAAAATTATGACCGTAAAAATATTATGATCATTCTTTATTGAACAGCCCTCGTAATTTGACTTCCTGTGCCTGCCCATCTCTGTGCAAGTTTCAGCCTCTTGGTTACACAGTTACTCAAGTGGTGTGGTGTCATATTTCTTGTCAAAAATGCTGTCAATTTACCAGAATCATATCAAAGCCAGGGAGTTGGTATTTTGCCCCACAGGGGTTCTTTTATATTGATATTGATTGATTGATATTGATAGTTTATTGATCCAGTTTATCAGATGTACATTGATTTTGGACACGTCATTTCTATACAAATTATTTAACAATATGACATTTGTATGCTAGTACCAAATTCTTACATATATAATTTACAATTCATCTAGGCTATATATACATTTATTTAACAAATATTGTTTTAATTTACTTTTAAATTTTGGTTTTGAGCTATTCGTCAAAATTTTTATCTCACTAGGTAGTTTATTATACAGTTTGATCCCTCTGATATTAATGTCCTTTTCAGTGACACACCTGTTAATATTATACATGTGATAGTTATCACCATTTCTTGTACTATAGTCGTGAATTTGGTTGTTTCGTACTAATGTAAATCTATCGGTTATGAATAATATAGTTCTGTATATATACAGAGAATAGACTGTGAACATATTTTCAGTTTTAAATGTTTCTCTGCATGATTCCCTTCCTTTTAGGCTATAAATCAATCTAATACATTTCTTCTGTAGAATTAGTAACATGTCCATGTGACATTTTGCAGCTGTACCCCATATTTCGATCCCGTAGTTAAAGTAAGGATATATACATCCAAAATAAATCATCTGCAGAAGCCTAGTGTCTTTGTAACTTTGAAAATACCTAAGCAAGTATATAGATTTACTAATTTTATTACATATATAATCTATATGTTTAGCCCATGTTAACTGTTTATCAACAATTATTCCAAGAAATCTATATGATTTTACTTCTTCAATGGTGGTGGTGTTTATTTGCAATTCTGTATTGGAGGTAGTTTTTCTTGATGTATTGGGCCACATTACTTTAGTTTTTAGCATGTTACATTTTAAATTTACGGATTCAAAGTATTTGATTAGGGTATTAGCAGTGTGTTTTAAATTTTTGTTTAGAGCTTCCAATGTCTTGTTCCAGCATATGGCAGTTGTGTCATCTGCGTAAGTTATTATAGCTGTATTTTGTGGACAAATAATATCATTAACATATATAATGAAAAGCAGAGGCCCTAGTACTGTTCCCTGAGGTACTCCATATTTTACTGTTTCTATTTTTGATTGAATTTTGTTTTCATTTTTTCGCGTTTTATGATTTACTTCTGTATATTGCTTCCGACCAGTTAGGTAACTGGAAAACAATTCTAGAGGTAGTCCCCTTATCCCATAATTTCTTAGTTTCTGTAATAAGATGCTATGGTCAACACAGTCAAATGCTTTAGTCAGGTCGAAAAATAGCTTACCTTATCATTAGATTCTAACTTACTTGTTATTTCATGTATATACTGTATGACTGCAGAGACTGTGGAACAACCTTTTCTAAACCCATGTTGAAAATCTTGTAGAACATTATGTTTATTTAAATACTTAATTAATCTTTCTAATAAAATTCTTTCAAAAAGCTTAGCTATTTCTGATGTTAAGGTGATCGGCCTGTAGTTACTGACATCCTGTTCATCCCCTTTTTTAAATATTGGTTTGACTAATCCTAGTTTCAAAATTTCAGGAAATTGACCGACTTCAATGGAGTAGTTAATCAGGTGTGTTAAAGGTTTTGAAATAGCTGTTTTACATTGTTTTAAAATAACTGGACTAATATCATCCCATCCACTACTTGCTTTTTTAGGTAGTTTGTTTATTATGTTGGTGATTTCGTTTTCTGTTGTTGGTTCAAGGAATATTGATGATTTGATGCTGATGTCGTTGTTTGCATATACATTAGGAGACAGTCTATTGTGTGAAGCTACGTTTATAAAAAATTCATTAAATTTCTGACATATGATTGTTGGGTCTTGTATTAATTTCCCATCTATGTTTAGGCTTATGTTTTGATGCAGCTTTTTGTTTTCCCTACACTCATTAATTAGGTTCCAAGTTGTTCTGCTAGGGTTATTTGACTGATTTATTTGTTCTCTATAAGTGGCTATCCTTGCATTTAGAAGACTGTTTATATACTCCTGTTTGGCATCTTTGTATTTACTTTTATAATGGTCCGAGAGAGTGCTTTTATATAGGGCATGCATGTTTTTCATTTTTTCTTTGGATTTAACTACTTCAAATGGCAGTTTAACTCTTTTCTTCCTGGCTTTATTTACTCTAACTTTTTTGAGTGGACATATAGCTTCAAAATGAATCCTAAACTTATTATAAAATTCATTCCATTTATCATTAACATTAGTTTTTTCAAAAACGTTTTCCCAATTTTCAGCAGTTAGGATATTTACAAGATTATTTATATTTTCTTCAGTTACGCTTCTGCAGACCATGATTTCTTCAGTGATTCTATCACAACATGCAATATCAAAGTGTGCCAGCTGAGCATAATGATCAGAAATATGAACATTTACTACATTAGTTGATATTTCTTGTATATTAGATGCTATGTGGTCGATAATAGATGAGCTGTTAGCCGTTACTCTTGTTGGTTCCTTAATTAAATCTCTAATGTTGTATGAATTAAATACTTAAATACTTCTACATCGCTATGTAGATGGTATCAGAGAGATCTAAATTTATATTAAAGTCCCCAGCTAAGATAATTTTTGTACATTTTTTAACAAATTTACTTAACATAACTTCCAAATGTATATATATAATGTATGTAATCTACTGAAATGGGGCATCACTTTTAAGTACACATAAAAACATATCTAGGTCGGTTTGAACCCACAAACTTAAGATCAGTAGACCAGTACTTAACCAACTTAGCCACCCAGACCAATTATTGGAAGGACAAAGCCAAAAATGTAAAGTACTATGCAGCTTCGGTGGAGTAATTGAAGGATTTTATTAAGGGAATAATTAAATTTTTTTTCTTCAACAAAACAATGCACCAGTGCATACTTTGTGATCACAAATTTGCACGATTTGTTTTGTATCATACTCACCTAACTTATGTAGCTCCTAGCGACTTTTTTCTCCTCTCAAATTTAAAGAAAAGGTTCAGAGGCAGAGAATTACCTTCGATGCAAAGATCGTAAGTCACATTTTGTATAACGGTCAAGCCATTTAACATTGAATGTAAAAAGAGATTAAGAGTGTTGAAAGTTGACTGTACTGTAAAATAAAATAGTTGGGCTAAAAATCTTTTATTTATTTCTCAGACCCCTAAAACCTTTGACTTTCCAATACATAAATGAATACAATACACTTTTTTAATTGCACCACTTTATTTTGTAGCTTTAACAATTACAGAAATAATTCAGTCAATTCAAGTGCCTGAACCAAAGTCTCTATTATACACTAACAAGAAGGTACATTTACACTGGATTCCTGTCCACAATCTGGTACCAGTGACCACATTCACATCGTGTTGGTGTGCCCTTGTACACCCACAGCCAGTTGATGTGATTCATATCATCTTCACACTGGCACCCAACAATTCGGGAGCCAAATGCAGATGGGACGAGGGTAGGTTGGTCCTTAGTTCCAGGTCCCTTCTTGAGGCCCAGCATACCAAATGGGTCCTGAAACAGAACCTCATCTTAAGTGATTCTCACACAAATGGACTAGTACTAAAACATTGCAAGCTTATGCATTATGTTCATCTATTTTTTTCCTACTATTTCTGTAACAATCTTTCTTACAAAGTTTCTTTTTCTATCAACTTTATATTAAAGACAAATGTTTGCAGAAATTGAAACTAATGAAAACTAAGGAATAACTACCTAAAACTTAAGCATAAAGTTAATGCAGTATTAATGTAATTTTGAGTCGAACAGTACTCAATGCTCCATATATTGCTAGTGTTTACCTAGAACGTGTTTCGTTAGGACATTCCTAACATCCTCAGTTAATCAGGAACTAGTTTGACTCAAAATTATATTAACTTAGTGCTTCATTGTATCATAGTCCTTACTCATAGGAATTAATGCAGTATATTGACAGCCTATAAAGTGACCAAATGATAATCAAATACATTCTTCTGAATTTCAACTTAAAAAAATCATTATATACCATTTTAATCAAAATTCATTAAAAGCCGTTATTATCAAATGCTGTGCTTTGGCAATGAAGCCATTAGTGCTCTTGCTCTCCAATATTTCTCTGTAGTGAATCCAACAAATAGAACTTCATAGGTTTGTAGATCTTCGGTCATTTCTTCTTTGTTTCATAAAAGACAATTTAAATTTGTGTAAATTCCTATTTTGTTATATAGAGTCAACATGAAAAATTCAATGCCATGGTCGAGATTTGAACCACGGATCTCCTGGTTTCCGTCCAGTCGCTCTTAACCTATGAGCTACCATGGCCAATGTGCTGTCCTGACATTAAATTCTCCAGTTGACTCATATTTCCCCGGTAGACCACCAGGGGCTCTCGCATCCGAGATACAGAGTTTGTGGCAACTTACTATCGTAAGTACTTAAGTCCAACGCTTCATCATTTAACTTTATTATTTTAGTTAATTGATGGAAATTAATCATTTCTCCACACTAGCCGTATATAGGCTAAGGTTTTTGATACAGTCAACATGAAAAATTCAATGCCATGGCCGGGATTAATTCAATTTTCCATCAATTAACTAAAATTCCTATTTTGTGTTTGGCCAAATCATATTCCGTAAGTAATTTAAGTTTTAAATGACATAGGCTTTCACGGCTGGTGTCATGAAATAGAAAATGATTATCTGGGCTTGTAGGCCATGGTCCAGTGGAAGCTCTCCTTCCAGATGTTTTATACTAAGCTGCATTGAACATTAAATTTAAAGGGAGTTAATTAATGACACTAAACAACACTTACTTTTAAATTTTCCCGGAACATGTTTCAGAGACTTTGCCTCCATCGTCAACCAGATATCGACTGGTTCTCAGTGTTGTAACTGGTAATATTTTGTTATAGGTCTACTCTGGTGGCAGTTCGAAGAACTTGCTGAACAAATCTTTCTGGGGGATGTCAAAATTGAATACTTTGTTACTATTTTTGAAATGAAGATTTGTTCCCAAATGGACAGTTCTTGTTTTCCTGATGTATGTTTTAGTAGTTTTGGTTCTGGATTTATGTTGTGGTTTTTCCCCCAAAAATACGTGGCAGCTGATGATTTTTCTAATTGTTTATATTTTATGTTTCTAAAGTGTTCCTTTGCTCTAGTTTCTAAATTTATTTTGGTTTTTCCAATATAAATTTGACTACCGCATTCAATTTGATATATACCAGATTTTTTGTTAGATGGAATGGCATTTGCTCAAACATCAAAGATGCCATTCCATCTAACAAACAATCTTGTATATATCAAATTTTTATTAGAAAAACCAAAAGAAATTTAGAAACTAGAACAAAGGAACACTTTAGGAACATAAAATATAAACAATTAGAAAAATCAGCAGTTGCCACACATTTTTGGGAAAAAAACCACAACATAAATCCAGAACCAAAACTACAACATACATCAGAAAAACAAGAACTATGCACATGGTAACAAATCTTCATTTCAAAAAATAGGAACAAAGTATTCAATTTCGACATCCCCCAGAAAGATTTTTTCAGCAAGTTCTTCGAACCACCACCTGACAAAGCCTATGACAGAATATCGCCAGCTACACCACCGAGAACCAGTCGATATCCAGTTGACAATGGAGACAAAGTCTCTGAAACATGTTCTGGGAAAATTTAAAAGTAAGTGTTGTTTAGTGTCATTAATCGACTCCCTTTAAATTTAATTTATTACAACAACACTGTTTTCAACACTTCCAAGAAAGGAATTACATTGAAGATCTTCAGTGGCACGGTGTAGTCTTCTCTTGTAGATCTCCGCAACGAGATAATCATTTTCTATGTAATCTAAATTTTACTACTGCAGCTTTTCTAGGGATTTCTGGAATAATTGTTTATTTTTTAATTAGAAAGTTCACTTTTTTATCTTTTGCTTTGTCACATATTTTGAGAAAATAAAACACCAAAAGTTTTTCCCATGTAAAAATTCTATTGCAGCATGTGAGAAGCGGGGAGGGGAGGGGGGAGGAGTGCGTTGGCTCCTTGAAAATATTTTTATAATTAATATTATATGGCCATGCCATGACGGTGGTTAGACCGCTCGGTTCTTCACTAGACAGCACAGGTTTGATCCCAGGCGACCACAAAGTGTGATTTGTGTGCTGGGGTGGGTTTTCTCTGGGTCCTCCGGTTTCCCACACTATCATTCCACCAATTGCTCCATGATTCATCTCTTCATCATCCCAACCACTGGGACAACCCCTCAACCCTGGATCTCATGTCAAATGCTTTGGCTCCCTCGCTCTGAGGGAACCCGAGCAACTCCTACCACCAGCATTGGTGAGGGAGGGAGGGCAGAAAACATTTATAATATCATTCTTGGATACTGCTGAACTTAAAATACTAAAATACCATTTGGTATTTATCCAACTTTTAGTTATTCATGGATACAAGTAGGCCTATAAAAAAATCTCTTCTTTATTCAGAGGGTCTTGTGAAATGTTCTGGTGAAATGTTGATAAATCAGATGTGATACATTAACAAGACTTTCTGTACCAATGAGAAATTCACATATATTTGTTGCATACTATTCATTTCAAACTGAGTAAGAAATATAACATGAAGCAACATTTAATTGCTTATTCTTTTTAACAAGCACATATGATGGAAAGAAAGAAAAAGAAAAATTTTAACGTTTGAAGCATATACTTAAACTTACAACATGAAATGTTTCAAAAAATATTCTGTTTAGTGCCAGAAATGGCAGTGAATATTTTCATGTCTGATTAGACTTTACCACAATTATGCATGTTTTAGCTTTAAAACTAGAAGGCAATCATGCATTGCAGTGAAACTATTATCTATATTTATCCATTTTCATTTTCATTTGAGCTAGCAGCTATTTTTTATTAAAGACACCATTGTTTTATGATATGGTGATTGCTACATCCTTTCTCAACCTTTATTAAGCATAAACAATGCTCCTGCCGTAGGTCAATGGACCCCTTGGATGTAGTTGGGAGGTTCCATTTCTTAACCACCAGCTTTCTCCCATATTTACCAAATGTGAGTCAATTATTGCTCCATGGCAGGTGCAGAACATTTAAAACATATATGAAGTAATAGGGATGAGATAAGAATGAAGATAAAAAAAGACGAGAGAATAAAAAACCCCTTTGGCCCTGAATATTCTAGTACCTTAGGTTCTGAAAACAAATCGAGAGTTTCGCCAAGGGAGGCTAGGACAGTGCTGATGAGCAGCCCCTCCCTTCATTCATCACGGCTGGGCATGATTATTAATAGCTGTACCATGGCAAGGATAGGAATGGTACCTTAGGCAATCATTCAAATTAGTTCCTTTAAGCCTTCATCTAGGAAGTAATTAAAGACTGACTACCGTTAGATAACTGTCATTTTTGCAGCCAGTAAATTCCTGCACACTGTGGATTGAGCAACAATGAGAAGACAGACATCCTAGCAAACTAGGGAACCAAAATTCAAAATAAGATACGAGAAGTACCACTGGAATCATTTAAATATATCAAGAAGAAAATGAATGATTCTAAAACTAAATTAATCACAAATATATTAAATTCCAGAAGGGAAAAGCTCTTTACCATTCAATTTAAACAAAGATTTAGAACTAAATCCTGAAGTACCTGAAAAAAACAGCTGTTGTTCATGACTGCCTCAGCAAAATTGGATTGTAATCATCTCCAAATTATCTGTGAACAACTTAATAACTATCCAGACTTGACTTTAAAATACTGGGAGGCAAAATGGAAAATGACTTAGTTGCTAAATACCTGAGCATTAACCACACATTTCTTAACTTGAGCTATGGTTGGCATATTTGCAAGGAAATGAGCATCAACTATTATTCCTTGCCATTCTGCAGATAAGATAAAATGACTGTTTTGTAGGTCTTATGCTTAACAGTTACATACCGGATCCTTTCCAGATTCTAAAGCTTCCAGTTCACGTTTTTCTAATCCAGTGACCAACTCTTTTGGGTCCAAATCTGGAAAAATACGTAAGCAGTAAGGTAAGTCATTAAGTATATTTTAAAATATCTCTAATTGGAATATTAGATAAAACTATGGTAAACAGCTGGATTTATGCTTGGGTAAATTAAATATCAAAATAGGCAGCGTTTGCAATGACGAGAAAAGCATAGAGGCATATAGAATAAATCTGAATTCATTTCCGTATTATATGTACACTAAGATTTTTGCACTTACACATAGTGTAGCTCCTGAGGGCTGTATATGCTACATTTCGTCTAACGCTATTAAAAGCAGTTCTAAGTGCCAAACTCGCCATTTTCTGCTTTAGCAATCAGACCAACCTAGATGTTCAGACGACCTTCTGCTTGGAAGATAATGTAAAAGAAGATCGATTTTCCTAACATTGCAACCAACAAACCGGTATTGAATACTCCCTTCTGTTCCCTTCCGTACCTTCTATTCAGACTTATTTTCCCAGTTGTGCTAATACTATACTCCCTGCTTTTATGAAAATATTTGCCCTGATTCTCATCACTGAAATGAAATTTGTAGCGTTTAACGCCCGCTTTTACTACACACGGCACCGCAGGCGGTGACACTGATGATACGTTTGCGTATAGTAAAAGATAAGATTTTACTAAAAATTATGAATTATGCCATAACAAGTAAACAGGTTATAAGGATATTTGCATGACCTGGTACCTCTGCCGTGGCGCAGTGGTCTACATCGTGACTCTAGCCCCAATCCATAGAATGTTCCGGAGTGGGAATTTTAAGCCCGGTTATTTTTCCTGATAGGAGAGAGATGTAGCGCAAAATACATTTAGGTTGATATAAAATAAAAAATTAATATTCTGTTAATGACGCTGTCAATTCCCATGATCATATCAGCGCCATCAGTGTGCCGGAATTTTGTCCCGCAGGAGTTCTTTTTACAGTCTACTGACATGGGGCTGTCACTTTTAAGCACATTTAAAAACCTAAGGTGAGGTCCGGATTTAAGCTTGAAATCAGTAGGACAGTCCCACCGAACGGGATGGCTCAGTCGGTTTCTTCTGCGGCCCTCATTTGGGAGGTCCGGGTTCGATTCCCGTGGCCGACCTACCTGACCCATGATTTTCCCAGGTCACCAGGCGAATGCTGGGTAGTTTAATTACATCCCAGAATTTCCTGTCCCTCCACTTCATCTCAATTATCATTTCGCATCATCTCTCATCAGGTGGTCTCTTTCAGGGTAAACGTGTCGACGGGTGTCTCGGCTTTGTATGGCAGGATGATATGCTCTTTGTAAAACTTCCTCCTCCGGTAGCACAGTCTCCGAACCCAGTCTGATGGGGCCGCTTCCGGAACACAGTAGTGTGGGATGCCGTTTGTTCTTGCCTGCCGGGGAGTTTTCAACTGCTAAAGTGTATGAAACCTGGCCTCTGCACCGTCGTGGCTCCTTTGGACGGCCGCTTTCTGTTTCCGGAGATTCCGCACTTGGGGGCATAGCTACAATAGACCAAGTTGGACCTCCGTGCCAAGTCCTCTATGAGAGCAATTCAGTCCAGGCCAGCCCCTAACCGCTGAGTCACACAGACACTGGTGTGAGGGTCATTGAGCACTCTCCATTCCTCATGCTGCTGCCACTGCTACTTTTGTAACATAAACAATTGCTTGCTGTGCACTAATTACCATAAATTGTAGATAATTTAGTAACACAACATGGAGTGAAAATACGCAAAATGTGCTGTTTTAAGGCATTTTGGT